>CM023616.1:11016037-11391037 GCA_013358685.1 Antennarius maculatus | reverse complement strand
TTATTTGCTAGTGGATTTCTGAAATCAACAACCAAAAGGCATACATTCAAAACTTTTTTTTTTTTACAAACTGAACATGTATGTTTCTGTAAGTGTGTCTGGTGTTGCTATGTCTTCATTTGTGTGCTTCTAATGTACAGGAAGTCCTCAACCCAAGAGCACCATGAGGTTGTTCATTACCTGAATTGTTCGTAAGTAAATTTCAATCTGTACTCACCATTTGAGGTCATTTAAATGCCATTTGTACTCAAATATGAAAGTGCTATTCCCTCAGATTTACCAGAAACAACAACTGGACATAAAAACAACACGAAAAACACACAAATGAAACAAAATACTCTAATACTGTGATATAACTTACCACACATACGCACGCATACGCACACACATACACACGGACACATACACACACACACACACACACACATACACCCTACCCCGAGTGCACTTTTTCTGAACTCAGTCCTCACCCAGACTTCTCCTGCAGACATCACATCCCAGACACCCATCCAACACACTAACCAGCCAGCTATAGGATGAAAAAAGAACAGGTGGGAGGAGAAGATGAAGTAAGATTTGGAAATTATAGTGTCTCTTACATTCCAAAGCATCTATAGCATATAGCCCTCCTCCATCTTATCAGCGGAGATAAAACCTATGAAAGCTAATCTACAAATCATAATATAATTATGTCTTTTGAGGGGGTAGAGAACATGAGGAAAAAGCAGCCCAATGATTAAATATTTGATTTTGCTTCCCTTCTCCTTTCTCCTGATCATTTCGAAATAGGAAAACTATTTAGCCATTGCCAGTCTTTTTGCGGGATAACAGCATGCCTTACAGCTGGACCCCATCCCAGAACCACATGCTTGGTTAATGTGGCCATTCTGCGCTGCCACAATTAGAATTCATGGTTTGTATTAAACAAACACACCCAAACAAGGAAACAATGACACAAACTGACCTTCCATGAACCGAACATATTAGAATTTATTCTCTAAATTGGTAAATATATAAATCCCAGTTATGGACATTTAATGTTACGTTTAATTTTTGAAGCATATGTGTCCAATCTAACAATATGTTGTTCCTACATCTGATCAATGAGTTTAAATATAGGGTTTTAACTGATGTGGTCAATTTGGAGATATGTTGATCTGTTCCTATCTCGGCCTATGCCACACAAAAGCCTTTCTAGATTCCAACTTCAGCATGTTCGACTCCATTGGAGCAAGCCGAGCAGCATGCCAAGGTTAGATGGGTGCCAAGGGTGCTGCTAAACAGAACCTCATCCTCTGTTCTATCCTTATATGCCCAACACAAAATGCTACAATTTCACACAATGCCACATAAAACAAAGTGAAATTGACAGAACAGAATCACATAGCACCTAAACAAAAAGACTATACAATATGACAAAACAACTGCTATACTGTAAGCCTATAGTGTACATTTACAGTGACATCTGTACAGTAATCTACTCTACAGAGATCTTGCAGTATAATGCTGTAAATTGCAAAGTTATCTAGGAGGAAAAAAAATTGCACTTTTCTGGCAAAGCTGCTGGTAAATTACTGTAAATTTACAGTTATAAGTCTTAGAAGATGTGAGTGAATTTGTAGCACTCTTTTGAAAGACTAATAAATAACGTACACATCAATGGCCAGCCTTGACAACAACAGTTGCCAAATTTATCTGTCAATTTCTTTGTCTTATGGTCCCGACACATCTCCCTCCTGTTGCCTGTGTAAGTATAACTCACAGATAATGTCTTCATCAGTGATGTACTCACAGCGATCTGTTTGCTTTGACTTACAGGCCCTACTCCCTCTCTCACACACAGCCCCAGTCTGCTCCTGGCACCAGATACAGATTACATCTTGTTTCCCAAACTACTAAAAGTGTCAGAGGCTCTCTGGCTTTGCTTTTATATAATGTTATTAATGGCAGTGAGCGCCCACCACCCCAGTCTTTGTGTATGTGTGCTTGTATCTAATTAAGGGATCGCTGCTTACAGAAGCAGAGAATGGGTTTGCAAGATAGGAAATAATACTTGCAAATATTATCATTATTATTTTTTATGGCTTATAGAGAAATGACATGAGATTAGAGGACTGTATTTGCACTGTGAATTTTGAGCTTTCTCAACAATCATAAGGAATTATTGCTAAAGCCATCAGGTCCAGCTCCTGTACAAGACTATTAATTTCTTAACTCTGAAAATATGAATGAACAAGCAAAAATCAAGAATGTGAATTTGCTGTGAAGCTGCTATTTCTAGAATAGAAATATGGTTTGGCTGCAGTATTTCAGGATGTTCAGAGGAAACAACAAGTACACCCAAGTTACAAACAAAGTCTGCCAACTAAACAAACAGAAAATTGATAAATAAAGTTTTCATTTTCAAGTAATTTTTCAAAATTTTTATGAGTGGAATTGAGTAGTTTCCTCCGAGAGCTGCCACCTTATCGTGGTGGGGGAGTTTGAGTACCCGAATGATCCCAGGAGCTATGTTGTCAGGGGCTTTATGCTCCTGCTAGGGTCTCCCTTGGCAAACAGGTCCTGGGTGATGGGCCAGATGAAGAGCAGCACAAAAACCCCTATGATGAGTAAAAAATCAAGGACCGTGATGTCGCCCGGTATGGCGCAACTGGAGCCCCACCCTAGAGCCAAGCCCGGGGATGGGGCTCGTATGCAAGCGCCTGGTGGCCAGGCCTCTGGCCACGGGGCCCGGCCGGGCTCAGCCCGAAAGGATGACGTTGGCCCAACCTCCGGTGGACTCACCACCCGCCGAGAAAACCGTAGGGGACGGGCGCAGTGTGGATTGGGTGGCAGTTGTCAGCATGGGGCTCGACGACCCAATCCCCAGACAAAGAGTCTAGCTCTAGGGACATGGAATGTCATTTCACTGGGGGGAAAGGAGCCAGAGCCTGTGAGGGAGGTTGAGAGGTACCGACTAGATAAAGTTGGGCTCACCTCCACCCACAGTTTGGGCTCTGGAACCCAAACCCTTGAGAGGGGCTGGATTCTCCACTTCTCTGGTGTTGTCCAAGGTGAGAGATGGCGGGCTGGTGTGGGCCTGCTTGTGGTCCCACAGCTCAGCCGTCATATATTGGAGTTCACCTCGGTGAATGAGAGGGTCGCGTCCCTGCGCCTTCGGGTTGGGGACAGGTGTCTCACTGTCGTTTCGGCCTACGAGCCAAATGGCAGTGCGGAATACCTGACCTTCCTGGAGTCCCCGGGGGGAGTACTGAATAGTGCTCCGACTGGGGACTCCATTGTTCTCATTGGGGACTTCAACGCTCATGTGGGCAATGACAGTGAGACCTGGAAAGGGGTGATTGGGATGAACAGCCTCCCTGATCTGAACACGAGTGCTGTTCTGTTATTGGACTTCTGTGCTAGTCACAGTTTATCCTTAACAAAAACTTTGTTCAACCACAAGGATGTCCTAAGTGCACATGGCACTAGGACACCCTAGGCCAGAGGTCTGATGATACGACTTTGTTGTCGTATCCTCAGACCTCCGACCACGTGTGTTGGACACTTGGGTGAAGAGAGGGGCAGAGCTGTCAACCGATCACCACCTGCTGGTGAGTTGGATATGCTGGCAGAGTAGGGGTCCAGACAGACTCGGCAGGCCCAAACCTGTTTTGAGAGTCTGCTGGGAACATCTGGCAGAACCCTCTGTCAGTGAGGTCTTCAACTCCCACCTCCGGGAGAGCTTCTCCCAGATCCCTCAGGAGGCTGGGGACATTGAGTCAGAGTGGACCATGTTCTCCACCTCCATTGTCGAAGCGGCTGCTCGGAGCTGTGGTCGCAAGGTCTCTGGTGCCTGTCGCAGCGGTAACCCCCGAACCCGGTGGTGGACACCGGAAGTAAGGGATGCTGTCAAGCTCAAGAAGGAGTCCTATCAAATCTTGTTGAATTGTAGGACTCCGGAGGCAGCTGACAGGTACAGGCAGGCCAGGCGTACTGCAGCTCGAGTAGTCACTGTCTCTCAAGTCTCTGGATGTGCAGGGACTGTCATTGTTGACACGTCTCTGTAACATCGCATGGCAGTCGGGGACAGTACCTCTGGATTGGCAGACCGGGGCGGTGGTCCCTCTTTTCAAAAAGGGGGACCTTAGGGTGTGTTCCAACTATAGGGGAATCACACTCCTCAGCCTCCCGGGGAAAGTCTATTCCAGGGTACTGGAGAGGAGGATTAGACCTATAGTCAAAACGAGGATTCAGAAGGAACAATGCGGTTTTTGTCCCGGTCGTGGAACACTGGATCAGCTCTACACTCTCCATCGAGTGCTCAAGGGTTCATGGGAGTTTGCCCAACCAGTTCACATGTGTTTTGTGGATCTGGAGAAGGCATTCGATCGTGTCCCTCGTGGTATCGTGTGGGGAGTGCTTCAGGAGTATGGGGACCGGGGCCCTTTACTGAGGGCTGTCCGGTCCCTGTATGACCGAAGCCAGAGCTTGGTTCGCATTGCCGGCAGTAAGTTCCAGGTGCATGTTGGACTCCGGCAGGGCTGCCCTCTATCACCGGTTCTGTTCATAATCTTTATGGACAGAATTTCTAGATGCAGCCAGGGTCCGGAGGGAGTCCAGTTTCGGGACCAAATGATTTCATCTCTGGTTTTTGCAGATGATGTTGTCCTGTTGGCCTCATCAAACCTGGACCTTCAGTGTGCACTGGGACGGTTTGCAGCTGAGTGTGACGCGAGTGGGATGAGGATCAGCACCTCTAAATCCGAGGCCATGGCCGGAAAAGGGTGGTGTGCCCTCTTCAGGTCAGTGGAGAGTCCTTACCCCAAGTAGAGGAGTTTAAGTATCTTGGGGTCTTGTTCACGAGTGAGGGAAGGGTGGAATGTGACATTGACAGACGGCTTGGTGCAGCTTCTGTAGTGATGCAGTCGCTGCATAGGTCTGTCGCGGTGAAGAAGGAGCTGAGTCGCAAGGCGAAGCTCTCGATTTACCGGTCAATCTGCGTTCCTACTGTCACCTATGGTCATGAGCTTTGGGTCAAGACTGAAAGAACAAAATCCCGAATACAAGCGGCTGAAATGAGTGTCCTCCGTAGAGTGGCTGGGCGCACCCTTAGAGGTAGGGTGACCTTAGAGATAGGGTGAGGGGCTCAGTCACCAGGGAGGAGCTCAGAGTAGAGAACTGCTCCTCCGCCTTGAGCGGAGCCAGCTGAGGTGGCTCAGGCATCTGTTCCGGACGACTCCTGGACGCCTCCCTGGGGAGGTGGTCCGGGCATGTCCTACCAGGAGGAGACCTTGAGGAAGACTTAGGACATGCTGGAGGGACTATGTCTCTCGGCTGGCCTGGGAACGCCTCGGGCTCCCCCCGGAGGAACTGGAGGAGGTGTCTGGGGAGAGGAAAGTATGAGCATCCCTGCTGAGACTGCTGCCCCCGCGACCTGGCCCCGGATAAGCGGTAGATGATGGATGGATGGATGGATGGATGGATGGATGGATGGATGGATGGATGGATGGATCAATGGAATTGAGTAGTTTGATGCGCCCAGATTAATTCAGTACCTACGTGTAAGGTGCAGATACGTTTATTTATTTTCAAACGTCATCTTGAGCATGGTCTGGCAATTTAAGTCTATTTTATAGCCAAACCTTTTCTCAACTGTGGTTTGGTTGGCTCTTGGCTCCCCCTGTCTTAACCTGAAGAATTATGTGCTCAGATAATTAGCTCTTATAGGTACACTCTCCATTTCTCCACTTCACTGGGCACATCATCTTCCTCGCCTCTTTATTGTTTGGTTTGCTTTGTCAGATCGATGTCTTGCTACTGCGTAACCAGCACTCATATCTCAGGCTGCATAAATCACAACAAGGTTTCTGTCGCTTGGGAGAGTGGTGTGGCTTTGCATGCGCACTCACAAACACACACACACACACACACACACACACACACACACACACACACACACACACACACACACACACACACACACACACACACACATACACAAACAAGTGGGTGCACCAGTTTATGGTCCACATCCAAGGAACTCACCTCTCTTCTTGTTACTCATGCCTATCTCTCCTCTCCTCTCCTCTCCTCTCCTCTCCTCTCCTCTCCTCTCCTCTCCTCTCCTCTCCTCTCCTCTCCTCTCCTCTCCTCTCCTCTCCTCTCCTCTCCTCTCCTCTCCTCTCCTCTCTTCTCCTCTCCTCTCCTCACCTCACCTCACCTCACCTCACCTCATCCCGTCCTTCCTGGATCTCCTCTACTACTGAGTGTCCACTGAAGAGAGCCCATCAGATTATCCTCTACCCAGTAGCGATGGGTAGGGTGGGTGCAGCAGAATGGAGGGAGGGTAGGGGTCTCCATCACGGCTTATGATTCCACCTATTTAATGAATTCAAAAAATGCAAATGGCTCTCCCCATGTAAAAGTTGACATTGTCTCCTGTGATCAATTTTCTGCTGAGGTAAGACACAATTTCGATGCGAATTACAAGCAGGCTCTTTGTCACTCCTTAGTTCCATTTACATCCTTAGTTAGCTGATCCCTCCTGCCTCCATTAGAGGGTGAGAGAGGATGTTAGAGAAAGAGAGACAGACAAAAAGAAAGACAGGGACAATGACACAGACAGACAAAACTGACATCCAGTACTGAGCTCAGGTTTCAGATATTATGAACACAAATGTCCAATCAGCCTCACACAAAGGTACGTAAGCCTTGATTATGGTGCAGGAAATGAGCCAGAAACACCATCCCATGTGTTCGGACCCCAGGGTTCATCATCAACCTGAGGTCTGTGACTCTGTTAATGTCATCCTTCACAGCAAACGAAACACCATCAGTTTGTAGACATTAGCTATGCTTGCTAAAATACTCATTTAAACCAGCTCCCTCATCACCCGATGTGCCTCTAGTTTGAATGACACGACTAAACATGCTATTCTAATAGAGGGCTTACTCAATACAGCTATGCTCAGTCATTCATCTCCCTTCCAAGTAGATGGTTTGTCTGGGAGAACCCACAGTAAATGTGCTTGATGCAGGGTCATATATTACAGCTTACAAGAGTGCTATGGTCTCCATGAATGAAGAGTCACTCAGAGCATCACATCAAAGCTGGTGCTGGCTCACAAGCTCTGGCTTGTAATGATGTGAAGCACAGTGTGAATATTCATGTTGAGACCAGAGAATGATGGTTTCCTGGTTCCGTGGTGCAGAATAGGCCTCGCTGTCTAATTTTAGTTTGTTATGTTTAATGTATACATTCAAGCAGTGGAGACTAATAGAGCATGTGGCAGCTTTACAATGCAAGGAATCTGTGGGTGGTTCTCTCAGCTTACTGTCCCTAAATATGGTCTGCCAAACACAGTGTGGGGTTGTATGAATAAACTGACACTCTTAATTAAATTCAGTTTTTAAAAGGCCCCAGAGCATTTTCTGTGCTCCTTCACCCAAACTCACCATATGATTTTTTTTTTTTTACCTTGTGTTTCAGAAATGTTTATAATTCTGTGCAGGGATATGTAAACTTCAATGATTATACTAATAGTAGACATCTTGTCTATGATAATAGTGGTCATCTTATCTTCCATATGTCTCCCTGTCACTGTGTTACATGGCCATTTGATAATCAGTGGTTTGATTGTGAGATGAAATTAGGGGTTGGTAGTTTGACAAACCTTGCCTCAATAATCTGATGAGAATATTGAGGGTACCACAAAGACCAGTTCAGTTGAATCTATGTATACCAACACGTGTTCTAAAGTCATGACAGTCGAGGGAGAGACTAGACTATTGACATAACAGTGGATGTAATGTAGGGAGACATGCTAGCTCCATTTCTATTCATCATAACTTTGGATTGTTTATTAAGAAGAGCTGTAGAGAAATAGAGAAAACAGACAGAGAAAATGAGTTGATCTTTACAATTAGACCAAAGAGAACATCAAGACATCCTGAAAGATCATTGTTTGATCTAGATTTCACTGACGATGTAGAATTGTTATCCGATGAAATGGTTCAAACTCAGGACTCGCTCAGTAGAGTTCAGCAATCTTGTAAAAAAGTACAACGAGGCCTCAATGCTAAGAAGACCGAATACATAGTCTACCACTGAAAACTTTGGAAGATGCGGTGCTAAAATAACTGGATGACTTCAGATATTTGGGATTGTGGGTAGATGACACTGAGAAAGACATTCTAAGTGAGAAAAGCTCAAGGATGGCAAGCTGTCAATAAGATGAGTAACACCTGGGAGGCCAACATGTGTTGTTTTATTCTCTAAACTAGAAAATGAAAAGCAACTTGTTTGAAAATTACAGTACTAATCAACAGAGCAACGATAAAATTGAGTGCTCACTTGACCTGACCTCATTTCTGTGGCAAAACCCGCTGGCTCTCCATTTATTTTAGACTCACATGTAAGTTGTTTGTGGATGTGGCTTTCTCATTAACAGCACTGCTGCTGGAAAAGACTTTGTTTATACCAGTGGTTCATTGTGCACTGCTCTCTAATTAATGTGGACAACCCACGCATCAAATCAATTAATTTGATTAATTGTCTCTGATAGATCTCGGCCTAACTCATCAATGAGAGCTGGAAGCTTTTGATGCAATGCATATTTTTGTTAGTTTGTGAGCTCATGACTGCAATGTTTTGGTGTGTTATTTTCTCATGGATCTTAAAAATAGAGAAAAGCACACATCTTCCTTTCACACTGAGAAAACATGTCATTACCAACATCAATCATTTGAAATATTTTCAGACATGTTGCTTTAATGCACCATTTTCAATTCAAAGACTGGGGGGGAGGTGCTGCTGTTGACGGTGTAGGTACACGTATGAAGAGACGGAAGAGTGGAAGTCATGAGAGAAAGGATGCATTGTCTGACTTTTGCTGTCATTAGGCATTGTCTGGAGGATGATGTGGAAGCAGTGTGGGGTCTGGGGGAAGTATTTATGACCCTGTAGGAAACTCATTGGACTGCGGTGATCGCAGGGAGATAATGGGAGGGAATGGGATGCAGCGAGGTGTTCTGACGGCACCAACCAGACAAGAGAACATCCAGGATAAATCAATGTTGGTCATTTCCTCTCCCCCATGATAAAACATTGCCTCACCACACCTACACCACTCATTTGCATACTTTAAGACATCTCTGAGATTGTGGAATGAAACTGTAGTCACACAGAAAAGGAAGAGAAAAGCTTATGTACGGCGAATGAGAACAAAATGTTTTCTCATGAATGGTTTGATATAAAATGACAAGTGTTCTAATGCTAATTTAGTTTAATTCTGACACAGCTGCGTGAATGACTTTTCTGGTGACATTGGGAGGCACACAAACAAGACTTCACCTCATTAAACAGGAACAAACTGAGGGGAAATTACATTTAGTTATGGAAATGGCTTTTAAGCATGGAAAGCATTACTTGTGCTGACTTTAAGCAGAAGCATGTAAAATATCAGTTTTGGGGTTAGTTTTGTTGCAACACCAGTAGCTTTCCATGCTTGTCGTAGAATTATGATGACCTTAGATAAGACAGGATTGACCACGGTACCTATTTGTTCAGTAGTTAAAAAGAGAACCTCACCTGTCACTTCATTCCACAAGACCAGCAACAGCCACAAATGTGTTTCTATAGTAAGATATGTCTAAAATGAAGCCCACATAATTACATTCAAAATGAAAAATGTATATCGTTCACATTATTTTCACTGTACTTTTTTTGCAGAACATAATTAGATTTTCTATAACTATAAAAAATTTTTTTTGGAAAACTCGGAAATTATAATGAAAGAAAATTACATAATATCCTCAAAAATGTTTAATCATGAAATCAAAATGGGCGAATTTGAAAACAACATTCCTAAGAGATGATTGACCCTGATTCATTAGCCTAGGAGCTGGGACTCCCCTGTCTGTCTCCCTTTCACTGATATAAGCAATCACGTGTTTCCATTCGCTATTACTATGCGACTGATTATCATTAATATAAGTTACATGTACCGACATGTAATCTAGCTTTGCAGTAAATATATAAATTAATAGATAAATCTACATATATTATATTATTAATTTATATATTAATATATAAATTAGATTAGAGGACATGAAACAAGTTAATATCTTACTTTTACTTACTTTCAGGATGCAAAACACCTCCAACTTTAAATTTAATCCTAGGAGAACACCAAAAAAACATCTAATACAAAAACTTTTGTTAGCGGATTAATCTGTGTTTTTTAAGTGTGTATCTTTTTGTTTTGGGTGAAACTATGCAGGGAGAGTGTTTCAACTCTGTGTGGTCTGACCTCGTGCTGTTAAGGTTGTTTCCATTTAGTGATCTTCCTGAAGCAGGCTGATTTTCAATTACAATAAATTATGACAAACAACCAATGACTCCTAATCAGTATATCAATTATTTATCTGTCAATGCATATTCAAATATACTGTATATGTAGTGTAAAATAAATGTTCAGAATACCTGTGTCACCTCTAAAACAGGTCTTTCCTTTGTTTGTCCTCTAGCTTGCTTTGTGTACTTAAAGGTGACATTGAACAGGACAAGTGTTTATCTGTTGTCTACAAACTAATCTGTTTACATTACTGCCTGTATTCCAATGGTCCCATTATGTATTAGAAAAGCAATTAACAGTTCATTAAACTTCGAAGGTGTTAATACAAGTCATAAGACTAGGCCATCTGTCGGATTCTCTCCCAAGCCCGACTTTGATACCATCCACTAAACAACGTTTCGAACCAATTAAGGTTAGACTTGGTAATTTAAATTTGAAAATAAGCCATCTTCTGCTGTTTTTCTAATAATAGGGATGCATATGGTGAGGGTTTTCAGCGTGCTAATGAGAAAGATAGCCTCCATAATTTCTCCTATAAATATTAGGGAGGGAGGCAGATTGAGGCCTCGGGAGTTAACATATGATTGCCTCCAACTTCCATACAATTTCTTAAGACAGACAAGGGAGGCTAATAAAATACAGTAAGAGGAGCCATACAAATCTGTGAGATGGGGTCCCTAGATGAGAATTATTTTAAAAAGCCAGACACTGTATGAACAGTGATGACTCACCTGCTCATTTGTTATTGGTTGACTAGATAAATGCTGCATTTTTGTCTCATCTGTGATTTCGACAAATGAACAGGGGGAACAGGATTCAATTCATCATGTTTCTGGAGGATTTCGTGAGATTTGCTCTCATTAGTGGCTCATCTGTCAGGGAGACACTCTGATCCTAGAGAGAAAAAAAAAACTGCCTCTTCTCACTTAATTGGGAGCCACACGCATCGAAAGAGACACAGCAGCTATATCAACCTTTTACATCCCAAATTTATCTTCCAAAATCAATTCGTCAACATTCTAATTGGCCCCTCACTTTATGATTGCTGTGCTGGCTCCCTCTCGGAGGATCTAAAGCTAAATGGAGTCATAAGCTCAACAGATAAAATGTTGAAATATGTGATGCTTGGCAATCATCTGCTTATATAAATCTTAAACTGAAAGGGACTAGATGAATGTGTCTGGAAATGTTCAAGGAGGAGTAGAACTCTTTACAACCTTTCAGAAAATCAAAGTACAACATTTCTGTGGAGGAAATATTTGTCTTTATTATACTATTAGTAACATGGACAGTTTGCCAACTGCTAAGTTCTAAAGAAATAAGGGAGGTTCTGTAGCAAATCAAGTGACAGTAAAATAGGTAGCATTGAACATAGTCTGAATGAGTATCGACATTGCCAGTATTCAAGGCACTGGCAAAAGAATGGCTCTCATTAGTCTTGTGTGAGTCAGTAATGGCAGATCACCTCTTAGGGCCACAGAATTGACAGGCTGTGCTCCCCCTCAGCAGATATCTGAGAGCTTTTAATTGGCTTCCCCTCCAAACAACCTCCTACTAATGCTGCCCGATGGCCTGGTTAACCTTGGTGGTGCCTTCTGAAGCTGGAGAGGTATCACACAAAGTTCATTCAGTCATTAGCGGTGCAGAGGAGTTTAATTCTCTATGCCCAGAAGTTTTATTGATGTGGTTCTTAGTGGAGGCCTGATATTATTCAGCTTTAGATTGTTTTCTAATAATCTAAAGGTGGAAAAAAAAAGAACCTGGAAAATCCACTGTTATATATAGAATGCACCACTGAGAGAAAAGTTTCCTTTTTCTATTTAATGAACAGGTGTCTACATAACACAGCCCACCCCGCAGATGGCAGCGTAATTAGCAGTCATTATGGTGGTCTTCAAGAAGGCCGGGATCTGTACGGCCGCACAGAGCGACTAACCTCTTCACCCCCTGACAGGGCCCACAGGGGGCCTCTGACACGTGTTATTCTCCAGGAGAAGCCAAAGGTGGGGTTCCCTTTTCACAAGGTGTCATCCTGATGTACTGGAAACCCCCAGACATGTGTTAAAGGATCAGAATGTCAAGGGCCTCCCTCTGGTCACAGCACCGGAGGAACAATGAGCAGGAAAGTCTAGTGGCTTGGACAGAAGGCATTTGTGTTGCTTGGAAGATTTTTTTATGAAGGGGTTTTGTAAAATTGAAGCCTTCACTTGGTTTTTTTTCACTGTTTACTTGTGCGTTGTCCACACATTTTTACACTTCAAGAGCGTTAATTAAGACACAAATAAGTCTTTTTTAAACAAAACACTGTCACACTCCTGCTTAAAGTAATTATTATGACTTGCTTACAGTGTAGCCTCAAGTCCCGAGTTGCAGACACATGCTTGTGTGACCTCAGACTGATCTGACCTTTAAAACAACACTGCCTCCTCCCGCCGTGCTGATGGATGTGGTTTGTGGGGTCATTCCCTGTTCATGTCACCGTTCATGCCCGAATACCCTTCTGTTGTTTGGCCACTGGTAGGGGTGAGCAGAGGCTGCTGCCGTGTGTGTGTGTGTTGTGTGTGCGTGTGTGTGTGTGTGTGTGTCAGAGTTACCAATAGGCTTGTAATTTCCCCTCTCTAAGAAATGAATTCCATCTAATCTCATTCCACCATGTCAAATAGTGGCGCTACATGCTGTTTTATACTGTAACATTTGGTTATACTGAAGCAGCTGACTGCCTCTCGCTCCAGCCAGACACCCTCTGGATATTAAAACTCTGTATAATATTTCACTGAGATTGGACGTGGCTTAAACACAGTGCATTAGCGTGCCCCTGACAAACACTTCTACCAAGTCTGCAGTCTTACATTTCTTATCCAATAAAGGCGGCTGGCAGACTCAGTGGTCATGATTTACTTTGATCTCCTTACATTAAAAATCAAGGTTGAGTTTGCAGAAGGACAAAATGACCACCTGCTGTTTTTGACTTTCATTTTCTCTCAAAGTCAGGCACTCGATGCATTCAACACATGAATGGCTATTTTACACATAGACATTATGCCTGACTGTGGTATGAGATCATATGTGGCACATGCAAAATCATCACCAGATGACCTCAGTTTTTAAAAGTCTTTTTCCTTATACTTCCAATAAGTACTGAAAAGATCAAACTACACAACATATTTCCACACAAAAAAAAATCATACGTCAGCCTTTTTCTCTCACCTTGAAAAAAAGATTTTAGCAGAATGCAATCATTGCAGGTAGGAGTTGAGAATCTGGGGTTGTTTTCAGTAGTAATTTATTCATTTAAAGTCATAATCAGGCAGGATCAGAGGAATGTAAGAAGTTCAGCCCCATTAATACCTTCCCATCAGCGAGTCGTTATTACAATATTGCTGCTCTTAAGTAGCTCACTGACTGGCTGACCAGCTTTGAAGTACACACTAAACCACTTGCAAGCCTGCGCAAAATGGTCAATTGGCTCATTGCTTTCAGTGATAAAAAGAAGAAACTCACAACATGGAGGACACTGACACCCACTAGTGCAAAGGTGTTTGTCAACTCCAACCTGAGACATTTCTGAGAGGAAACTTTTTAATATGCTGTTCAGTCGGTTTTATTTGAGCAATTTTATTTTTAACAGATTTATTTTTGTTTTTGGGAATCTACAAATTCACAAACACACACACACACACACACACACACACACACACACACACACACACACACACACACACACACACACACACACACACTGCATTTGGTGCTAACAAGCGTTCACATTATTATATGATACTGACATGCGGGGCTTTCATATCATCCATTTATGATCGAGTGTAGAGCCCCAAAACAAGCTTTCACACAAAGAACATCCACTTTAATACATTCATTAGGTGCTGAGCTCATTTCCAAGAGATTGAGGAAATTGAGTGTGCTTTCCCTTTTCATCTTTGGATAGGATTAGGAAAGCATGTAAGTGAGGTTTTCTTTGTTATTTACACCTGAGCCCGGGCCCCTAAGTGTATCCTGCCTCATATGGAGCTAGCTTAAAAACCGGTCGGCCCCTGTTAACAATGCCTTTTGGAGGAAACAAAATGACTCCTGTGTTTCATCTGTTGTTATGGTAAAATGTAGCAGCTCTAAATGATTACTTCTATGCATATGTGGATTGGTGTTTGCCTTTGCTCTGGCAGGGAGCCAGTGGCTGATCCTTCTGTTCTCCATATGGTCAGGCATTGTGGTGAAAATGCTGGACAATCGACCCCTCCATGTGAGAATACCGTGAGAAGAGAAGCTGTTGGTTTCACTTTTTATTAAAACCGCCGCAGGTGACCAGACAGACAGCCTGCAGGCAAACACAGAGGCAGCATGAACTCACGTAGATTCACTGATAAATACATGGATTTGGTGCATCATAACTACGGATGTGTTGTAGTGAGCGGACATCTGAAGGTGCTAAAAATATAATTTGAAAGGAAGAGTTAGATGTTTGAACTATTTGATTAAATAATTCAGTATTTCATGAAGCGCTGTTTTAAAAAAATGCAAGTTTTTGAAGTATCTATTTATTATCCTATCATTCTGTATTAATTCACTGAAGGAGAGATTTGAGTTAAATTCAATCAGTTTATAAACCACCTCTGTCTTCATGTTAAAAAATCACTTGTTTAATTTTCTCAGTGGCTGATTTCAAAAGAAAAAAAAAATAAAATGTAGTATTAAAAGAGAGTGAGGACCCTGTTGTAAATACCCACAGGCTCTAAGGGCTCACTTGACTAATTTGGAATGAATTTTAAAAAGTTCATTATTATATGTAAATGCATAACCACTATGAAATCTGCCATATCTGCAAATATGCTGATGATGCAGCGACAGACAATGTAGCCCGTGTTGCTTTATTTTAATGAACAATGCGCTCCCCGCATACGGATAATGTGATTACCCGTTGCGCCTCCTTGTCTCAGTTTGCTGAAGTTATCATGTCCTTGCTGTCACTTCATTCTGTTTGCATGGTTGTCACATCGGCCACCCTTAATGGAGAAATTAATTACCACTGGTGTCATCTCTCATGACACAGGAGTCAATTTGATCATGTTAACCAAATGAAAGGACCATTTGATATCCGAGCTCTTTGTAATCATGCTTTGATGGCAAGGATTAAAATGCATTTAGGCTATTTAACAGTATTCATTATATAAACCTGCTATTATGGGATGTGATCAATTGTTTAAAGAGGTCACATTGTCACTTTTTATCCTTGATAAAAGCACTGGGATTGACACATCACACATATAAAATACTATGTAAGCATCAGAATGAAATTGAAATATTATCAAATTTATTTAGCAGTTTTTTAATTTAGTAAGGCGTTATATGGAAATTATACACACATACACACACACACACACACACACACACACACACACACACCTACACACACACACACACACACACACACACACACACACACACACACACACACACACACACACACACACACACACACACACACACACACACTGTGAAACCATTTTTGTCTGACAATTTACTTTTCTTTTTTCCTCCCTTTCTATTGTTTCACAGCCCCCCCCCCCATATTAATCAGTCCACTCCTAGCCGAGATTCCCTTTTCCAGATCCATCTGATCGTTGCTTAACTCATCGCTCATAAATGTTGCTGAGGGGATGGACATATTGTACAAGAGAAATGTTGCCACAAACTCTCTAATTGCCCTCAAGGTCAGAAGCATGCCAGAGTTTCAAAAGACAAAATACAGTTATTATCGGAGGATAACAATATATCTTTCCTCTACTTCCTTGTTTCCAACCAAAACCTCACCCCCATGTGAGCATCTACATCTATACACAATCTATCGTTCATTATGCGAATGCACCTAAATACTCCCCACGCTTCAGAAAGGACCCTCTACACCAACATGCTGGTTTGTGAATTGTTAAAGAGTAACAAAGCTGTTTTGTGCCCAGCAGATAAAGGACCCATGTACAAGCGAGGTCGGGCACTCCATAAATATGTTGGCTCTTCTTATTACAAGCTGTGTCCATGACAAAGGACAAACAGCTGGGGAGAGAAATGCTACATGGCAGGAATGGACAAGGGCCATTTTCAGCCTGGCTGGTCAGACACCAGCCCCAGAGCTGTCCCTGAGAAGGCTGTTTACTTGACCCATAGGAGAGAGAGAGAGATAGAGAAAGAGTTGACACACTAAGCCTCTAGCTCCCCGCCCTTCATCTCATACATGCAGTCTCTCACTCTCTCCCTCTACCTCTCTGATGACAAAGATTAAGTCTTGGAACAATATCCCAATGCTGAGGAAGGGTCATCAATTACCCCATGATACTCTTCATTACCTTCCACCTGTTTCATCCACCACCTCCCTCGATGTGCCGCCTGACTGTACAATGTTAGACCCCATCATAGGGGGAACTTCAGAGCCGCATGCAGATGTTTATTTACATGCCTCCTTAGCCATCAGCTTTTACATTATAGGGCAAATAAAACAGTGAATTGAGTTGTATCTGTTTAAAGAGTTTCCACTCCACAATTATAAATAAGTTGCACATGATTGATTTTGAGGGCTGACTCTCTGTCTCTCTAAATCTCTTTAATTATGAATTTATTATAAAAAAATATTTCTTAATCCTCTTCACAAAATTATGGACTTGGAAGGATTTGAAACATTGGAGTACAAATGAGAAGCTAAGAAAAACGTTTAACAATAACCATGAAACATGAATAGTTTGGTACCTGTTGTTCAATCTTTCTATGGTGTAGAGATGGGAGGAAAATCCTGAAGCTGTATAAATGATAAATATTCAATCGCATAAATGAATGAACAGTTACTGTGTGAACGGTTTGAGCTGATTTAATATGATAGCAATTTCTTTGTGTTATGTCAAAATATTATGTAAGATGACAGCAGATATAAAATATGATGTGTAATTTTAGGCAGCAAATCATGTTGTATTCTGTATTTCCTTTTCTGCTGTGAATTCTTTGTCTGAATTGGACTATTTCTGCTACGCGGATCAGTCATAGTGGAGAAGTCTGTTTCTATCTGATAAAGAAGATCGGTTTCTGAAAAGGAACAAATAAATTGGCAGTGTGTGAGGTGCATTCAGAAAGGGTAGAAGCAAAGCAGCTTTTATTGAACTACACTATTGAAAACTGAGCCATGAGGCGACTAAATAACATTGATTAGAAAAAAACAACTTCCCAAAGTGATCTTTACATCATAGGTGACTCTGTTTTTCAATAGTTCATTATTCACTTCTCATCTCTTATACTCTCATACTTTTTTAAGATTGAGAGCATGAGAGGGGGGATGAGCTTCAGTGGAAGTTTCATAGTATTATCCTTTTTTACCCCCAGAATTTATGCTTTTCACAGGACAGGATTTTTAATTAAACCAAACTACCAACAGATGTCCCCAACATAAAAACCACCCACCAATACATCTTTACATTGGTGGATGCATCTTTGGGTTTTTGCATGGTGCAGGTTCAATTGCAATGGCTAATTAAAAATAATGAACATGACATTATCTCTTTTTTGTAAAGCTTTTTTGTTATACGTTGCCTGTATGAGCAGCACTCCTGCATAGTAACATGCACACTGCACATTCACATAAAGTACACGATCTGCTGTCTGAAATGACCCCCTGTGCTTGTTGTGTGTCAGACTGGGTAGGATGGTATTTGTTACTGGTAGTATTTGTTTAGTTGATTCTGAGAGAATTGTTCTCATTCCGTTTAGGATGATGTTTAACAGAGCAGTGTACATTTGGACATACCGTAATTTATTATTTAAAAGATGTTTGTCAATTTCAAAGCTCTTTCAAATGTTTGCATCACTGCACTGGAATCACTTCTTCTTATTTCATAATCAAATGAACTCTGTAGGAAGAGATACAGACAAAATCAACTGTCAACACATTTAATCTATTAATACCTGATTATGAAAGTACACAAGCTAATCTGTAAACTCTCTTGCTCTTATTGTTATTTTTCAAGCAATACAGTTGTGTCTTAATACATAAGGTATATATTAGAACTTGTTTATCAATTGATTGTATGTATGCTGATACATACTTTAATTATTGAATTACTTTCCATGTGCTCTAATTGTGTCCTTTTCCTTGTCTCCATCTAACATCGATCTGTTTCAAAAGGCCTAATGCAGGATTAATTTAGTGTTAGGTGTGACACAAAACTCCTTAGGGAGGGAGGTTTGTCTAAGTGTATTTAAGAAGCTTGTAATTTATGAGTTTATATTTTTTTAATTAAGTACCACCTGAATATTTAACACCATAGAGTGGCTCTGCAGCAAAATAGACGCAATGCTGTTTGGACTATCAAGTAACTATTGTCTCACAAAATGAGATATTAACTGAATTGAAAACCATCCCCTGTCGCATTTGATAATTTATTTGCATAATTAGGTCTTAATTTTAATTCACTATGCAAATATATGCCCGTTTTAAATTGCATTTAAATGTGAACTGGATCCAATGTCAGGCCTAATGTGAATACATTTAATTTTATTATCTGGAAAGCATGAGAAATTGTTCAGGGCTAAATAGGAAAAGGGGACAGCACTGATAATTTAACAATAAATGAAATAAAATAAAGTCTACTCAAACATTTTATAAGATGTTAGTCATGTCTCAGAAAAAAAAAAAAAAAACCGTGATGTTTTCACAGAAACGCAAGAACTTTTTGTTGATTATGCAGGATCTGTTTCTATTTGATGTCTCTTCTTTTCCAGGGAGTGTTATCTCTTGTTTCAGTCTTTCTAAAAGGAGTTGTGCTTAGGAGGCATGCATTGCCATCTATTATTCTGTGAATCAAATGGGGGCAGAGACAGGGCAGCTGAGAATGGGTGAGCCTCCGGTCCAGTCCAATGGTGGCCTTTGTGGACTAAAGGAATACAAACTCCAAGACAGGACAAAGTCAGAGGAAATTGACCTGCTTGATCCTTTCCCTGGGAGGGAGGCGGCGCTTGTCCTTTCATCTTTTCCCAAGGGCCCAGCTCTTTGGGCTACACTTAACAAACAAAATACTGTCTGCTCCTAACTCAAGGTTGTGCTTGTCTTTGGAGCTGGGAGATGCTGATACCCAAGGTGGCAGTGGGCTGGTAACGAGGAGGAGGGAAGTAACCTGAGACAGACAGGCCTCTGAGGCAGGGAAGTAGCCAAAAGGGACAAATTAGCTTTAGACAATGGGGGACCTTTTCCACCAGGGGGATAATTAAATGTTTCTTCATCAAAGCTGAGACAGTTTGCAAGCTGCTCAATTTGTAATTCTATCATGTTTGCCCCTAAGATATGCTTTCTGTATTTTGTCCACCCCCTTCACTCAAGCCCCTTGTTCGATACATTGCCAGTGCCATACTTTGGATTAACTCTGTTTGGTGTGTTAATTACACAAAGTCTGCAGCAATTGAGCTCAGAGGAAACAGAATCTGTTGGAGTAGCAACATGAGCAACATCCTCACTCTTAACTAACTGCCCAAGTATTTTTATTTTGCTCATCTTGATCAATACAAGAATCATTCCCCAACTAAACATTGCAGTCACAAGGTATTGGTTTGTTTTGTTTAAGGTGCTGCTTTTCCACTGTTTAACCAATAAGTATGAAAGGAAACAATAAAGAAATAAGAGTGTTTTCTGTGGACATACATGCGCTTTTGCTTATCCTTGGGTTGTGTGCTAGATCTCCAAATGGGGGTGGTGCATAATGTGCATGCCTCTGAATGTCTATGTGGGTAAAAGACATTGTGTGATGGGTCTTTTTCCTTGGCCACTGAGCTGTGGACCACAGGGTTTGTTGTGTGCCTTGGATCACATGGAGGAAGCTGAATGATGTTGCCATGCTTGGCTGGCTCCAGAACAGACTTAACAGGATATCACAGAAGAAACTGTGGCTTTTGTCCAGCTCTCCTTTAAAAAAAAAGCTGTGTCAAAGGGACTTGGAAGGGTGTTTCCTTTACAACAGATGCTCGAATAGTGTGTAGTGACTCTCTGGAAGCCCACATCTACAATGGCTTCTATCTAACCCTGTGACATCATCAAAGAGCGGGCTGTGTGGGTCAGCTGGACTGCCGTGTAGATTCATGCCATTACAACATAAACTACATGCTTTGTATGGCACCACTGAACAATGCTGGACACTGCTGCTTTTACCCATGTTGGACAAGATTTTGATTCAAGTAAAACATCAGGTTTTGTTTCTGTTTTTCTTTAGAGCTGTAGCTAATCATCAATAAAGAAGTCTAGGCATTTCGAGGGATGATCAAAGTCAAGAAATTATCCAACTGTACAACACAGACAAATTGTCCTCCTTCTTTTGTTGTGCAGTATTTTTTCCCCTCAGCATGTATACACCAACATGTGCAATGCAGTATGTTAACAATATGCCTTCATTCACATTGGGAGCATTATAGAATCAGCCAGAGTGTTTCTAGGGCTATAGCCATGCTGTGAGCAGCCCGTCTCTGTGAAAGCTTTAGCCTCAGGGCTATAGACAGACCCCTGGGACCAGCCGGCACTCAAGGGCCTATTTGTTCAACAGAATGTGTTATTCTATCACAGCAAGCCTGTCACAGCAGCAATCATTCAAATACCCATTCATTCCTGGAATTCTGAATCCTCGGGCCTCTAAGGACCATCAAGACCCCGTTTATTTGTTTGGTTTTGTAGTGGGCTTGTCTCTTTGATTCATAGGAGATGAAGTTAATATCACTCAAGAAGATATTCATAAGCAAGATGTAAAGGCTAATGATGTCCCACTACAGGCATGAAAATGATACCAGCCTCTCTGTGTAGAAGAATAAAAAGGAATAAGGGCATTCATAATGTAGCCACAGAATAGCAAAATTCAATCATAAGTATGTGTAATGTAATTCTACTTGCTGTGACCAGGTCAATTGTCTATGATCATTTAATTTTAGAATGCTGGTATTTTAGAAACTTGTTTTAATACAAAAATCAATAATAATTCTGAATTCCTCACATACAAACATTTTGATGCTTTTTTCCTGCATTGTTTCCTGCCCAATGCTTAAAATAGGCTTTGTCTTATTTAAACCAGAACAGTGTGAGCGGTGCACGGATGAATTGATCAGACAAGCATATTTTGAAATAACATATCTTTTCTCATAACTGTAAGTTATCCATGTCCACTATATATATTTTGAGACAAAGTAACAAGTGGCAATATTGTTATTGGTCTTACTCTTTATCTTTTGTGGATGCAAAAATCTTCATGTGCCTCTTGTGAGTTGCAGCATTCATTTTAAATCCTCCTCCACTCCGGCTCATGAATGATTTTCTAATTGAAAACAATATCTTGGTGCAAGTTGTTGGTCAGAGCCTGTGAAGAGTGGTGGCACAATAGACCTGTCAGGGTTGATGGATCTCCAACACAGCTGGGATATGGGTCCTCAGACTGAAGCCAATAAGAGCCGGACTGGTATGTGAAACAGAGCCTCAGAGCTGTCCATCCTCACCTCACACAAACGTACATAAAACACACACGGGGCCAGATCAATAGCATGTTTTTCCTGAGTTAGAGGGGGTGTGCTGAAATACATAAATGGGATTCAAGTCCAAGTGATGTGAAAGAGAAGAAAAGGAGGCTGAGAAAACAGTTTCTCATCATCACTTGAGTATGGTGTGCAGCTGCTTTGTTTTTTCTTTAACTTTAAGTATAATCAATGACAGAGTCCATTTTGGTCTCGTCTGGTTGATGATAGTCGGTCATTACAGATTAGCCAGAGTGAGTGATGAAAACCCATGGTGCCATGTAGTGCAGTTCTATAACCATACTTGTAGGAAGGTGAGAAGTTTGTTAATCTGGCTAAACCCGCCAAAATTCACCAAACAAAATCCACATTAAGTGCTGTGATCTATGAATAATTATAATATAGATGGACAACATTAAATTTATAATGTGTTTTAATTCTATAACTTCAAACAGTAATACTTTATACTCTCCCTACTGCAGGCAATGATCTCTGGTCTATTTTGTTGATGTACAAATTGAAAAAGAAAACAAAGAACCCCTCCGATGCCAATTAATTAGGAGCATATGAATATTTCATTGCTCTGATACAATGATGGCTGCATCGATGTTCGCAACAGTTCCTAATGGAATATTAATATTACATGACATTATGTCCATTTTCTCAGCTTTCACTGAAAGTGTGCATGTGGGGACCGGTCATACACTGGTCGTAGATAGAGGAGTTAGGAGCCAATTTCTATGATTTGTTTGAGGTTTATTTGTGTTACTGACACCAACATCCATCCATGACTAGAACCTTTTGTTAGAAATAAGAGCTTTAACACCATTTTGTGACGCACTAGGTGGAGATTCACACATTAAATTAAAATCCTTATACCACACAAAGTAGTTTCTCAGTAGAGGTAAGTTACCACATATTTGAAGAAGCGTCATAATAACCAATACACTCGTTCACTATATTAGCTAGAGAATCGCAGTATACTTGCAATTGTGAAATCCTATGTAAAAAATGGTTTGTTGGTTTATTTTTTTAGAAATAAAGTTACATCCTGTGATGCTGCCTCAGTTCCTCCTGTCCTGACTTAATACATGCCCACATGGGAAATGTTCAAAAAAATAAACATATATAAATAACTATTTGGTATACCTGCAGCGTTACCCTCCACTAACATTATCCTTCTACGTCTCACTTGCCCATATGAGAATAGTGGTTCTTTGGCTTTTATAATTAATGTACACTGAACGTGTGACACGCATGTCAAAAATATACAGTATTTACATCGGTTTCCTATTTTATTCTTTCATGTAGTTATCTGTCATTTCTAGATACTCACTAACTTTTGCGTGAAGCTGCTCACAGACACCACAGGGGAAATATGTGGGAGTCGAAAAGCCTTTTCATGCCAAGAAAACATTTCAAAGCTGTTGTTTTACATTTATTCATTTAATTATTCTTCACTTTTGTGCCAAAACCGTAATTATTTTCATATTGTCACCTGCTGCATCGCCACTTCTTATTCGTATGTATGTCTGTCTGATCTATCATCCTAATCTTCATCATTAGGTGTGATAGCCTGGGCTGCAGACTGGTGTCTAATAGTGTACAAAGTCAGCGTCATATAGTATCGGCTGGAAACGTGTTGCAGCATCAGGATAAACTTGTAGTTATGATAACAAAGAGATGTATATTTAGTTTCCCTCCTTCGTTCTGGCAAGGATCACATTGGCAAGCTCATGATATTCATACACAGACTTCTTTCCTGCAGCAGCAGCAGCATCACGGTTCGATGGCAAAGCTGTAAAACAGTTTCAGCTAGCCATAAACACAATTGATGAAAACAAATTAGGAGCGAGAAATATAACTGACGGAAAACATAACAGCCAGCAATGGAATCACATTAGAGGGAACGCTGGATGCCGCTGCAAATAAATGTACATTTAATAAATGGATAAATACAACACATGTTGCCAAAGCTCATTCATCATTTAAATGTCTCCCTCTTTTTTCCATTAAACCTCATATTAAAACACCTCACAAATAAATGTGAGGCTTTAAAAACCTGACAGATCACCCTGCAGTAACCTGTTGACACTCCTGTAGCATCTCTTCAGGGGAACTTAACACCTTTCAGATAAAATAACTAATGGTAATAATGTTTTGACAACATCAGATGAAAGTTTTTCTGATTTGTTGCCATGATGCAGTACTATTCTTGTTAATGAATTTTTAATATCCTTAATGACAGGAGAGGAACGATGTAATTAAAAGAGCAAGTCAGGAAAAACGCTGACTCCAACTCTTTATGAGGCCCGTTTTAATGTTAATTTAATTGGAACTAACACATTATCTTAATGAACAGATTGCCTTCAAGGAGGCCATTTCCCCTCCCCTATAGCAAACTAAAACTAGCCAATATATAGAGAAATATCTATTTCTATCAATGAAAAAAACAAAGATGAAGACACTGAAGAAAAGTTGGACTGAATTTTTTTTTCCAGGTGAATTTTTGTCTGGTGTGGTATAATTTGTTTTCAAACTCCCACAATGCAATGCATGAATGAGAATGTTTCAGGTGGTGGGGTTTGGTGCAGGCCCAGTTGCTGCAGAAGCCTCGGAGCATGAAATACATTCATAAGGCCAAACGTGACCAACAAGCAGCCAAATTGACCACTCCAAAGCCCTGACACTGTTGACACCTGGACACCTTTCAGCATTGTGGGTTTTTTTACAAGCTGAGCGACTGAGAGGAAGAAGACATGGGGAAGCGGGATTGGGGCGAAGGTGTTTTTTTACGCTAGGAAGCTTTGGGTAGTTGAGTTTAATTTGGGATTTACAAGTGACATTGTGCCCCCATAGCTGTCTTCTTACTGGGGCCAGGTTTATGGAGTGAGACAGTAGGGTCTTTTCCTTGTGATTAGCAGACCTGTGACCAACCATGCACAAAGTATTATAGCCCACAGCATTATGTATCAGAGTTTACAGACCCCTCCATCACCTCAGACTCCATCAACCAATGATCAAACCCTTACTTCCACTCACACCTCTGGAAGGTCAAGCCTCTCTAACAAGTCAATAAGTAATGAAGATGTGCAATGGCTCAACCAAGGATGAGAAAAATTAAATTTTCGGAGAAAATTCGGAAGTGTAAAAACGGGACACACTTGAAATAAAAAAACCAACAAACAAACAAAAAAACCCCAAACAGATTAATATTATTAAATGATCTGGGGTTTCCAACCAAGGGAGTGAGGGAGGAGTATGAACTGTGAACAGCCACATGACGACTCGGAGGCTTATCTCACAGAGGCTGGTTGGCTTAAGCCAAGGCATTAATACACTGATAGCCTACGGAATAGCCAAGCATAAAATGAATGTGAAAGGATGAAGAAACAACAAGAAAGGGGAGGAAGAAAAAGGATGAAAGTGGTTAGGCCTCCATCTTTAACAGACCAGAAATATAGAACTACTAAAAGCATTACAGGGAGGCCCTCATTGATACGAGTGTTATTTCTGAGACATGTCTTTGTCGCTGCGTTGAAAACAAAACATTCAAAGAGTATTAGAAATAACTCTTTTAGAAAGTTCAAAAGAAGTCAGAACATATACAAATATATTTTTAAAAAATCAAAATAGATGAAAAGATAATAAACTTGGACACATTTATCAACAAGACAGAATAATAAGATGTTCCAAGATTGATAACTGAATTTGAACATAAGTAAAGATCTGGGAAAACACAAGAATTAAAGGAAACATATCCTACATCCTTTATACATTGGCTGTGGTGCTGAAGCTTTTATCCCTTTATTCTATTGATTAAAAAAATCCCAGAGGCACTAAAACGTACAGTCAATGATTAATGTCCCTCTCAGAAAAAGAAATTATATGGAATAAATTAAACTACTGCAGCAGCAAATTGAAAAATAAGAATGTAAATGAGCTTTGAATACTTAATATCATAGAGAAAAATAGGCAATGAGGCCCAAAAATGATGAGGGATTAGCACAGAAACATGACATTAGCTCTAATGGCAAAGAGTAGATTTTCTCGACTGTCAAAATATAACTGTCGCATCTGATTTTCTGCCAGTTAAATGAAAAATGAGTAAAAACAGCAGCAATAGAAATCTCAAAGCTTATTCACCAGGTGATAAAATATGGACCCGAGCACTACCAGTCTGATATAAGAGAAAAGAGAAATAATATGTGTTTTGAAATGCAATTATAGAGATTAAGTAGCTGCTTCATCACCAAAAATTGTGCAGGTTTTTTACAGGCAGACAGTCCTTTTCACAGGACTGTGGGCGTTTATCTCTTTGGTAACATAGCATGTATGTTGGAGAAAGTGTCCCTTTAATTAATGTCCACCCTTATCACTGTCAGTATTCACTGTTTAGCCAAAGACTTATAGTAGCTACTAACATTATATAAATTGGGCTTGTATGCTCTTCCTATTTCATCAGATCAGACTATCCAAAGCCCAGATCCAAACGTAGGTGGTGGGGAGGGTTTACTATGCTTGTGGAAAAAGTTGCAGCAGAGTTAGGGCTAATGTTAGTTAATTAGCTTAAGAGGGAAACATGTAACAATGTAATTTGCATTAGATTTTCTAGTTTTCTAGTCTCTTTTTTTTTTAACACATGTACATTACAATAATAGAATTTTTATTTATAGAGGACATACCATAAAACTTAACTTTTAAGTAGCTGCCTTACTAAGTAGCTGGCAGCAAGTTTAAAGTGGATTTCACTGTCAAAGCATTTTGCAGGGGAAACAATCTATAACGGACCACATACAGAGAAACATTCGTAGGCCTGTACTAAAAAAGAATAGACCTGTTGTAGCTTTATGTTTTCTTTCCAGTGCCATACTCTCATCTGCATGGGGACAAACAAGCACTTAGACAGTACTTAAAATGCAGTTTCGGCTGCTATCCTGCCTCCCACATTACTCCTCTAGTTATCCAGCAGGAGAGGGGAAAGGTGTGAACTGCATCAAGCGAGGTTCTCTCAGTTGGAACCTTTAATTATAACTTCACAGTATCACTTACAGCAACCTTGCACAGATGCTAAAACCCTCAGAGGCTTGGCTACTCTACCTTACTTAATCTGAGCGGGAGGCAGGGAGAAGCTGTACCATCAGCCAATTCAATCAGAACCCAGGACAGCACTGCATTCAGCATCACGGTCCAATCACGGCACCAAACATTTGAAGTCACATGACCCAGCTACTTAGCATCCTTCATCAACACCTGTTTTTCTTTTTTGTGTGTGCAATATTGTTATTTGTCTCTCCCTCTCTGCCTCTAGCGAGCTGTCTCTTTCCAGAGGATATGACTGTGCGTGCAGAGCTAAAGATGCTATAAAAATTGCTGAGGTATAAAATCGAAAGTGCTCAAGCTGTCTGCGACTGGAATTGCTGGCTGGCTCAGGCCTGTTGGAGGTGGTGAAGGATCCTCGGCCAAGACCCGCTAATGTTGTAAATCACAGAAAGTTTGGGCTTGTTTGTTTACATATTACAGGCTTTACAGTGGCCTACAACAGCACACAAGGAGCTGTGCTTGGACCAGACTATTGTATGGGTCATAAAACTAAAGAATGTAATGGCTGTGTGCAGCTTGACTCGCCCACTCCTGCGCTTGTTCACAAGTAATGCATTTTGTTCAGATGAGGGAAAACTTCTGTTACAAGAACAATTATTGGAGATAGAATTGCAGTGTCTTCTTTTAAACATATTGTGGATAAAAATGTGTTGTTCAGAATCTCTTAAGTGATTTTCTTTTTACCTTTTAAAAGTCAGAATAAAACAATATAGATGATCCAAGCATTTTTAACATTTTTTTTATCCTCGAGTCATATTTCCTTTTATTAATAGTACTAGTACCATTATTATTATTATTATTATTATTATTATTATTATTATTATTATTATTATTATTATTATTATTATTATTATTCCCATTTTTGTCTGCGAGAGAATATTTTATACAACTATAGGAAATTTTATTTCTAAGTTGCAAAAATAAATATGGAGTGAATTATTATGGTGAAACATTCTTTACATCATTAAAAAATCTGCACCAAACATTTCTGTGAAATAGAGAAATAATAATTTAAAAACATTTTTTAAACTACAATAAAAAAGTCAAAGTGCTTTTGTTGCCTAAAGACAGAATAAACCCTCGGCTTGAACCATGGCTTCTGGTGTAAAGGTCGTACACGTATTTTTACTGTTGCAAATACGTTTTGATATTTAATATAAATATTATTTTTCTGGAAACAAGGTAGTGACTGATAAATGTTAATTCTTTTTCCTATTAAACAGAATTGTTATTTTTATTTTTCACCTTATAAATGATGTTTGGTAATGAATAATGAATGTGGAATTAACACAAACTGTTTGGTGCAAAAAAGTTGTGTAGCACTATTTTCTTCTGCAGCATGGTATGCAGTGCATTTTAACAGCATCCACTCAGGTGTTACTCTGTCTTTCCAAGTGCACGGTGAGCCAAAACACTTATCCTTAAGAGAGATCAAGCCTGCATGTTATCTTATCAGTGCTTACAGTGGCAAACATACAGTAGAAGTACACTCAGTTACTCATGCAGACCCTGCTTACAGGAGATCAAACGCAGGTCAGAGACTGCAACATACACTTGCTTATAATCCACACAGGTGCTTCTCTGTATGTAGGTGTCTCACTGTGTGTGTGTGTGTGTGTGTGTGTGTGTGTGTGTGTGTGTGTGTGTGTGTGTGTGTGTGTGTGTGTGTGTGTGTGTGTGTGTGTAGGTGTGTGTGTGTGTGTGTGTGTGTGTGTGTCAGAAAAAGAGAAAGAGGAAAAAGAAGCGCAAGGAGAGAGCTTTTTGGTGTGTGTCAACAGCAGCGGACTGGTTGTTTTGTGACAGTCATAGGCAGAGCACAGGAAATGTACCACGATGTGCCCAGTCACAGTTGAATTTCTCCAGTGATAAGAATAGAATTTTTTCTTTTTTTATCTGAGAGTCCTGACAGTCCATCCATACAGTACCATAATGCTTTTCTTGAGGTTTGATCAGTACAGCAAAATACGTGAGAAAATTTATTATATTATCTTTGGACACAGAACACAACTGATTTTAATTATAACAGGATCGTTTCCTACGTCTAATTTATTATTCTCTTTCTTCTGGTTGGATTTAAAAGGGACCATACGTCAAAGCCTGACCTCTCAGACATGCACTCACACACACAAAAACGTGCACACAAAACGGGCAGAAAAATGAAGGATGGAGGAAGGTGACAGGTAAACAAATTCAGTGTCATATTCTCCTGCTGTCTTCACTGTGCCACTTGGCATTTTAATGGAAGGGAATCTGATGTAACATATAGTGGTAACTACAACAGCAGCCACGTACCAGAGGGGAAAACTTAACTCCTCAGACCTATGCATTAAACATATTGTAGAATAGAGTGTAACATTTATCACTGTCATTCCTAGAGAGTTTGTGTAAATTTAAATGCGCTCAAGCGTGCTGATTCTCTCCCCCCCCCTACCCCACACACACAATGTATGCGTACAATGCCACCCCAAAGCCCATTTTCCTGAAATCCTTCTCATTGTTCTGCACGACCATACCACCAAACAGCTATTCATCTTTGGGGAATATGCTGTGCACAAATGTCTTTGTATTTGGGGCTTTTTGCTGTTGCTCAGTTTCACATAGCACAATCTGTCTGCCTGTTTTTCATAGTATAGTCAAATAAAAAAAACTATTGAAAGAAAATATATCCAACACAATTGCATATTTATTTCATTGCAAATTACATTTATAGTCTAATTTCAGGCATTTGTGGTTTAAAACAACTATACAGAGAGTGTGTGTAAAATTTTCATTTTATTTTTTATAAGCAGAGCTTAAATTGTTAAAATTGGTGTTTCTTTGTTTTTGCTCTCATCCAAAGAAGAGAGAATCAAGCACAAAAAGAATAAAAACAATTAAATAAGACTTTTTAGATTATTTATGACAAGTACTTTTCCAGGATTATGAGCCAGAGTAAAATGGAACAATAATGCCCTTAAGTGTGGAATATATCGGGACAGTAGTGCATGGCAATACCAGCTGACACATTAAACATTAAAATAAATTACCTAACCTTTACAACTCGCAGTGCCAATAACAGGAAAAATGACAGATCATGGGTTATTATTCACTGTAAGATCCCATACATAGTAATGATGTCATCAATAATGTCCATGATATCAGAGATTTTGCACCTTTTAAAAAACATTTAAAGGAATTACTTTATTTTATACTATCAGTCCAAACTCACTCAACCAGGGAAAAAGGCCAGTCTTTATAGAACTACAGGAGAGACAGAAAGAGAGAATGAATAGTGTGGTGTGAGGAAGACAGAAAAATGTGCCACATTATGTTTTGTTACCAAACAGCACTCATGAGTCAATTTACCAAATAATGCAAGCAGAACTTGACTGAAGAGGCGCATCGGTACTATTAAAGTGTAAGATCGTCAGTGTCCAGCAGATGATGAATATATCTAATCTGACAAATAACAGAATTATCCTGAAAGGGCTTTCCGTCAGCGATGAGCTGTTGTGCCAGTACATACGTCATTTTGATTAAATCCAGGACATTAAGTCCAGTGAATGCGTGTGAACATGATGCTTTGATGCTTGTCACCTCCATGTTCTGCAGACAAAGATTGCAAACCTTGACAAACTAAATGTTGGCCATCGACAGCGCTGCATGCAAACTGTGCACACAGATATTCTGTGCGTAAGAAATGATTTGGGGAAAAAAAAAAGTTCTGACAGATTCTGGTGGGGTTTTTTTATATTATGTGATATGACATGATATGATATGATATATTATATGATAATTACATTTACTTTATTCCTTTGCATTTTGTGTCATTGCTAAATCAGTACCTGCTAGCTTGCCATTCTGGTCTATGCAGGGCAGAGCTGTTCATCCTCATAATCAGGGATCATCAAATTCCAGGAGTGATCCAGAAAAAGGTGGATCACTTTTGTGAGATGCACATTTGTCCCTCTTTTGTCCTTCACTGTGGAGAACAACTGCATCTCATATGAATGTGAAACACAAGAGTATGTTGTTTACTTTTTGATGATGGCTCCTGATTGATACCTTCTGCTCACACTGATCAAACATTATAGAACACATTACAGCATATTGTGCATTTCAGTAAGGGTCATTTCGAGAAAGCCGTTTACTCTGCCTCTGCAGAAAATCTTAAATAAATTTAATTGCCTGTATCCACCATCAGAAATGACTTTATGCATTTTGCTTCATAATTAAGAGCTTTCACATCCATAAACTTAAATCACTGTGCACAGCTGTTGAGGTGTAATTAAAGCATTAAATATGTGAACGATCAACTCCCACTAAACAAGATGACACCAACAGCACAGAACTTAGAGGTGAACTGCAAGCTGGCTGGGCTTTTTCCTCAACTAAAACCTGGAGTGTTTCTTTCTTTCCTGTTTTCCAACTCAGATATCAGTCCCATAAATCTCACCGGTTCACCACAGCATTCGTAGCTGAACTGATGTTAACACCATTAGCTGATGATTTAATGACACTGCAGATGAGGACAGTCATCGTCTTTCTATCATTCCCTCTTTTTTCATTCCTGTCTGCTGGCTGAGGATACAGGGAATCTGTGTGTTTTTGAGGACAAGGGTGGTGGTGCTCGTATCTCATCACCTCCATTACACCAAGGTCACTCCATTGCTTTTCTTAATGTGATCAGGAAAAGTGTCACTTTTGCAGTTCTGTGGCAGTAAATAAGAACTGGCTCTAATTTGAATGTAGTGTACCAGAGGCCCTTTATGGGTTGTTAATTTAGTGTTTAAATACATTTAACAGTTGAGAGAGAGTACTGATTAGACCGGCTCTCCATGTGAAGGCTATTTTTCTCTCCACTATTTCCACTGACTTGCTGCAGCTTATTATTGTTATGATGTGACAGATGAATGCCATGCTTATTTTGAATTAAGGAGAACTTCAAAGGCAAAGAGGGCAATAAAATGTGTCATTTTCTTAAATCATTTCTCCTTTATTTCTCCTTTACCATCCTTATTTATCGATTTCCATTAAAAAGGAAATGGTTTCATGATATATAACAAAAATGCAAAATATTGAAACGAAGCAGCTACTCCATATACAACAACCCTTGGTTTTAAAGTGAATCACACCTCTAACATTCAACTTTTAGCTAAAAATAAAAATTAAACTATCGAGCCATTGAATGTAACATCAGTTTAAATATGTGTTTTCATCACTATGAAGCATCTTTTAAACTGTAGTTCATTTAATTTTTATATAATATTAACTTGCATCAGCTATACCACAGTATAAAGTACTGCATTCTGTTTAGGTACTCAAAAATACATAAGGTTAATTAAGTAGACATTGTAGTCCTGGTTAAATACATAAACCAACATTTACTCTGAAAGCTAAAAACATTAAGCACAATTTACATTTCATCACAATGTAGTTGCTTAAATCTTAGCAGCAGAATGACCTAAGATATGAATACTGTTACCGTAGCAGCACCACTCCAGGCATCTTGCTACTCATTATAAAGTAAGACATTTTATTCACTAAACCTTATTTGGAATGACTAATAGTGATGCATTTTCTAGAGTCTAGATGATATGGGTTTTCATGGATTCCATCATGACATTAGCAATATTTCAATAATAAAGAACAGATGTAAGTTTTTAGTTTTTTTTATCAAGATCCTTCTTAATAAACATCATGTGGCTACTCTGACATAAAATGTGATGCAATGGATAACCCAGTGAGCGATGTCGGGGGGAAGGGGGGGTGACCCTGGGGAACATGCTTTTTTTTGCCATACTAGAATAAAGTGTAATTGCACATCCACTACAGTAGTTGGCAGTGGCGCTCTCATTGTCAGGTGTGGGCAGGGAGTAGTAGCTCAAGGAACTATGAAGAAGTGTCTGTAGCGCTGGGCTTCACTGTGACTACAGACCGATGTGTTTACTGTGTCTAAAAATGCTGGCAGCAGACAGCATGAAGCCTAATAAATGAAGGCACCGCTTAAAGACATTACCCCCCAATCACGCTGATAAGCCACTGGAACTTTTTCAGGGAAAACGTGCCGAATATTGCCAGCAATCATCCCGCTTTGTGAATCCTACTTCAGTAAACCAGCGAGCTCTGTTAGCATCATATAAGCTGGAGTACCAAATAGCTCAGTGCAAAAAACCCCACCTTAGCAGAGGAGTTAAGGTGTTTTATATATTATGCTCAGTTAATGTTGCTGAACTGAATTTGATTTTTTTATTTATTGATTTCATTTAATTTTGTTTTTCAGTATTAAATGGTCCAGTAAGTTGGTCAAAATGTGTATAGTTTAAACAAGGTTTTTTAATTTCAGGCAAATTGATGCACTTAAAATTTTTCTGTTGTAGACTAAAAAATAATGTTAATAAAATTATTCTTTGTTATAAATAGAACTATATTTCTTTTTTCCTTTTTTGTATTTTTATGTTAAGAATACAATGTTATGCAGAGTTGTACTTAACAATTTTATAGACAATTGATATTATTTACAGTTGCGGTGGAGAGTGGGTGGGGGCTCAAATTGTTTTCTTCTTGCTACGGGGGGGTGCAACAGAAAATAATCGAGAAGCACTTCAACCCTTTATAGAAAACTCATTGAAATACTTTGAAATTCAAAAAATCAACCTCAGCATGTCATTGGAGGTCATAAAAGAAACTTTTCTTCTGTTGTAACGTTTTTTAAAAAAATTTCAATGTCATTTAGAAAATCAGATTACTAAAAATAGCCACTGTAGATTAAACGTACATGGCTTCACCACTGAGCTCAGCAGAGAGGGCAGTCAGCGCTCAATGTTGCTCAATCTGAGCCCAGTAGTGATAACTGATCAAGTCCATGACTTGTCCCCATTTTTTAATATATTTTTGTTACTCACTACTTTCATCCACTTCCTTCACCAGCTGAGAGTGCACGGTGGCCATGAAAACCAATAAGGCCCAACCAGTCACCACCACACTACAGATTTCTCCTGACACCTAATGCCAGTTATGAAATTGGAGGATAAGTTAATGTGTCACAGTAGCATTGATTTTTCATTTGCTTCTCACTGCCCCCAGTCCCGCAGCCAGCCTGGGCCTTTCCTTCATGCTTCAGGATGGATTACTGTGGCCCCCGTTGAAACAGAGCATTGTGGGGTGACAAGGGAACCAGCGCGGGTGTTCATGAGAGGTGCCACGCCTGATTACAGGTGCCACCATACCACAGTCATCTGCTGTGCCAGGAAAACTCAAAACGTAAAAATCAACTCTTTTCAGTACAATTTTAATGGAGTGCATCGATACCTGTCAGTGAATATTTTAATTTTAAAGAATTCCTCAACATTACCTCCATTAAATATATATTTGTGTTTATATTTTCTTTAAAAATGTGATTTGTTTCTTTTTCCTGATCTATAAATTCATACATTTTTTTAATCCATTTATATAACAGATATATAGAACAATAAGGAGACCTCTACAGTGGGAATAAAATAAGTGGTACAAGAAATCTGTGCATGGCCCCTATGAAAGGAAAAATACGCTCACGCAACAACAACACAGTGCTCAATGAGCTATGTCCTCAGTTCCATATGAGATTGGTTAATACAAAAGCTTGCTGGTGAAAAACATTGTCCTGCTCCCAGTGACAAAGACAAAGTGCCTGTGTTTGGCGTACGCGAGTCAAAGGGACAGGTGACGGCAGGGAGGGAGACCAGGGAGTGAATTTGAATTTCACATCTAGGAGGAGGCAGCATGTCATTAAAAACCCTAATTTCAGTGTCAGGTAGACTTACAGGTGATCCATCATCTTGTCAGAAGAATTTTATTTTATTTTCAAAGAAGTTCAACACAGGCTTTCCAGACTTTTTGCCTCATTTCCAATTAGATTTAAACACAATTAACAGAAAAGTCTTATCCCATGGGTACGGACGAGTGATACCTGCCCGCTCAAGCAGATCTTAGGGAAAACAACTTATAATAAAAATGAACATCAAAGATTCTGATTAGATTTTCTGAAAACTGGAGCTGAACTCTTCTCCTGTATAATGAAGCTACATCATGATAAACAGCTAATAGCTACTTGGAAGTTAATAAACCAATGTTACACACATAGCCTCTGTGCTGCTCTTCATATTCCAGCAGTAAACTGAATATTAGCAGCCATGAATGCCACTTATTTTTACATTTCTGAATGTTAAGGCTTGTCAACTCTAATCTGTCCAATGGAGGTGCTCTGGAAATAAAATGCATCAGAGGGGACCTGAGAGGAGGACACACGTTAACCCAGATAGGCTGTGACAAAACACCATTACCTTCTCCTGTTCACACAGCGAGGTACAGGACAGCTAGTGGTCCCCTGTCTCTGGGAGGAATCCATCTAAATGAGACACACACACCCACACACGCACACGCACACACACGCACACACCATCTTCTCACTATGAACAAGGACGTCTTTTGTATCTCTATAAATAACTTACACGACTATAAATATGCAAAGAAAACATAATTAACAATGATTTATTGTTGTTTAATTTTATTTTACTTCATTTGTAGATTCACATAGAATACAGCACTGTGAGAATCAAGTTGTATTCAAATATTATTAATAAAGATAATCATTCAGACCTAGACAGTTTGAGAATAATGAACATTTTATTATTGAGTTAACATGCTTGATGTTTTATTATGTTTAATTTTGCATCTGATAAATTTGGATCTAATTTATCTGTTGGTACCTTGAATTCTTCTTTCTAGATCATCATTTATTGTCAATACAGAGTAACTACAAAACTTATGATACTGAAATTAATAATTAAATACTGTAAAATTGTTAACTATCACAAATGGAGACAATAATCACCTCAAAGTGCACCACAATTGTACAAAATGTTTTTTAAGGAATTTGGCTTTCACTACATAGTATCATCTTATACTATCAGTATTAACACCAATATGTCAAAAATACCACATACTATTTACCAATCACACCCAAGTTGAACAACATATTATCATAAAATTAACTTAAAGTATCAAAAGTAAAAATGTAGCGTCATTATGCGATGGATGCATAGCAGTATTTTTGTGTTTTAGCTGCATTAAAGCAGAGATGTTGGACTAACGGGTAATTTAACTGATGGTGGAAGAAGCATTTTCAACAATTTATTTCAGAAACTAATCTTGTATACTGCTGTGCTCATCAGCACAATTTTGTTCTCATTGTTTATTTTCTTGTTTGTTTGTTTTTTTACTAATTGTAGATGCCGTCATAACAATCTTACCGCTTTCTGTTTGTTAATTTTACATCTTTGGTTTTTTGGAACTTGCACAAATAGCCTTCATTCTTTACACATTCTAATGCACGCATGCTGAATACCTTTTTTTGTACACCCTGTTTTGGGGTGTGGAGATGTTAGGGTGCACCAGACAAAATTATTTGGTTTTCTATTGCCAGCTAATATCAACTATTAAAAATATATAAATAAGAAAATAAATAAATAACATTCATTCATTCATTCATTCATTCATTCATTCATTCATTCATTCATTCATTCATTCTTTCATTCATTCATTCATTTTCCATACCGCTTCCTCCGCTGTCACTTGTCACAGGGGTAATTAATTTACTCTTCTGATATTTTCCTTATTTGTAAAATATTTGCAGAAAACAGTGTAAATGCAGCCTGTAAAACTTAAACACTTGCTGCACCAACACTGTTTGCAGGAAATGGAAGCTGGCTTGGCAACATTTGTGTATCTTAGCAACATCAACATGATCTGTCTCTGCACCTTTCCCCCCCATATTATCCTCATATTAACCTTATCCTAACTGCAGCCTTCATTCACGGTATTGCCTCATATGTTTAGCCAACTGCCACATAATCTGAGTACAATGAAAATCTTCATTAAGTCAGTTTATTTGATTGTTTGGTCAGTTGCATTTGTCTGGCATGAGTACAAATGCCAGATAAACATAGTGGTTAAATAATTATCAAAACCACAAATTAATCATACACATGCATCCCCACCTATATATTTGAATAAGCTCACTTGAAAACCTCACCCTGTGACACTTCCGGCGTCTACCCAGAAGTCCAGGCCGCTAGCCGAGTTTGCTCCGGTCTTCACATTTGTCTTTGTCTCTCACTTATGGAGCCGTTTTGGCTCCTTCAAACATAGCGGTTCCCCACACGTTGTCATGTGGAGGAACCCCAATGCTTTATTCACCAGGACCAAACTCACGAAGCCAGCGTCTACCCGGAAGGCCGGACCATAACGACGAAGAGGCCTTCGTATTCGCGTTCATTCGTCCCACACACACGGAGCCGTTACGGCTTCGTCAGACACAGCGGCTTGTTTTCTCGTGACGGCGAAGAAAAAAAAGAAAACAAACGAAGTCTAATGTTATTGTTTTATCGTGGAATTTCCACGGGTTCCCGCTAGTATATATTTATATATATGTGAGTGTGAGTGTGTGTGTATATATATATATATATATATATATATATATATATATATATATATATACACACACACACACACACACGCTGAATGAATGAATGAATGAATGAGCGAACGAACGAATGAATGAAATCAATATTAATTCCCCGTATGGGAAATTATTTGTCCACTCTAGTACATTATTGTTGTTAGTCACACATGTATATGTGAGTACAGACCTGTAACACACACACACACACACACACACACACACAAGGGGCCAGCAAATAATGGGGAGGTAGAGTGGCGGGCAGCTCCTTCGTGGTGTGCCCAGTGAGCAACTTGTAGGTGGAAGGTGCCTTGATCAAGGGCACCTCGGTAGTGCTTAGGAGGTGAACCAGCACCTCCCATCGCCAATTCCCACTCTAAATGTTATGGCCCACACAGGTCTCGAGCTGCACGTGTGTCATAGGTTCACTTCAGAAAGTGTCCACTGAGTGGACACTTGTAGTTCCTGATTCTTAAGAGATCCTTTAATGTTATATCTAGAGATTAAGTTTCACTTTGAGAGCCCATTAACTTCTGAGAGTTTAATTTATATAAATGTTTTATATTTTAGACTGACATCATGAACCTTATATATAAACTCTCAATGTAACCAAAGCTGTCAGATAAATGTCATTGAATTTAGCTTGATAACTTTATGACATTTCACATGTAAAAAGTGACGAGAGCTATGAAATAATATTATGGAATATAAAAAGATCTCTCTCTGTAATATGGTAAAAATTAAGATAATGCTGAGAAGAGAATGTGAGAAAGCGAGAACACCCCCCCCACACACACACACACACACACAAAAAGAATGTGAGACTTCATGAATCCGTGCTTTGTGTGTAGCATACAAGCTAACTGTTTAATCTCATCCTTTTAGAGAAAAAAACACGAGGTAAAAGAAAAAGACAAATCATTTACACCCTTTGCTCTGTGGGTATTGGATGGTGACAGACCTCAGATGGATGTGGCACCAGCAGTCTAACCACAATGAGCTCCTGCTGGTGTCATAACGTGGATATATAACTACCGCGGTCCTTACATCAAGCTGCCTAAATGGACAAAAATGCCCTGGCAGCAGAAAATGGCGACAAAACCCTGGCCTTTATTAGCTGAACATTCCCAGCATGCTTTGCGATGACAAATGATTGACTTAGAACAATATCTAAGGTGATCAGGATAAAGTACCCGCCATTTCAAGGCTCAGCAAAATTCAAATTCTAATTAGACCTTGCACCACATTCCAAATAAAAATGGGTCCCTAGGTGGTTCAGCCTATCAGGTGTCTCTCCCAGACCACTGAAACAAAACGAATAAAGAAAATGATTAAAGCGATAACAAAGGCATAAAATTCAAATTATAGCAGCATCACATCTGGGATCTGTATGTATATATGTTTCACCACACTTACCATTTCTGCTCTCCCTCTCCTCTCTGACTCTCACTATGCTGTCGCCCCACACACACACACACACACACACACACACACACACACACACACACACACACACATACACACACACACACACACACACACACACACACATACACACACAGCATTCCTTTCCATCTGCATGAAGACAATCAAAGAACAGAAAAAAGACAGAGCAGGAGAGAGAGAGTGACAAATCAGGGAAATTAAAAGGTAGAGAGCGAGAACGCAAATAGGCTCTCAGCTTTAAGGTTATTAATGACTCCTCAAAAATGTGCGACTTTTCCAATCTCTCTGAGAAGCGCTTGAAGGAGCCTGCAGATGAAGCTGACCTTCACAATGTTCTTTGGTCTTTAGTTAAGAAATTCACTCACCATTATGGCATCATTAGGGAAACAAGGATAAAATTACTCCATGGTTAATGACCTATAGGATCCCCACCAAAATTTGTTTCAGATCTAATAAAACTGAGCTTAACACACTCGAATGAATTATGAGAACTGCTACGCTGGATATTAAAATGTGAGGAAATAGATTTTCTGAAGCTAGGAGGACTGGACTTTTCAAATCAGATAGTAGAATGGAATTTTCTGGGCAATAAATTCTACCATGTCTCAATTTATTTTTTTCTTTAACTTCACAGAATTTTTCAGGCAATGATGGAATCTGAGAAAGGGATGGCCTCTAAAAATTCATTTCCAATTGCGTTCTCCTCTATCCCCTTAAGGTAGATAGATTGATGGATGAATGCTTAAATGGGCAAATAAGTGGAAAAAAGTATTGACGAAAGAAAACTGAATGTATGATGGAAATAAATGATGAGTTACATACATCAGGAAATCCTAGAAGGTACATGAAAAATAAAAAAAGCCCCTTCAAAAGTATCGGTAACTGTATTGATGCTGATTATCTTAGTTATAAACAAAAAAAAAGAGTAACTGGACAACATGAAGCTGCAGGCGACAGAGACCCTGCAGCTCACATATGAAACTTTGCATGTAACATGAGAGTATTTTAAAAAAGCAATTTTAACATCAGCACTGGTTTGGCATGGTTTGGTAGCAGCCCCAGAGAAGAGGTTTGTGAGCTAATGGCATTTGCTCTCTTTAAACTTTAATCTTTCCTATTAATTCCCTGCAACTGGAGAATGTGCGAGAGTTAATGTTCCATGAACGTGTTTCTCACTCTGCAATCTCTTCAAGCTAATTACCTTCAGGTGCTAAATGGGGGGAAATTGCAATCCATTTGAAAGGGAGAATTTTCACCTCCCCTTTGCCTATCTAACACTGTGGGTGCAGTTAAAAAGAAAGAAAATCAAACATAAGAAGCTGGGACTGGAGTACATTTAATCAAAAATGGACACTCTGCGCTGAGCTCTGATTGGCTCTCCCTTTACAAGGTGGCTTTGGGAGAGTAAATTGCTTCCTGTACTTTCCCGCCTCACTGCTTATTTTGCAGGTCATTTGGAGGTCAGCAGGTGCAACACCGGACAACACTGAACAGATGTTTGATTGACATGGAATTGCATATACTGGCAATCAAACTTTTCTGATGTGAAAGGAGAGGTTCACCAAATGGCCATTCTGAAGGGTGAACACAGGGGGAGACAGACAAGAATTGGAAATACAAATTAAAAGCAGATTAAGTCAACGTGACAGATTCGCGGTTGCTTGTACGGAACATTAAATCTCGGGGAGTGACACGGTATTCATCAGTGACAGAATCAAGTTGCTGGTATACAAATGGTTCCCCTAGTCAATCGCTAATCAGTAACGCAGGATGGACAGGCTCATTGCAGACAAATAGCTTGGATAAGTTTTACCTTTAAAGGGCTAGCCTGTGGAGGAGGGTCATGTGAAAAGGAAGTGGAAACCTATCGGGTCAGGGTGAGTGAACAGCAGGGGTTCACCACTCCTCAGAGGAGTCTGGAGCGTGGAGAGTCACTGTGTCCCCTGTTTGATCTTTGTCTTCACATGACATGGCAGGAAATTAAAGATGAAAGGAGGTTATAACTACTGTCTAATAAACATGCATGGTGACAATTTGCCACCATGTATGCAGTTGAATCTGTGGTTGATACAGTCATGGTCCTGGATTAGCTCCTCTGTGCCCTGTGTCCATGTAAAAATAAGGTTATAGCACTTTTAGATTTGGTTTCCCATTAATATTATTTAATTTGACTTGGAACCACACAAATACTGCAATGTGAGCATTTAAATATTTCTAACTAGTTGTTAGTCGTTTAACAGTAATTCCCTGTAAACATTCTTTTTCCAGCGAAAATTGGATTTGGAGGTTATATTTCATTCATAGGTAAACATTTTTTGTGAACATGCTCACAAGATTTTAAAAAATTAGATTCTAATGCATCTAACTAATTTTATTAGTTCAAATGTAAGGGAGGTGCTATTTTGCCTACAAGAACAACAAACAGGATCGCACATTTTTTCCCGGGGCCATATTTCTTGTGTGTAATAATAAATGAATTAGTAGTGAGGAGTACTACAAACAGTCCATATCTTAGACAAACACTCGTAGTGATGGCGCAGAGCTCCCACTGTGTTGAGGAATCTCCTACCAACAGCACTCCCTCCCATTTATCTTACGTGGCTGAGACCAGGAGAAAGAGCTCAGGCTGGGAGGCTGAGGGAACATCAAAAGAGGAGCATCCCAGATAAGTGGTGCTCTGCTTTTTCTGGCGCCTTATGAAAATCACCTCGCTGGTAACTAAAACCCAAGGAGCAAGATGGCTTACTCGATTGCACTCTGTGTGGCCTTTTTGCTTGATCATTTCATGCAGATTGCCTGGGGGGCATAAGTAAGCCTCAAACAGCCACTAATGTTTTATTGTATTTTTATTTATTTTTTTAACCCTGTTACTCTTCTTCAGTTTTTTCTTTGTTCCCTAAAATGCCAAAGCTATTTGGCTAAATCATTAGCTGTGTTATGGCCGTACAATGGCTCAGGCGAGTAGCATCCCTGTGTAGTACTGAAAGGTTATTTTCTTCATGAACACTTGAGGGTCCACTGATCCCTTGTAAGTGTGCTGGAAAATGCATTGACATTTTACATGAATGGAAAACCCTCCTCAATAGACTCGCTTTCATTGCTCTTCAGGTTTCAGGTCATTATACCTGCAATGGGGACCATTCAACCTTGTTTGGTATTACCTCTGAGAAAACCCTAATGCTACCTCACAAACTGAGTTTGAAAGTGAAAGATATAACCCTTGGACCTGGAGAGAGATTTTTGACATGTAAAAGTGTTTGTCCGATGCACATCGATGAAAGGAAATGTCTGACTGTGGGTTGCAGCAGTTTTTCTTTTAGCCATCAAGTAAAATAAGACATTTTATAATTCATTCATCAGTTGTTGCAAAGTGACTTTGCTGAAACACTAAACTGGAATAAATATTTAATGTTAAAAATCAGAATGTTTTCAAAGGCCTGGGTGAGCTACTGCTTCAAAATAAACATTGCATGTATCCAAGCATCTCTGTATCCAAGCATACAAAGATGCTTGGATACAAATCATCTTTGTGCGAGTGTGTGCATGCGTGCATGCATTCTCGTGTGTGTGTGTGTGTGTGTGTGTGTGTGTGTGTGTGTGTGTGTGTGTGTGTGTATATATATATATATATATATATATATATATATATATATATATAAACATATTTTAGCTTTTACCTAAAATCAGATGAACAAAGTGGTTTAAAAACTGCTATACTTATTTATGTTACAAATTGGAAATATTTAATTAGCAAATTTGAAAATATTAAAATATCTTGCTAAAATGCTCTGTACGTTCTTAAATATCTGAAGAAATTTAAATAAATGTCACGCAGCTGCTGCTATGACGTTTTGAGCATATTTAATAAGTATGTTTCTAATTCAATAATTCAAATAATTACCAGTTAATTCTTAAAGTAATACATTGTTTTATTGGTGTGCTGACTTGCAATATGCCCCTGATATTTTTGAGAACTCCAATATTACCTTCACAAAGTGTGTTGAGGTTATTTTTTGTTGTGTTACATGAGATAGTTACATGTAATAGTTTACATGCTTTGTCCTGTTCATACCAATCCTCCATGTCTCACAGGCAACAAATGTTAAAGAAAATGTTCTCTCTTCAAGCAGGATTCAGGTGTAGTCAGAGACACCAATCTCCATAGACAAGTACATTCAATGCAAATGCTACACCTGCCATGAGTTGTAAAAGCTTTTGCAATTTCAGTAAAAACAGGGCTCACATCATTTGGAAACGCAGACTTGCCATTTCACGCACCAGTATTCCAGCAATCCGTAAAGACCAAGAGACATTCCTCAACAGGATTAGAATTTTACGATCACCAGGAAAAAGCCCTCAGCCCCCAAAAAGTTACCCTTTCCCTTTGAGCTTTCCATACTTTGTTCCCTAAATTTTGATGTTAACTTCCTAGCGGGAGTAAAATGTGTCTTAGAGCAAATCCTCTAATAAATTACTGATAATTAAATAAAATAAACTGCAGCTAAAGCCCAAACCACAGCAGAAGTACAGTACTGTAATGGTCAGAGACTATACAACAGTAGTTGGCCAGTCTTCCTAGTCCAGTAAGGCTGAGTGGGTTCACACTGATAACGTAGGTAATGGTGTTTCTGGAAGAGTGAGGCCAGATGAAATACACCACACGGACAGATACCACAGGCATACTGGCCCCTTCTGTTGGAAAATTTCATTTTTTCCGGCAGGAAGCCATGAATACTGAGGTTGAATCCAAATCCGGTTTTCCGCATTTTATCAGCGTGTGGCCCACCAAGTGGTGAGATGGCAGGGGAAGTGGAGGGCTGAGGAGGGGGTGTGGAGGGGATGATCCACTCAGCCGAGACCCTCCACTTTAATCCAATTTACAGCCTCCCCCAGCAAAAGATAATTACAACCCTTAAACCAGCTAGGAGAGGGGTAGAAAGAAAAAGCCTCACTCACCCAAACTGTGCCCCCAGCCCCTGAAGTCTCCACCTAGAGAAAGAGAAGGGAGGGGAGGGGGTGCTCTGTTAGCAGGACTTAAGCAAAGGCATTGTGACTAACTAAGAGTGTGTGTAGCTAATGAGGCAAAGTGATTTTTCTCCAGCATATGGTTGCCCACTGGGCAGCAGCAGAATGCACCCCAGGACTTCTTTGCTCACTGATGTTCACCTCTGATGTAGGGGAGTTGTATTTTCGGGTTGGTTTTTCAATAAGTGCTCTTTTTCCCCATGAGTCAGCGCACATCAGTAATTTGTGAAGAACTTAAGTTCACATTTGAGTAAATATTTAGTGTTGTCCTGTCTATTTTTGCTGCATATTTCTTACCTTAGTTGTATACTGCTTTAACTTTTTGGTTCTGTAAAATTAGAGGCAAATTTCTCAACAATGATCACCCTGGAATGCATCATAGTCAGAGGCCTTTGAAGTGAGAGGGAAGGAATGAGGTTAACTTTTGCAAAAGAATGTGGAAAAAATAATAATGAAGGGGCTCACTGGGGAGCGGAAACGCTGGCCAGTCCTAATTAATAGAAGGAGAAACACTCCCAAAGTCTCCTATTCACCAGCTCACAATGGAGACCTAAACCAAGCAGAACCTGGAATTGAATATGGTAGGAGTGAATGGAGATGGAGTTTTAAAAAAAGAGAGAGAGAGAGAGACTCTGGCACATACTCTCTTTGCACCCATCTCTTTTATTGTGTTTGTATTTTACAGCATTGATCTTGGGACCAAGTTCTATTCTGACAAGAGATGCTATGTTCAGAGAATCCCACTGGTATGTTTTAGTAAAATAGGTACAAGCAGCTCGCATTAAAGTTCCATTTCCAGAACTTATTCAATGGTGGCCTCTCCCCTTTTCCTCCTTCCATTACTTTCTTCCTCACACCATCTCTCTGTGTTTCAGGTGCATTAACAGTGACTGGAGTCAAGAGCAGTGGAAGTGGGGGTGGTGTGGGGGGGTATTTTGCCACAAGTCGAGTCAAGAGGGGAGGGGTTTGTAAGGCAACAGGAGAAGTGTGGACCCACCTGCCACTGATTATCCTCCCAGTTAGAGGGTTTATTCTTGACCTATGAACTTCAGAGCTGCCCCACACCACTAATCTGTTAATTAACCGAGAAATACCCTGGAAAAACTTTGAGCAGTCTTTGTGTGTGCGTGTGCATGTGTGCATGTAAGTGTGTAAAAAGAAGAGACAACAAGAGCAACAGTGAAAGAGAGAGAGAGAGAGAGAGAGAGAGAGTGTATAGAGGTTACACACCGTGGCATGTGGTTACTCTGTGTATCGCTGGAACATTCTCCCACTACTGTTGCTGGATAAGTAGGGCAGTGCAGTCACAATTTTACACATTCAGCACTCCTCTTTGTTGCAAATGCTAGGATAAGCGGTGCCTCCATCCCAACGCCATGACGACACTTTCAACTTTTGTCCTCCTCCAAATGCATCAAAAACCTCAAAGGAAAAACTGTGTAAATGTTGTGTTATTTATCTTTTGTTAGAAACAAATTGAATTTCTTCCACTCGTCTGTATAATGTCCTTGAAATTTAGAAACAAAATATATTTTTAGACCTTGCTGCTATGAAAGTCACATGTCAGACTTTTTTTGATCTGATGCCACAATAAATTAATCCACTGATGTTACACTGCTGTTGGTTTCCATGTGGTTAGATAAAGGCACAGGGAAAGACTTTAGACTAACACTGTCCTACTTTCAATGTCAAGGCTAGAGACACAGAACACAGTGGCCTCTCGTGCACTTATTTGCTGACTTATCCATTCCAACTATATGATAATGGGACCTAACCTCCTCCTTTTCTCCCAACAAAATTATTACCGGGTTTGTCACAGAACAAAACTTTTTTTGAGCACTGTTTGGAAGTCAGTGATCCTTGCTTTTTTACAAATCACTACATGTTTACAGAACTTAACAAGTAAAAAATTTTTGTAGTATTTTTTCTAATTTAAAAAGAAAATTACTACATGTTTACAGAACTTTAAAAAAAAAAAAAGATAATCTTTGCTTTTCTATTGTCATCATCACGTTCCCATCATTTAAAAATATCAGTGGAGATTCACTTTGAGTTACTTTGAAAATAACCCACATCTCCACATCACCTTAAGAAAACGCCTGTGCTGTTCATTTCATCACTCATTATAATTTTTTCTGACACACGATTCTCCAGCATAATGACCTCACAGCGCTAATATAATAAGCTATATTTTTCCTGGCTGATGAGACACACCTGGTAGTCCTGCTGTAAACAAACAAAAATCTCTGAGGTTGCTTTCAGTAGCGAGGCAGCTGATAAGTGGCGCAACAAAGTCAATTAGTTCTGTGTTTATTAGTATGTGACAGGTGCTGGGTCATGCAGATTAACTCACAACCCTTGGAGGGATGGGACAACAGTAATGGTGAAACATGTCCGTCCGACCAGAAAGTAAAGGTAGCAAAAGGAGCATAGTGAAGCCTGCTCAATTAATTATGTGGATTAATGAAGTTCTGCTTGATTAAATGTTGATGCCATTAAAAACGCCTATTTTTTTCTCCCCAATGTGACATAATGGACACTCTTACATAAATAATCGAATCCTTCATGGTTACGGAAACCAACTCATTATATGTTATAAACCGCTCCTCCTCCTAAACCCTCCATTGATTAATTAAGGCCATTGCCCTTGATTATCCAATCAAATGTTTCATTCACGTACGACCCTTAACCTTCAACCTTCAAGATATTGATTGAGAGGAATGGTTTATTTTCAGCTTCTGGACTAACCCCACCTTTAAAAAGAGTTGCTGACAAAGTGTCCTTTCATTGACCCCCCCGGGAGCTGTTGTAGCTATTGTTTTTGCACACTTCAAGTTGAATGACCTGCTCAGACATCGAGTTGAGCCCATTTAGACAACTATTACATTAAATAATTGTCAAAATGAAAGGAGAAATCAATAACACTCACTGTTTTCTGAAAGCTACTGATGCAAAAAGTGTCCGGTCCTGTAATTCAAACGCAATAATACCCTGTTTGTTTGCTTCAATACAACAAATGAATTATTTCCACTATTTTACAGAGTGTGGGTACATGTGATTTGATTAATTTGACAGAACTGATTGTTGCATTGCTTCTGGGTAAACCCACTTCATCAAAATGTTTTAATATTTCACATTTTACTTATGATGGAGGATTGTTCTCCTCTTGAAACAAATTAAGCATGAAATGTACAATTACAATGCAACGTATGCCTATGCAAATAAGGAATGCATCGAAATGATGCACTAGATCAATAGTTGACATTATTCTGACCTGAAGCTGAGCACCGATCAGTGAAGCAAAACCATGAAAGAGTAATGAGTTATAGTGTGGTCAAACTATGGTTGGCCCCAGGATGTCCCCTTCATCACAACACACTGACCTTATTAATAATCAGCCCTGAACTCATCCTGACTGTTCACTTCAGTCTGTTTAATCTCCCAGGGGTGCAAGACTGGGTTTGAACAGGAAATCTTCCTTTGCAGAGGGTTCGTCAGTGACGTTAAGGTGAGATATAAATACATAAAAAGTATATTCAGAATTAGCTCTGCAACAGAGTATGATGAGGGTCAGACGGGACTCATGTACAATGATTATTACATGAAAAATTGTTCTCGTTTCTATTTGTTTGTTAACAAGATAGACAGCTCCCACAGTGAGTCCTTTTCTTTTTCATTCTGGGGACCAACAGCATTAAGACTCTGTTAATGCTTAAACAACGAAAGTATGACACAAACTCAAGAAGTTAACTAGAACTTGCCCTCCAAATATCAGTGTTGGGTAAATTATTAACCAAAGGTTACGTTTCTTTTTGTTTGTTAAGATTAAATTTGACAAGTTGACAAAATTTAGTTCTACCTCACTTTTCTCCCACATGGATTTGAACTGCAAGGATTCACAATTGCTCCCTGTGGCACGATTCAAACCCCATTGATGTGTCAACCTATCAAATAACCGTTGTGAAATGCCACGCCGGTGTTCCTTGTTTTGGTGTTTGCTGAACAAGGTTGCGTGGGATTGCTCTCCTCACCCTGTGGTCTGTCCTCTAGGGCGCAAGGAAGGAATCTCAGTCACTCACTGCACATCAGGTTTTCCCCCAGGGGCCCTGGCACCGGCAGAGGCAGGTTAACAAACTGTAAAAGGCTTCAGCTGAGCAGCACACAAACTGTTTTCTCTCTCCACAAAGGGATTGGCTTCAACAAATGTCATAAGCCTATAATGAGATAGCTGATCTTGGTGGCAAAGAAGAAAAGAAAGGAAAAATGCTTCCCCTCTCCAGTCAGTGGCTATTAGAGTCAGCGAGAGTAAAAAGGGGGAAGCTTCCCCGTTTTCTAAAAAGCCCACAGAGGTTGGCCAACATGACAATGCTAGTCAATTAATTGGTGAAAAAGTGAAAATCCAATTAATGTGTATCAAGCTGGCACTTTTGCATGATGATGGCTCATTAGGAGTCCGAGCTGAGAGTGGAGGAGTAGATGGGTGGAGGGGCTTAAACCCCACTCATTAAAGCTCTGTCTCTCTCTCAGTGGGGTTTTAGGGACCGGCTTATTTATTCAACAGGTTCTAAACAAAACCTCAATGTAACGCTCATTTAGTAAATTTGAAACTGATGAATTCTTCAATGTTGTGGGTGGATAAAAAAAACCAACTACACTACAGCTTCAGCCACACACCCAAGACGAATGTCAGTTTTCCTTATGTAACAACATTTATCTGCAATTTCCCTAAATATTCTCATAGCTGTCAGCTCCAACAGGAACAATTTGGAACCTTTTCTTAACATACAAATCATGCATGTCAGTATTTTTCTGCAGGTAAATACACCCATCAAGGAATATATAACATGAACAAAATGAACATCAGAGCTCATTTGTTTCATTATGTAAAATTTACACATGAGATTGTGACTGAAATAGATTTTTTAAAGGATGGATAATGGTCCGATCAGTGCTGTACAAAATGAAATGATGTTGCTCCCTCGGCCACTTTTGAACCTCAGCATCTACTGACACAATAACGAATGTGCTCCCGTATTGTTGCAGCCGGCCCCGTGTTTGTCTAGCCCCTGCCTCTATGTGTAAGATTAATACTCTTGCCACACTCTCATAGAATAATGTCACTTTAATCTTGTTTGGGGCGAAATTCGAAGTGGAGTGTGTCTACTTGTTTCCTGAGATTACTTCATCTTTCTTTCGGCAGCGGTGTGTGACTCTGCCGCCTGCTGTCCCCTGGCATTGGATGTCCCATTACCCTTCACACGCCGCAACTTTCTGCTGTTTGCACAGCACTGGCCACAGGACCAAACAGGAGGCCGGTACACTATTGATGTTTTTAGTTTTTCGTTACCACTGCCAAACACATTCTGATTGTGTGCAACCCACTATAGAGGACAATCGCCAGCGGCTGAGGCAGTGTGAGTGTTTTAGATGCTTTAAAATGTATCATCCAACAGAGGATGTGACTTCTTTGTGTGTTGCACTTGTTGTCTGCTTGGAATAGAAAATGTGTTTTCCTGTTTGCTTTGTCTAAAAGCTGTGAGGTTTGATTGCTTGACACATCCAAGGATAATAAACACATATTATACTTTACTCAATGACATTTACTCCATTCCTTCCCAAGATGAAGGAAACAGCATATTTTTGGGTATTCATCAATAAGGACTCAATTCAAATATGCACATTTTCTGATATAAAAATGGTTATTGCATATTTTACCACATAGTTCATCTTTTCAGAGTGTATTTGTAGTGTTATTCTAATTTAAGTTCCTTCCTCTTGCGTTGACCACACAATTTCTGTCTGAAAAAGCTCTAAACATCTATTTAACCTTTATGTAAACACAACAATATAAAAATATAAGCACAAGGCAACATAAACTAAAGCACACATTCCTTTTGCAACATTTAATTATTAATGTTTAGTTGAAAAACATACAAGTCCAACCTTTGACTTAAGAGCTGCAATTGAAGATATGTTTGTTCTTTCTTAATTCTTGTCCTTTTTGATTGTGCTGTCTGCATGCTCTTAAAAACCAGCAAATAATTCATTTGACTTGACTCAGAGTAAATTTTGATGTATATTTTTATGTTTAATATTCCTATTAGTGAATATGAATTACAATTTATGCCTGCAAATAACTTGTATTGCTGTTTCTATAGGGCTCCTTGATGTCTGAAGTAGACAAACACACTTTACATGGAAAGCTTTGTGCTGTTTGGAGAAGTGTTTTTCCCCTCACTTCCTAATAATCTATTCTGTTCAGCCAGCTGCATACATTGACAAATGTTTCCAGCATTAGGTATTTACGCGGTGAAAGGTAATAGATGCAAGGGCTTAAAAATGCCTGCTGCAAGAAACAGCAAACACACAGGGAAAAAAATATCACAATGGGAACATTTGTCTCTTTTTCGCAGCAGGAAAATTGTCTATTTGTGGCAAATTTCTATCCACAATAACAAGGACAAAATCTTTGCTATGAAAACAAATGGGGGCATTTTGTTATATACATCAACTCGAGGAGTTTAAACCTCTTTGCACACACTTCGGAATTTTCCAATCTAGTCTTCACTATTTATAATTTGACAGCTCTGTAAAAATGATCCAAAAGTAAATATGGACAATTATTTCATTCTTGTTGTATCCCATCAATGACAAAAGCAGCTCACAGGGAGTCAGTGAGTAGGCAGTTTAGTTTGTGTACTTTCACTCTTATCTTTCTGGAGACATTCTGGCAGTTCTCAAAAGAGACTCCAATTATTTTTAAGATACAGGCTAAATCACCACCACTCCTACCGTAAAATACACCCACATAAGATCCAGAGATTCATGTTTCACTTTATTTAACCTCATCATTGTCTTTTGGTTAGTTTGGTGTAATTTCTACATCTCTTTCTTTGTGATTTATATGGGTGCAGCTTGTTCTTGAGGCTAATGAAAGCTGTGACTGTGCATTAATGAGGCTGCTTATTTCATCTGAACTCCAGTTCCTCCATTTACCTCTTGCTTATCTCACACTTCTCTGAAATACCTTTCTTATTAACTGACTGTTTTCATGTTCGATTCTTGAACATTAAACAATGTTGCTGAGATTAGCATCAAAATTATGTCGAGCAAAGAAAGTAAAACTGTGTGTGAAACATTAGACTTGTTAATGTGCGTGTTCTTGCACAAGTTCTCTTTTCTGATTATAGTAGATGTAGCAGCAATGTCTTCAACCACAGTGAGGGATTTGCTATTGATTGATTTGCTGTTGATGAATGACATGAAAATAAAAATAAAATATAGACAAAACTTGTCTTATTTGTAGAAAAATAATCAGAAAATATTTTTTAAAAATGCATTTATTAATCAGTAAGGTCAAAATAAAATGCACAAAGAGGACTAATACCAAAACATACTACTGGCTCTATGATTGAAAAGATGAAAGCACGATTAAAGCAGAGTTAAGAATGAAAGAATATGTTGGTGTCGTACTGAGCCTGCTGGGATTAATGGATAACTCCTCTGAGAGACGCCTCTGTTCTTAGGCAAGACAAAATGACCACAGGCAGCTAAAGAATTTGGTGGTCAGTAACTGTAGCTGTTTCCCATACATATATTATTATAGCAATAGCAGCGGTGGTGATTGAATTTCTGACCTTTTGTTGAAATGGTAGAAAGGAGGGGTGCATTTCAATTTTTGTTGTGTCATTCATGTCTTAAAATAACTACGGGGATGAAAGATCACGGCTTGATTCAATTACAGTGTTGTGTAAAGGCTAAAGATTACTGTATTCAACATGGAATCTCACTTGTACATATCACCGTTAAATAAAGGTGCTGGTTTTACACACTCTTGATTGAAATAGGTTAACATTCTTGGATTTGTTCTTTGGAGTCTAAAAAGATTATTTCACATTGAACTTCAACTGTACAACAAAAAAAGAAAACAACACAGATATACCAGACAGGAATAAATCCAACTCACGGCTCAGTCAGTGAAATGAGAGCAAGATTAGTAGAGCCATGACTCCAGTTTCAGTTTAAGAACAATCTCAAGATGACAAACCTGATACCAGACTCCTCATACCACACAGTCCAATTCCAAATGAATGAAACTAGAAGTGTTCGGTGGTAGGACCTGGTCGGCTCTGCCAATCAGTAGCAAAGTTTGCATTAAAAACTGCTGACAGCTGTGGGAGAGAGTTCCCACTTTCATCTAGCGCTGTCTGGCCCTCCATCTAACCTCATCGTCACCCTCTCCCTTTGCAGACCTGCTCTCTTTATTAATCTTTGTCGCATCCCACAGCCCGACCCAGAGAACTGCTCCAACTACGTTTTTCACTCATTGCTAAACTTTTGTCTCATTTCATTTTTTTTTTCTTTTACTTTTTTTTTTTTTTTTTTTTTTTTTTTTTTTTTTTAATCAAAGAACACTTCACTTGATAGCCTTGAACTGAGGGCCTTCCACTCCTGCGGAGCAGCCCACCCAGCAGTTCGTTCTCACCGTATCAACCTGTTTGCTGAAAGGAGGAAAGTGAGCTCACAGAATGAAGAGTGTGTCTGTGTATGTGTGTGTGTATGTGTGTGTATGGCTGAGAAAAAGAGGGTTGGGTTTTTGCTTTAAAAACTTACCTTTTTGTTCCTTTTGCAAAGAAAAAATAAAAACAAGTGAAATAATAGAAAAAGAAAAGTTCTACAGTGCATTGATAAAGATTATAGCAGGGGATGTAAGCATACTTTGATTTTTAGATGGTGTGTCCGGTGAACTCTTGCCTTTTTTTCCTTGCTGCTGCTTTATTGGTTACAGAGACTGAAGGGTCCCACTTGACAGGCATTGCTCAGATGGTCCTACTCTTGGAAATGCAGGCCTCTGCTGCCTCTTAGGGGCAGAATCAAGAAGAGGATGAGAGGGAAAAGTCATCTCAGTAGTTGAGGTGAGACTTAATGCTGCAAATTTACAAACTACTTTTGTGACTATTCAAAGACCAAATGAAACTTTCGTGAGTTTTAATTTGAGCACAATTACATACTATTATGGTGTGAGTTTTTGTGTGAGTCAGGCCTACAGCCTGGTGTTTGGCATGTGCATGGCTAGTTTAATCCTGTTAGTGCTGCTGATCCTGGACCTCAGGATCAGTTGTATCTCTATCAAACCTGCGTTAATTCTTTGTCCAGTGAGTCTTGTTGTGTACCTTGTGTAACGGTTGTACTTAAAAAAAATCTGCAGCAAAATCTTCTTATATTGTTACACATCTCTTCCCCATTCAGCTTTTTTTTTTAGTCAACACCAACCTGAAACTTTTTGGTATAGCTGTTGATGAAATATTTTTAAAGTATTATATATTTTATTCTTTAGAAGTTAAAATACTATAATGTTTTAATATGCAGAAATGTTTTTGGTTTTTTTTGATAATGTACAGACAACACTGCCCCCTGGGCATCAGAATGCTTATCTAATTTCCTTTTGTAATTTAAATATTGCATTTCAAAAATTTGAAGTGTGTATACAACATTATATAAAAAATTATCAGTGGTATTGCAACTATAAAATTAATTTCATTAATAAAAGAAATCAGGAGTTCTGTGAACAAAATAGAATAGTTTTGAATTACAATTAAATAATCAAATTTTGAAATCATCATATCATAATAATACTTGAATGGGTCTAAAACATAAGGGGTTACATTTTCCACTTTATTTATTCAATGCCAATATAAACAATTTTATGTAGTGAGTTTTAATGCATTCAGATAAGATACTTGTGATGCAGGATTTCTTTTTTTTTTTTTTACAACGTGTGAAGATAAACAGGAAGCAGTGCAGTGGGGACTTCGAGCAAACTGATGATTCTGAGTGATGATCAAAAGGCACAGCACATTTAATCAAATCTGCAGAACAGCGCATGAAATCTTTGCTGGGATGGTCCATCGATGCCTTACATGAAAGTTAATTTACTAGTATCCTTGACTGGTTGCTGATAGAGTTGCATTTTGTCAGGTGTATGCAATGGGCAGTGGGGTTTACTGACCCCATGGTCTGTAGGGCAATAAAGCTACCTTCCAGATCTGAACTCAAGCTGTGCATCATAACAAGCTGTGTGTTTCTGCACAATGGGGAACATTAGCAACCTGATTTCATTCAAGTAAAGGAATGAAGAGATGCACAATGGCTCCTGGTAGTTAGGAGCTGTAGAGTACCTACAGATTATAAAGGTCAAAGAGGGTTCACAGATGGTCAACCGTGCTCTTCTGTTTCTGAATGATGACGTACTTTTTATTCAATCTGATATGCATGACCTCAGATGTCTGCTGGGACAATATGCAGCCAAATTGGGAACGGTTGAACCCATGGTACGGTTATCTCCTGTTGAAGAGGTGTCCAGTCCAATTAAGATGAGGGGAGGGCAATTGGAGGAGTGGGAGTTCAGGTATCTGAATGAATAATTTATGAGACAGGTGAAAGGATATTAACCTCCAATTAGGTGCTTTAGCTCCATCAATGCGAGAGATACAATTGATTCAAAAGAAGCCAAAATAAGTCTGCCCTGTGGCTGGCTCACATTTCTCTTGAAGTAGTTGTTTAAAATTATTAATAAAATTAACAAAATAAAAATGTAGTTAGGAAAATATGGGGGTATATTGATAGGGACAATACGGTAATTGTTTCTATAATCAAATATTCAAAAAACTTTTTACTTTTTTCAATCTCAGAATGTAATCCGTCTATTCCCTCCTCATCTTTTGTAACAAGGATAATATGACAGCATTTTGATTGAAAGGAAGATATGTTAACAAATGGAAGGCCAAGAAGAAATGTATGCAGTGTCATTGTATCCGAAGGTGTTAAGTTCTTTTTTGTGAGTATCAGTGCATGCACTTAACCTTCAATCCCCCGCTACAGGCCCCTGGGCTTTTGTACCTAAGAAATATGTCTCCTCTTTTCTCTCCCCGGTGAGCTTCTCCTAAAACTTGTCAGTGAGACAATGCGGAAGGAAGTGAGAGATAAAGTTGCCAGGCTCTCTTTCTTGCAGTGTTTATTTGCTGTGTCAAGGATTGAGAGATTACACTGTTTCTACGCGGTAAGGCAGGAATCTGGTCAAGCATTTCCTCGGGCTAAAAACATCACTTGAAGAGGCAAAGGAGGATTACTGACACCTGCATTAAGGATGAAAATCCTGACTTGGGCCCATTTAGAGTGAGGAGGGAGTCGTCATCAATCATTTGTGTAGTGATGCTGGGGGAGTTTTATTTTGAGCTGAAGACTCTGCAAACATTGTCTGTAAAGTATTAAATAACATTTTTCTTTCTCAAATAAATGGATGAGAGAGAATCTAATCTCTCAAACATTTTTGTTTTTAGGTGAATATTACCTTCAAACTTCTTTAAACTTCTGCAAACATTTTGCATTTTGTATTATTCTTATTCTTATTCTTATTCTTATTCTTATTCTTATTCTTATTCTTATTCTTATTCTTATTCTTATTATCATAATTACTGTATTATTATTATTATTTACAGCAAATCCTTTGAAATCTAAAGATGTATTTCATACTCACAGTAGAGTCAAAATGATCCATTAACTCACTTTTTCCATTAAATGCAACACTCAAGATAGTTTTTGTTCTTTTTTGAAGATCTGTCATGCTTTCAAGTTTATCTCCAAATCTTTGCTACTTAATACATAAATAGTGAAATACTTAAAAACACAATTTACTTCAATGCACCACATGTCTTCTGATTAGCTATCGGCTATCCTTAGTATTCAATCAGACACTCATAGGCAGCAGGAATGGTAACAATAACCCTCATGCTGTCAGCATTGTGATTGATCACCAGCAGATACACATCAGATCAGCGACAGGCAACAGGACAGACATTGATCCCGAGAGGAAAAAGGACTTGTCACACAACAGCATACACAAACCTGAGAGAAACATCTGTCAAAATATCAGAGAGAACTGTATCTCTGTGACTTAAACGGGAACCCACAGACAGTTGTCAGCTGTGTTGGATGCTGGTTTCTGGCCAGAGAGTACAGATCACTCCCATTAGGATACCTATACGGTGTCCAAATAAAAGAATGGTTGAAATAGTGCATAAACTGATTATAGAGGTTTACTGATCTGCATAATAAGTTCCAAATCTCCTCTTGAAATGATGATTTATCTGACAAATAGACAATCAGTTATTTACAGCAGCACAACGGAGGTGAGCTCCTCCTGCCCTGAGGCACACCAAACAATAGAAGAGGGTGAAGGATTCCCTGTTGTTCGTTTTGGCCGCTGTGAAGAACCCCCCTGTGGCTGTTCTGTCAGACACAGAGCGGAAAACAAAATAAGAAATGTGTGTGTGTTTTCGCCAAATGTCAATCCCAGCTGGTCACATGAAACTCACCTGGATGGGCGCTGAATACGTTTTTCCTGTCATTAGCTACAGACCTCGTTCAATGCAATACTTAAAAACAGAAGAAAGAAGAAGACAAGAAAATGAAGGAAGGAGAAGTGAATGGTCAGTCTGACAAAAAGGGGGCCAGTCTCGCTTCAAAAAGGAAGAAAGGCTTTAGTGCTTTTTTTTATGCGCTTGGTGGCGGATTTCTGAGTGTTACACTGTCAGTGTGTTTTCTCTTTAATTGAAACAGTCACAAGCTTCATTAAGTGGCGCATCAAAGGGTATGTGTTGTATGCGTGTGTGTGTGTTGGGAAGGGAATCAAGCACACACAGGGATGGAGGGGATTTAAGCTGAGTCCATTCCCATGGTTGGTCACCCAGAATTGTTCATTGCTGTCCTGCTGGGAGATGAAGACACACCGATTAAAAATTAGCAGGAGGAAACATGATCATTTCTCAACTTCCGCCCCAGAAGCCTAACCTCGTCAAAAAACTTGAACTGTTTTTTTAATCCCCTTTTGGGTTTTTTTGGGGGGGGGGGTTTTCGTTTGCAGTTTGTCACCTAAATTATAAAATGAAAGTCTTCTGGAAATGATCTCACAAGCAGAAATGTGTTAAATAATAGATTAATAATTTTGATACATACAGCAATTCTCTGATGGCAAGTTGCTTCCCGCAAGCCAATCACGCTTTTTTAATTTACCAAAAACAGATTGACATGTTAATTTATCCCACAGCGAACCAGAGCAGGCTTCTCCAATGACAAACCATCATCATCTCTCAGCAGAATACCACAACCGGACAAAAGCAGGCTCGGCCGAGGGATGGGAGAATGCTTCCTCCACTTTGGAGAGTGTATGGAATCTCCTCTATGCTGCTTTTGTCATACTTGATCTGAGGATCAGGAGCGCACCCGATCCCTAACAGCCTAATAACCCAACACTTTCCACATCATTTGATTTCCTTGAAGGTGGATGGACAAACCTGCACCTCCACTCATCAATTATGAAACATTCAATGTTTGGATAATTAAAAATGCAACATTATTTTTTTTCACTTGTACCACATGACATGTCCTCTGTGTTTTGTTGAAGAAGGGTGGGATTCCCCTCTCATGTTCCCTCCAAGAACGGAGGCCATGAAATATGTAGGGAGGATACATAATGGTAGAAATTGCTAATCGTAGCTCATGCAAGTTGAGAAGGCCGGGCGAGGAGACTGACAGCGAGGTGCAGAGGAGTCAACGTATGATAAGGTAACAGTGATGTCAACTGGGTCTTATGTGGGGGCGGTTGCTGTGGAAACACTGCAAGTGGGCAAATCCATCATGTAATACTGTTACTGTATTCTTATATTAGTCTGAAACTTCAATAGAGGCTTTGGCAAGTGAAAACAGTCAACTGTATGAAATCTGATAGCTGAGCCATTTCCCAAATCGTGTCTCGATGAGGTCACAATAGCAACTTATTTGAGGTGGGATGGTAACATAATGTGGACGGCGGAGGCAGCAGCAAAGGGATTGTGTTGTCTGACAAAGCTGCTATTCCCAGATTGAGTTTAATCCCCTCCTGTGGAACATCAGATAGACTTTTCCTGTGGGTTGCAGCCTCACTTGCACACAGTTACCTTTTGTTAGGTGTTAGTCTAACATAACCTGGGTGCCTCTGCGAAGTTCAGCAGGAGATTAGGGAGAGAATATGAGGGTTTATTGTTAGTTAGGGGCGGCGCAGTGGCACAGTGGGTAGCGCTGTCTCCTCACAGCAAGAAGGGCAACAAGGTTCCGGGTTCAATACCTTTGTTTGCAGAATTTGTATGTTCTCCCCGTGTCTGCATGGGTGTTCTCTGGTTTCTTCTACCTCCAAAAACATGCAACTTAGGTGAAATGGTCATTCCAAATTGTCCAAAGGTGTGAACCTGAGTGTTTGTTTGTCTTTTGTGTGGCACAGCAATGAACTGGCATCTTATCTGGGATGTAACGCACCTTTCACCTGTAGCCAGCTGGGATAGGCTGCAGCAGACGCATGACCTGCAAGGCGGAAAAGCGGCTGTAGAAAATGGATGAATTTATGGATAATTAGTGAATGGAATGATATTTTATATTATCAAATCTATTAACAATCGGTTTGCCTGCATCCTTTACAGTTTTTTTATTTTTTTTATTTTGGTGTCTTCAATGTTGACAAAATACAAATTTTAAGGAAATGTAATATATCATTTTCTTCTCCTTTTGGCCTTTCCCTTCAGGAAATGTAATGTGTGTGTGTATATATATATATATATATATATATATATATATATATATATATATATATATATATATATATATATATATATATATATATATTCATTTTCTACCACTTCATCCACCGTAGCAGGTCACGGGGAGCTGGAGCCTAACTCAGCTGACATAGGGCGTGAGGCGGGGGACACTCCAGGCATGACGCCAGTGCACTGCGGAGCCACACAAAGACGGACAACCACACACACACCCACACACACTCACTCCTACGGGCAATTTGGGACCGGCCAATCAACCTGAAGCGCATGCTTTTGGAGGTGAGAGGAAGCCGGAGAACCCGGAGAGAACCCACGCGGACACGGGAAGAGCATGCAAATTCTGCACAGAGCAGGACTCGAACCCGAGTCGAAGAGAGAGAGAGAGTTTTTATGTTATGTTCAACATAACTAATAAAAACTAATAAAAAGAATCTTGATTCAGTTATTCTAATCTTTTAATGTGCAAATATATCTTAGCACTAAATTATTATGTATTATTATGATGCTTAGTTTTGTTTTTTTGCACACAGCAAACTCCAAATTAAGGGAGCATGCTTTGCAACATCACAGCCACACAGAGAAGAAAAATACTACATACGAAGTTAGAATGAGCAAAAGAAGAAACATTTCAAAAACATTAAATTGGAAAACTGAGACCCATAAACAATTTTCTGTGTAATGGCACCAGCACAGCAGATGTGAGTAAATAGTAGTGAGCGCTTGTGCCGTTTGCTGTCACTCGACTCTCTGTCAGAATGATAGAGTATCTGTGTGATGGGTGCTGTGATTTCCTTGACCCACCACTGTATTCAGACAACACAGGGTCCTCACACAGGAAGAGAAGAGAAAACAATGGTACAGGTGAGTGTGGGAGAGAATTCCCTCAATGGCTGCCCACCTAACAGTTACTGTCCAAGATTTGTGTGGTCGCATGTGGCGAGGCCGCAGTGAGGTTCATGGGATGTAATTGATGTACGTACTGTGCAAAGAGACCGTCTCTCCCCACTAGATGGTGTCCACTGCTTAGGGCAGAAAACATGTGAAATAAAGTGTCCTTAAATTCCTACTTCTACTCCTCCCTCTGCAAAACATGTAACAAATCAAACTGTCTGTGGACATTCAGTCATTTTGTCCCATGATAAATCTTACTTATCTTGATCTGGACTATGCTCTTCAGATCACGATGTTTCTGTACCATCCACAGTTACAAAGTAAACAGTCTTGTGTGTTAAGTTGACCTGTAATTTAGGAAGATAAGATATCATAATAATTTCCAGGCTGTGACCCATCACCTGAGGGCCTTCACACACGCATGCAAAGCCATGTACTGTATATATGCTTTAATGCAGAGCAAAATCTACAGTATGCATCTTATCACCACATTGTATACATACACACACACACACACACACACACACACACACACACACACACACACACACACACATACACACAACAAACAAAAAGAAAATAATCACAAATCAGAACCTGTAACGCCAACGATCTTGTGGTTTCTACTGCCCTCTGGCGGACAAACGGATAACAGACGCAGCATTTGACAGAATGACATTGGCAATCATACAGCAAGCGGCTTTTAAAATGGTCATGAAAGCAAAAGTAACATTATTTAACCTACTGCTGTCGTAGGAGGTATCTATACAAGAGCAACATGTTTTGATGCAAAAGATGAAGTTTAAGTGTTAATCCGTGTTTTTCGGAGCCAGCTCCTCTGTGGGTGTTCAACAGAGCAGCCTATCTGTGCCCGGCCAGCTTCCACCTGAATGGATCCGCCTCACAGCACCAAACACAAGGACTCTTTCAGGGAGAGCAGAGGCATATGAGGGTACTCAGTGTTCCACCCCGACCACAGGATTTATTTACCTTGCAGTGAGGGGCGGCCTGTCAGAGGAGGTGGAGTATGCTTAGAGAAAGGTGGGGATCCAGAGTGTGTGTGTGTGTGTGTGTGTGTGTGTGTGTGTGTGCGTGCGTGCGTGCGTGCGTGCGTGCGTGCGTGTGTGTGTGTGTTTGCTTGACGGGTGGAGAGCTGGACTTTGATAGCATAGACAGTACATTCTACTGAATCATCCCCAAAGAAAAACATCACTACCTGTAGGTGCACCCCTAAAAAGTACACAGATATATCCCATTTCAGTGATGGGATACACCAATCAAGACAGCCTTGGGGACGGCAGTGGCTCAGTGGTAGAGCAGGTTGTCCAATGATTTAAGATCGGAGGTTCGATTCCCACTCCCACCAAGTCATTTGACATTGTGTCCTTGGGCAAGACACTTTACCCTTCTTGCCTCCAGTGGGGCACTTGCTGGTGTGTGAATGTGTGTGATTGTTCCAGTGGTGGTTGGAGGGGCCATAGGCACACATTGGCAGCCAGGCCTCCATCAGTCTGCCCCAGAGCAGTTGTGGCTACACACATAGTCTACTATCACCAAGTATGAATGAGGAGTGAATGAATAATGGATGGAATAATAATGGAAGCAACTTTGAGTGTCCAGAAAAGCGCTATATGAATCTAATCCATTATTATTTTTATTTTTTTACCTTTCCATCACTGACCATCACCCAGTGTGAAGAGACTCAGGCTGGGCAGGGGATGTTTAAGACAGAAAGAAAAGGTCGATCCAGGTAGATCCAAGTAAAGGTCGATAAGGGCTGGGTTTCCTGTTTCCTTAGCTCGCTGCCTTCCCTCCCATTTCACAGCACAAGTAGAGTCATTCAGTATGTTTCTGGAGACCATGGGCATCTGCAGGTTACTGTAATTTAAAGTCAGTGTCAACCTTTGGTGCCAAACCATATGGCATGTGTGTTCTGGTGAAGGCGAGCATTGGTGTGTTGAATGTAGTTTTTAAATCGTGGTGGTGAGACACGACTAAAATGGTCAATAGAATGACTGCACTGCATCCCTGTGGAGTCTGATGCGACATGGATAACCTGCTTCAGATATCTTTTAAAGCACCTTATGAAGCATGTAGAAAACTAGAATGTAGAAAATGGCAGCCAGTTTCACCATGTTAGCAGGGCCAGTGGCTTCTTTTAATCGTGTTTTTGTTACATAGCCACTTTAGTGGGTCTGGTGGATCCACTGCTTTTTTGCATTTTTAAAATAATACAGTCAAACAACTTTTTGTGGCAGCACCAAGTATTGCTACAATATTTATTTTATCTTCATTACAAGCAGTGTAAATAACTTTTGTGGTTGATATTTACTTTTTACCTTTTTAAAAAAAATTACATTTATTGATTTAAATGCTACTCAGTTTTTTTGTCTGATTTTAAAGAAAGCATAAAAAAAGAAAATTAAGGTAAGGGTGATATTAAATTAATACATTTATAAACGAAGCAAGGTTTTTAATGTAGCCGCAAGAGGGCACAAGCCAGTGTCTTATTGTGCCGGTCCCAAGCCCGGATAAATACAGAGGGTTGCGTCAGGAAGGGCATCCGGCGTAAAACTTTTGCCAAATCAATGATGCGAATCAAACATATGACTTCCATACCGGATCGGTCGAGGCCCGGGTTAACAACGACCGCCATCGGCGCTGTTGACCTACAGGGCGCCGGTGGAAATTGGATTACTGTTGGTCGAAGAAGGAGAGGAGGAAAGTGCGTTCGCACGAAGAAACAGAAGAGGAGCGCCAAGAGTATAGGACTAAGAGTAGGGACGTTGAATGTTGGAACTATGACAGGAAAAGGTAGAGAGTTGGTCGACATGATGCAGAGGAGGAAGGTAGACATACTGTGTGTCCAGGAGACCAGGTGGAAAGGTAGCAAGGCTAGAAGTTTAGGAGCAGGGTTCAAGTTGTTCTATCATGGTGTAGATAGAAAGAGAAATGGAGTAGGAGTTATCTTGAAGGAGGAGTTTGTTAGGAATGTCCTGGAGGTAAAAAGAGTGTCGGATAGAGTGATGAGTCTGAAGCTAGAAATAGAAGGTGTGATGTTCAATGTTGTTAGTGGGTATGCCCCACAGGTAGGATGTGAGCTGGAGGAGAAGGAGAAATTCTGGTTGGACTTTGATGAAGTGATGCAGAGCATACCTAGAAGTGAGAGAGTTGTCATCGGTGCAGACTTCAATGGACATGTTGGTGCAGGTAACAGAGGTGATGAGGAAGTGATGGGCAGGTTTGGTATCCAGGAGAGGAACGCAGAAGGACAGATGGTAGTTGACTTTGCAAAAAGGATGGAAATGGCTGTAGTGAATACTTTCTTCCAGAAGAGGCAGGAACATAGGGTGACCTATAAGAGTGGTGGTAGGAGCACACAGGTAGACTACATCTTGTGTAGACGATGTAACCTGAAGGAGATCAGTGACTGCAAAGTAGTGGTAGGCGAGAGTGTAGCCAAACAGCATAGAATGGTGGTGTGTAGGATGACTCTGGTGGTGAGGAAGATGAAGAGGACAAAGACAGAGCAGAAGACGAAATGGTGGAAGCTAAAAAAGGAAGAGTGTTGCATGACCTTTAGGAAGGAGTTAAGACAGGCTCTGGGTGGTCAGGAGGTGCTTCCAGATGACTGGACAACTACAGCTAATGTGATCAGGGAGACAGGTAGGAGAGTATTTGGTGTGTCATCTGGAAGGAAAGTAGATAAGGAGACTTGGTGGTGGAATGAGGAGGTACAGGAGTGTATACAAAGAAAGAGGTTAGCTAAGAAGAAGTGGGACACTGAGAGGACTGAGGAGAGTAGACAGGAGTACAGGGAGATACAGCGTAAGGTGAAGGTAGAGGTAGCAAAGGCCAAACAAGAAGCTTATGATGACTTGTATGCTAGATTGGACAGTAAGGAGGGAGAGACTGATCTATACAGGCTGGCAAGACAGAGAGATAGAGATGGGAAGGACGTGCAGCAGATTAGGGTGATTAAGGATAGGGATGGAAGTCTATTGACAGGTGCCAGCAGTGTGATGGGAAGATGGAAAGAGTACTTTGAGGAGTTGATGAACGTGGAAAATGAGAGAGAACAAAGACTAGAAGAGGTGACTGTTGTGGACCAGGATGTAGCAAAGATTAGCCAGGATGAAGTGAGGAGAGCACTGAAGAGGATGAAGAGTGGAAAGGCAGTCGGTCCTGATGATATACCTGTAGAGGTTTGGAAGTGTCTAGGAGAGGTGGCAGTAGAGTTTCTGACTGGGTTGTTCAACAGGATCTTAGATAGTGAGAAGATGCCTGAGGAGTGGAGGAGAAGTGTGCTGGTGCCCATTTTTAAGAACAAGGGAGATGTGCAGAGTTGTGGCAACTACAGAGGAATAAAGCTGATGAGCCATACAATGAAGTTATGGGAAAGAGTAGTGGAAGCTAGACTAAGGGCAGAAGTGAGCATTTGTGAGCAGCAGTATGGTTTCATGCCAAAAAAGAGTACTACAGATGTAGTATTTGCTTTGAGGATGTTGATAGAGAAGTACAGAGAAGGCCAGAGGGAGCTGCATTGTGTTTTTGTAGATCTGGAGAAAGCTTATGACAGGGTGCCCAGAGAGGAACTGTGGTATTGTATGAGGAAGTCTGGAGTGGCAGAGAAGTATGTTAGAGCGGTGCAGGACATGTATGAGGACTGTAAGACAGTGGTGAGGTGTGCTGTAGGTGTGACAGAGGAGTTCAAGGTGGAGGTGGGACTGCATCAGGGATCAGCTCTGAGCCCCTTCTTGTTCGCTATGGTGATGGACAGGCTGACAGACGAGGTTAGACAGGAATCTCCATGGACTATGATGTTTGCAGATGACATTGTGATCTGCAGTGAGAGTAGGGAAGAGGTGGAGGAGAAGCTAGAGAGGTGGAGGTTTGTCCTGGAAAGGAGAGGGATGAAGGTTAGCCGCAGTAAGACAGAGTACATGTGTGTGAATGAGAGGGACCCAAGTGGAAGAGTGAGGTTACAGGGAGAAGAGATCAAGAAGGTGGAGGATTTTAAGTACTTGGGGTCAACAGTCCAGAGCAATGGAGAGTGGGGAAAAGAGGTGAAGAAGCGTGTCCAGGCAGGATGGAATGGGTGGAGAAAAGTGTCAGGTGTGATGTGTGATAGAAGAGTTTCAGCTAAAATGAAAGGAAAGGTGTACAAAACTGTGGTGAGACCAGCGATGTTGTTTGGTCTAGAGACAGTGTCACTGAGGAAAAGACAGGAGGCAGAGCTGGAGGTAGCAGAGATGAAGATGCTGAGGTTCTCTCTGGGAGTGACCAGGAAGGATAGGATCCGGAATGAGTACATCAGAGGGACAGCACATGTTAGAGGTTTTGGAGATAAAGTCAGAGAGGCCAGACTGAGATGGTTTGGACATGTCCAGAGGAGAGATAGTGAATATATTGGTAGAAGGATGCTGAGTTTTGAACTGCCAGGCAGGAGGCCTAGAGGAAGACCAAAGAGGAGGTTTATGGATGTAGTGAAAGAGGACATGAAGGTAGTTGGTGTGAGAGAAGAGGATGCAGAAGACAGGGTTAGATGGAGGCGGTTGATTCGCTGTGGCGACCCCTGAAGGGAAAAGCCAAAAGGAAAAGAAGATAAACGAAGCAAGGTTTTTCTTAACTTTTGACTTAATTTAAGTATGAAAGCTGAAGGAGGAGATAGACACAGACCTCTCTCTTTCTGACTGGCTGACGTGTCTCACCAAACAACTCAGCACTGATTATTTAAAAATGGAGACTTTGTTGCTGCATATTTCTTTCCTAAAATACAAGATTGATATTACCAGGTTATGAAAATATACATCTGGTTAACCTGGGCTTTAAATAGCGTTTGGCTTGTGGCTAAAGGAAGCTCAAAGGTAACTTATTCCATCCAACATGCACTGAATTTAGTCAATTGACCTTCTCAGGACAACTTAACACCACATATTTGAGACATCTCATCACCCTCCTTAGTATTACCACACCAAGTGCAGGGTGCACCCCAGAACACCAGAACAGAATCCAAAGTATGTGTGTATGCTAAATATACAGTATAGTATATATGTTTAAGCTAAATATATACTTATACTAGTTATCCTTCAGTTATACTATTGAAACATATGATCTATTACATAAATGTCACATTACAATATCTTAATATGCTTTTTTTTTTACCTGTGTATGAAAAGTTTGATTAATCAAAAGACTATGTTCAGTATTACCAACCAGCAACCGTACCGTTTCAGTGTATAAACCACCATATGGAGCATGTCCCAGTCAACATCAACACTGTTGATCCCAGTCTCAATAGGCTTCTTAGATCTTCAGCAGAAAGGAACAGCACAGCCTTTTTCTCTTCTCATCCACCACCTCTTGGGCAAATGCTCTTTTTTGAAAACATCATGCAGGGTTCTATGTGAGTGGTTTGACTGTAATGTTGTGGACAGAGTGACCCACAGTGAGAGTGGGGTGACACATGGGATGAAATCAGCCACAGACAAAAAACACACACTGCAACAGGAAAATGCTGGTGCTTTTGTGTCTTGTGAATATCTTTTTTATTAAATACTGCATGGTTTGTCAGCCATAGGCATGCCTGTACAGTAATGACCCAATTTCATCAGCTCCTCCGTGTATATCAAGTATATCAAGACTGATAAAGATATAACCTTCTTTAATATTTGCAACATCTGTGGAAATATAGGAACATCAGAGAAAATGTTGGGATTCTATTTTATTGAGCTGGGTGTTCATCAAATGTTTCAGGTTTGTGAAACAAAAATAGTTTCTCATATGTGAATCTTCTATTCTGACAGGATATCTGAAGCAATCATATCCACATGTGTCAATGTCCTGAACAGAATGACCTCCCAGTGTTATGATTCATCCAGAGGAATAGTCAGAGTTTAGTTTAACTTTCTGAATGACAAGGATTCATGTCAGGCTTTAAGACAAACATAACTACTGTTACATAAGAGTTAATAGAATTATTTTTTTTGGTTTTGTAATTGCTCATTTATCTGAACTAAATCACAAACGTTTTAATGTTTTTGCTTTACCTTAAAGAGTGAATGAATATTTCTTTACTTGCTAGATGATGAAGTGCTGGTGATACAGCTCACCTGATCTGGTGTTTTTTTTCCCTTAATAATAATTTCTTTTTAATTATGTAAGCAAATAAAACTTATTTTCAATCAATTCTAGCTATTACCACAGCAAATCTTTCTAGGAAATGACCAGTCAGGGTAAGGGTAATCTATTTCCTATATTCTTTACGCAACAAGGGAAGCTATCTGTCCAATAGGAAACTCTGCATGTCTCAGAAAGTTGAGGCAGCTGATGCATATCAAAAGGAAACCAGTAAACCATTTCAGCCTGAAGTACAGTCCTGTTTTTCCCACATGCTGGTGGCTTGTTATGTGTGATGCCATAAAGTGAAGGCATTTCTTGCAGGAGGGAAAACTAAATTACAACAGCAACAGCCACAAAGACACTATTGTCCTGTTTTAGTGATTTCTTTTCTTTCCTTGATTAGCCTCTGGTGGCTTTTAACAAACACCCAGTAAAGGCTCGCAGAAATCAAACTATGACAGAGTCACAAACTCTCCTTTAGACAGCAGAAATGTAACATGCAAGTCCTTCATATGAGGAGTTCAAACTCAGGGCAACAATGTCTCCCACTATCAATTTTTAAAACCTCACGTTAGGTTTCCCTACGGGGCTGTGATGCGTCTGATTAGTTATTAATTTAGCATAGGATCATATATCATTACCCTCCAACAGAAACTATTACAGACAATCCTGACTGCATGAACCTTTGTCTTTGTTTCCAATCTAGGGAGTATTTTGGACATATTTTTATCAACCAACACTCTGGGCTTTGTGCAGCAAAATGGCCTTGACTTCTGTATCTTCATCTTCATGTGTTGCTATCTGATCACATTACAGTTATCTAGGTCATTTCAACACTATACTGTACTGTACTGACAAAAGTTGTAATATTGCATGTTTTCCAATTTACTCAAACTCAGTCAGATATACTGTACTTTATTACCAACAGTAATCATTTATTTTACAGGAGCTTACTATAAATTCACTCTATGATCTGCTTTATTTTTTATTTTCTGGTGCTCTAAATTTTGGCTTCACGACTACGTAGTTATTCTAACCTGAAGATGATATATTATTTTGATGGCTCAATTTCCTCATTTGATTAAAGCAAAAAAGATAAAATAACTGCAAGGTAAGAGGTGATTAGAACTCATCACTTGTATTTTCAATTATTTGAAAGTTTATATAAAGAGGCAATTGGGGAATCTGTCTTCAGGGTCAAAAACATAATTGAAAATAGAATCAGTCAACTTTATTTCATAAATTCCAAACTACCTTCATTTAAGCTTATTCAGTGATAACAGTTTGAATAATCCAGCAGATGTCAGACTTTATAGTTGTTTATCCATTCATCCGGTTCTCTATTCGTTAAGTAAGGGTGTTCCTTTTGCATGCTTTTACAGTGATGGTTACAGATTCTCTCTCTCTCTCTGTCTCTCCACCCTCATGGTCACTCTGAGCATGAGTCATTTGTCACAAATGAGCCAAAGTGTAGAGGAGTTTCACTGAGAGCATTGCTGATTTTTTCAGATGTTCTATGGATATCAGTATTCTGAAATTTCTTTGTCACAATAACTTTAGTTACCAGCTGCTACTTGGTCGGTGTGATGAGACATACATATGCAAAGCTGGAACTCTGGCTGCTGCTACTGTATGTTCTATATGTATGTAAGTTAGTATGTCCACTAACTTCATGATTGGCCATGTTTCCCTTTTGCAGGACAGTAACAGCTGCTGTATTGCTTTGAGAATATTCATCATCAGGGCAACTATCTAGGGTAACATTAGCTTGAATAACAGCTGTGAACTCTAAAGTGAATTCTCTCATCTCTTTCTCCGTCTCTCAGCTGGGGCACGAAATGGAAAGAAAGAATGCAGACTTGAATGGGCTCCCTGTTTCTGAGTTTTTTTCCCTTCTGTATTCCCATCCCTTTTAGGGATCCCTGGCAACAGCATGCATATGGATGTGAAGCTGGAAGGAATACAACCGAGCAAATGATCCACCTTTAATTCTCATGATATCCATGTCATCTTTAGTCTCTGTGCTATTAAAAGCAAAACCGTACAGGCCAAGTCATTTAATACATAACAAACAATAAACCATACTATAAAGTCAATGCCTGCATTTGTGCCACAAAAACCAGTTTGAAGGCTTTACAGTTGATGGGATTTCATATTGCTCATATACCTTGATGAATTATATTACCACTGTATTTTGGAATGTTCCAATGTTACAGTTTTATTCCTGCTGAAAAAACAATCAGGTCTGACGGAAACATTTTTTTCCTCATAAAAATCAAACTGACTTTAAAATAAACTTTTAACAGCAAAGAAATCATTTTAATCACATTTACATGTGTTACATAATTCTTCCTTTGGCAATTTGTTTTCTTTGCAAGAAAATGTGAAAAAAATAAAGTTTATTCATCTAGTTGTCGAGGAAATGACCCCTAAAATCAAATACCACTTCCAAAGCAATACGTAGCTCCTTAAACAGACCTTCCACTCAACATTCCAAATTGTAATTCTTCACAGAGAACAGCGCATGTTCACAACTTGAACACAGTTCCTATGGTGACAGGTATTTACAATGCAACCTCCAAAATAATCCTTCAAACTATTATCATTGTATATTTTGGTAAAATGTGACTAACTGCTGCAGAATTACCTGAATGTGATCTGAATATTACCTTGAGATCTGAATGTCTTAAAACCTATGACAAAAATGTGCTAATTTAGTTCAGCATGGATGGGCAGAATTGTTCCTGCCAATCAAACCTGCAACCAGATTTGAATCCTGAAAAATTAGCATGCGAGCCTTGACTCCCTGAAGTCTTGATCTTTTCCTAGTATAACATTCATGTTTCAGGTTTTGGTGTTAAAAATCAAGCACTGTTTTGCTACACTACTTAAAAATATGATTATTACCCATATGCTAGAAAGAATTGTTAACAGTGCTACAGAAATGACTACTGATGCATATATATCATATAGCATGAAAATAATAGTCAGCGTGAAAGAAATTACTGATAAAGAGTTGTGACTTAACTTGGACTGTTTCTCAAGGATCTCAGACTTGAACTTGCTCTGAAAGATTTAAAAGCAGCTCTGCGTCTGATGTGAGAGCTTTTAATTCATTTTGACATTAGTATCAAATCCATGAAGGCTGAACCACTAACCTTTCTGTCTTTGCATCAGATGAATAAAACTAAAGCTGTATTGCTACACTATCTGCATGATTCTAAACTCATTTCTTTGATAGACTTGGTATTTCACAGTATTCCTCAAATACTTCAGTAGTGACTCCAGTTGACCCAAACAACAACCAGTTGTAATGCAATAATATTTATATTTAAAAACACACAGTTAGCATAAGCACTCTGCTAAATGTATTTCTGATGCATATCTCATTCCAGGTGCAGCAGTTTCAGGGGTGCCTTCTCTAAGATGAACACAATGCTGCCATTGAACTAGAGTCACAGTGAATGCCTTTATATACCATCAAGGCAGCACCTGGGTTCTACTTAAAGTGACAGTGAAGCTTCATAGGTACATCTTATGTAATAGTTATCAACAGCCATTAACATGCACACGTCTCACAAATAGAAACTTTGATGGGTTTTAGGTTTTCAAATCTCTATCGATTTTCCGTCTATAAAAAAGAATATTTTTGTTTGTGCCTCCGTTAGCGAAGCTAACAGGTTAGAAGCACAGAGGTCACTTTGGTAAAATGAAACAAACAGCAAAGTTGAGGATACAGTCTATGAATTTCATTCTAATTACTATGACGGTGAGCACACATTCCGCTACTTATGCTACTACTTTTATGGTATACAGTATTGTAGTAACTCCTGAATTACATTACTAGAGAGTGTCTTTACATAGAATTTGGTTGAATGCACGGAAGTTTTTTTTTTTTTTTTTGATATGAAGATAAAGTAAACACATGATGAAGATACCATAAAAATGCAATGCAAATTCCCTTTACCTGAGTCGGATACGTCGCATTTAAACAATTCTTTTCTGTCTCGTCTAGTGCAGATCTATGAAGATACCAACCAGGATGAAAAGGCAGAATGAATTTTAACACATTTACACATTAGCAGAAATAAACACATTTTCACTTTCACTATTTATCCCTGAAAATCTAAACATTATAACATCTCAATGTAATGTTATATGATGATCTCTGTTAAGTCAGGCTTGCCATCTATCCTGTTTCCATGTGAAATTCAATGCAGAGTGTAACAAATTTTAAATGCCAGGCTTCTCATTGAAAACATTTTGCAAATAAATATTTCATGAAGAAACTCTTCATCGTCACAATGAGGCACGGGTGAGTATGAATATTTTTTTGGCCCAAGATTTTTTGTCTTTTAAGTTAGCTTTGCTTCTTAGTATTGGTATGTGCAGCATTGGCCTCTCCTCTCTCTGACTCATGGTGTGCAGGCTGTTACAGATTCACAGCTACTTTTTGACATCTCTGTTAGTGAAATGGTTTCTCTTCAAGCAAACTGATGGACTTATTGGTTAGTGTCTTTTCATCATTCACAAATCTGTACCCAAACAGCTTCATAGTGGGTCCACACACTCTCTGCACTACCTGAGCAATTGTAAATGGAATGCTATATCTCCATTTTTGTGCCTGCTCTGATGAATTCTTCTGTGTGGAGTAAATCCCACTTGCTTTTCTAGTGGTCTGTGTGTTTTTCAGAATCCACTTCCTTGCTTGGGGACTAAACGGTATCCCTGTGAACCTGTACATCTCTTCTGCCTTCTCCATTGGATAAAGAGCAATATCCTCATAACGCACCAACATGTAGCGGTTCCTCAGCCAATGAGGTCGACTCAGTCCCACCTCAGCAGACATCCTAATGTGATCACAGTTTCCTTTGAGTCTCTTCACCTCCTCATCATCTTCGGGCACCAGGCCATCCTGAGCCCAGGCCTTCCACGTCTGGTACTGAGAGGAAAAAGCTACCATGCGAGATGCTAAAATGGCCCGTGGATCTCGGACTAGCTGGATCACTCTCACATCCAAGCGGAGATCCTCCAACAATGGCTGCAAAGTGTCCAGCCTGCTCACACGGACAGTCTTAATGGCATGGTGTTGTTTAGAAAGGCAGGATTCAGATGCAAGCGTCAGGTTCAGGGGCCCACAGCGACGAGTCTTACAGTGATACCTAAAACAAGAGCAGTATGGTTATTCTAAGTGTCCTTCAACAATGTGCAAAGTGAGAGGACTAATTTGAAGCCTCTATGGTTTCACATTAAGATGTTAAATTTGTTTGGAGAGGTGGAAATGCTATTGAATTTCCAAAGTTAATACAAAACTGAATTAGAAGTTCACAACATGAACTTGGTTTTTTTTTAACATGTTTGAAGGTAAAGTTGAAGATAAAAAAAAATAAGAAAGGGCATTAATCATGACCTAAGGACATTTGGTAAAAACCAAAGTCGAGTTCAGTTTTAGTTCCTTTACTCACATTCAAACAACATGCCATTGGTCAGCCTGACCAAAAACAACAACATTCAGGAGAATTTACAGTACCTCTCAAAGACATCTTTGATTACGGGAGTGCAGACGGGTTCTTCACAGAGCGACAAACTAGACTCCCTACGAAAAAGAGCCGGAGTAACGTGGTTCTGAGGTCGGGGAGAAATGAACTTCTCAAGAGGAGAAAAATTGCACAAGAAGAGCCCCTTGAGTACATCCCGGTAGATTTCTGCCAACACTGTCCCATTGCTTGCCTCTGCTTCCATGGTCGACATACGCTCAACATGCCACAAAGGCTCAAACAGGTAGAACATGTTCCCACCATGCTGGTTAAAAAATTCCCCCACGAACGAGGAACCCGTTCGGGTAGTGGCCAGGAGTAAAATGTGCTTACGGCCATCGTTGTAGCTGTACGTCCGTGAGTCCTCTAGTTCTTCATCCTCTTGCTCCTCTTCAGAGAGACTTGAGTAGTTCCCTGTCGTACCAGAGGGATTAGATAGCACCACTTTGAGCAACGTGTGGGACCCATTTTGTGTTCTGTTTCTGTAATCCAGCACAGTGTGAGGAGTCAGCTGTGGGGTCTGCCTCTGGATCAGCTTGTTAGAGACCCTAAAAGATACAGAGCACTGATAAATAAACATAAATGGACAACAGATGGAGTGTAAATAATTTGTTCATAGAGTGGCAGCCGACTATTTCTTCAGTGCAGAAGGAAGCAGTTGTCCTGGCTTTTTCCGACAGTATGTACTGTATGTGTGAGGATTAAGTAGCAGAATCTCTACCCCAGCCTCCAATGTTTTTGCTAAGCTAAGCAGCTGCTGGACGCAACTTCATCATGGTAAAGACATGGAAATGGTATCAATTTTCTCCCTATTTCTCAATACTTGTCATTCATAAAATACTGCTGCATTCAAGACAGTCGTCCACCAACTCTCTGCAGACTTCTCCATTTCTTAACATCACCATCAGATACTGAGGTAGAAGCTAGAGATAACAACAAAAAATACACAATGCTGACTGGCACTTCTTGATTCTTTTGTCGTATCTTTTTAAAAGATTATTTAGGTAACTTCCACCCCTAATATATTTTACAAAAAGGCATGACGGAAAAAGTGATTACTGGAAAGTCAGGTTGTGGCTCAGCGAAGGGCACAGAGGTTTTCTGTATCTTCTACTGTAAAGTCAAGTTACAGTTTGGTCTGTGCTTTCTTACCTTGATAAGATGTTGCTTTCTTTCTCGATAATGACCAGAGCCATGATACAGATGAAGACAATTGCATACTTGGTTTTCATTCTTGAGCCGGGCTTTGTGATTGGACATCTAGGGTCTAGCGTTGGTCATAGCGCGTCATGCAGAGGTTAAAGCTTCATTCTGTGTTCAGAGAGATACTTCACTAAAGACAATCAACACCACATTATGACAAAAAAATTATAATAACTTGGTGCATACTGTACATCATTATTATGAAGAAACTGGGATTGGTATTGGAAACACTCTGATCGGGCTGGGGCAACAGTAGCTCAGTCGGTACAGAGGGTCGTCCAATGATCCAAGATTGGTGAAAACGAGTGAAAACATAATTTCTCTACAGAGATCATTAAAGTGTACTTTTACTTCTTCTGGATTTTAAGGATTCTGTCATATACTCCCAGTTTTTGTGGGGACATTTATTTCAAAGAATAAAAATTAAAATGAATCATATCAACTCTTTAAATGCTAAATTACTATTACCTTAAATAATTTCAATAACTTTATGAATTGATTAGTGCAGTTCATGATTTCATACATATGAATAAATAAATAGATGTAATATTAACACAAAATAAAATGCTATGTGATGTAATGTGGTAACCTTAGTGGAATGGAGCTTTTGTATATTTATGTGGCATACGCATTAATAATATTTTAATATTATAGAATCAGAATGGAGAGCCATTAAGAACTGGGACAGTATGACAGAATCAAAAAGAGAATCAGAATAGTTGAATTCCAGACAACACTGAAGACACACTGCAAATGAAAAAAGAAATAGTGAGAAGTAAATGATGTGACAACTTTACGCTCACAAACCAACATGCAGTCAAAGCTGCAAAGATATGAAGACTCAGAAGTATTCGGCAGTTTGTTCAGCTACAAATTTTGTTTCTCAGAATCCCAGAAAAAGACAGTGTTGCTTTTTGTGGAGAGGGGTCAGTGACGAAGAGCACTGATAGGAGGGAGGGGGTTTATGTACACAAGACTGGTTTTCAAAGTTGGTGGAACACTTCCACATGGCACATGGGACACAGCTGGTACTCAGCAACCCGGTCTCTTTAAGGTGAAGCCTCAATAGGTGAGTCTGTTGCTGCGTTTGGCCATCACACTCGTGTACTCTGAGCTTCAAGCCTCGGCGTGTAGATAGTCAAGTGATCTTTGCTGCTGTTACACCACATAAAGAACAGACAAGTCAGAACCTGGTTGTGCTGAAAACTCACTTGATTAGCTGTTATTTTATCATTACATAGTCTTGGGTGTGTTGCATTCACTGCCCTTTTTCCAGACAGTGGGAGATTTTCCACATTTATTCAACCAAAACAGGACACACAGTTCTTCTGAAAGATGACTGGACAAACCACTATGACACATTATTTCATTTTAAATTATTCAGGACAAAAAAAATCCTGAATAAACTGCCTCACTCACACACATAGTAAATAACCTCTACAAAGCTTATTAAACAAAAAAGAGACACCGTTTTCAAGTCGACATGGAGTGATTGTTGGCTCTGTAAGTAAATACCACCCAATTATCTGAGCTTAATTCTCTATAGCTGTCTATCTGTCAGGCTGACGCACTTGAGCTGAGCACTTTTACATATTCAAGAGCCACTGGAGCGTTTGGCAAATCTGACTGCTCAAGCAGAAACGCACATCAGTCTGTTTATCATCTCACTACAAATTACATTAATGGCTGCCGTCACATCCTTGAAGCAGCATCGCATAGAGACGCTGAAAGCTGAATTCTCACTGCAGGCTCTGCCGTTCATCCAGGGGTAGAAGTAATTAACTCTTAGTGGCAAACATTTAAAATAGAATTTAACTTGTCTGTGTGGCTTTTCATTTATTTCCATGCCACAGTTTGGGCATCCTGTGTGCCATTTGTAAAGAAAGCGCATACCCCCCTCCCCCCTGTGTGTGAGTGTGTGGTATCCGTTTAGTACTATAGCAGTATTTGGGGGGGAGGGGGCATTCAATTCAGGAACCTTTCCAACATCCCCGCTACTGAACCAGAGGGAATACACATTCATGAATACATCTGCATATTATTAACGCCTGGTGCACCGCGATAAGGGTGTGATGGTTTCAATGGCTCAAAGTTCAATCTGGGGGAAAAAAAATGTATAAGCAATCTGGCTGAACGAATTATTGATCAAAGTGACTACATGGCATATAAAGCCCTTTACACTGACATCAATTATACCCGCACCAAATGAAGTAACACGTCGAAACGCGTCGTTTTAAGGTGATGGAATCGGTGCGATGGATGAACGCTCTTCATCCCGGATGGCGTTCAACGCGCCGGGCAGAGGGATGTTTACCAGCTCCGCCGTGCGCCGGAGGATCTGCGCGATAGTTACAGCGTTTAGTCGATTCCTGAACGCAAACATGTCCTGTGCGGATGTCACCGGTCCACGTTACAAACCTGTGGCTGCTCTCTCTCTCTCTCTCTCTTCGCGATCCGGCGAAACGTCCGTGGTTCTGTCAGAGAAAGTGGCGCGTCTTTGCCGCATCTCGCTGAGTTGCGTCGGTCGAGGGCAGACTGCTTCATTGTGTCCCCGGACGCGGGTTCCTGTCTTCCAGCGGATGAATGGGAAGCAGCGCGGAGGCAGAGACGTCGGGCTCAAACATGACGATCGACAAGGAAAAAAATAAATGAAGTGAGGGGAAAGAAAACCGACAGGAATTTATGTAACTGTAGAAACTCGGTGAGCGGAGGGACTGATTTCCTTGGATGTCAGTTTGGTGTCAGGACGTTGTTGGTTCAAAACTTTGTCTCCAACTTTCTCCATGTGCTAGAACCCCCCCCCCCCACGCTTCACGTCACCGCCTCCTTCCTTTGAATAAAGACCCCCCTTTGTTTCGACAGGTTTTCGCCCAACCCACGTTGAGCACGGTCTTTTTTTTTTTTTTTTGAGAGAGAGAGAGAGAGAGAGAAAGCATTTCTTTCAAGATTTTTTCTCATCCTATATCGTTTATTCATCCCACTATGCCTGACATGCTGTCAGATTGGGTCTTCTGAAGAATCATCAGAATACAGTAAAAATACAGTAAAAAATAACAGCTGAAAGTTAAAACTACAGTTAAACTCTATTAACTTCTGCTTTTATGATACCGGTGAACACTAAACTTTAATGACTTATAATACAAACATGAACAATACAAGTAACGGGAGTTACTTTGTCGATTTTCAGGTTTTTGTGCAACCTCGTTTTTCACCGCTTGGGGGAAGCAGTGTAAAAGGATGCAGAACAACACCCCGGGACCCAAGAGCTTAACCACAGTGGTCAACATGTGTCATGCAGTTTAAATTGCAAATTGCATTGCTAGTTTCTCAATTTTCAGGCACATTTGAATGGAAAAACTAAGTACAAAGTACTTAAAGAATCCTTCAATTCAGTTTAACATTCATGTTGTCATTTTGATTTATTTAACTAAATGTATGGTGTTGTTTGCAATAGATATGAGTAATAGTCACAGATATAGGAGCTTTAATGCGCATTATTGTGTTTGTTAATCATCTTACCTAATAAACAAAAGGCTGCTGTGGGTAATTACAGCCAATGATTGTACTGCAGATCTAGAATTTGTCAGGAACAGGTTCCCACATTCTACAGGAGAGTCAGGACAGAAGACAGAACAAATGCATTTAGAAATGACCTATTAACTCAAAACTGGTCTGATGTTTCAACTGCTTGGAATGTTAACACTGCATGTTATTATTATTTCATTGGCCAAACAATCTTACCCGGATTCTACTTTTACATTAAAAATAGGAAGATAGAGGACATGAATGAGGTTGCTAATAAATTCAATGAATTCTTTGTGTGAGCTGGCAGAAAACATTCCTGTCTTTCCCTTGCATTGGGATCACTTTGATATGCTGTACAATAAACGGAATGAGAACAACCCGCTCTAAGCTTTTGGCGCCAGTGAAGGACACAGAGATAAGACACCCCCGTGTCTCCATTCACATCTAATGACGTGAATGGATTTTATAGGATATTAATAAAGGACCTACTGGATGGACTCTTGTTATCTTTGACACACATTTGTAATCTGTCATTTCAAACTGGGGTGTTTCCTAACAGAATGAAAATTGCCAAAGTTGTACCATTGTATAAGAATGGGGATGCATGTGATTTTACAAATTATAGATCTGTCTAAATTCTGACACAGTTATCAAAATTTTACAGAAACAGTTTCATAATAGACTAGATAAATTCATAACAAAACATGATCTTCTCAATAGCAGACAGTACGTCTTCAGGAAGAATCATTCCACTGCATTAGCACTAACAGAAACAAAGGAAATTATCACCGATGCCATAGATCAAAAGATGCATAGGAATCTTTATTGACCTCATAAAAGCTTTTGATACAATTGACCGTGAAAATTTAATTAAGAAATTGGACCGATTTGGATTTAGGGGTACAGTACTAGAATGGATAAAGAGCTACTTAAATAAGATCACAATATGTCACATTGGGAGGGAGGACATCAAAAACACTAGACATCATGTGTTGGGTACCACAGGGGTCGGTCCTGGGTCTGAAATTGTTAATACTTAACATAAATGACTTATGTAAGGTTTCAAAGGTCCTAAAAATGATACAGTACCTTTCGCTGATGACACAACTATTCTATGCAAAGGAGATGAAATACATAAATTAGCCTAAACAGTTAATGAAGAATTGTCCAAGCTGCAATTATGGTTCAACATAAATAATCGCTGAATCTGAGTAAAACCAAATACTTGTTATTTGGGAAAAGAAGCTGCCAACAAGCATAAATATCATGGTAAATGAGGTAAATATGGAACAGGTTACTGAACACAAAGTGCTAGGGGTGATCATTGATGAGATGTTAACCTGGAAACCTCACGTACGACTGCAAAATAAACTAGCCAGAAGTGTGTCCATACTGTGGAAAACTTAGAAACTACTAAATCAGAAGGAGTTTCATATAATTTATTGTGCATTAGTCCTGCCCTATCTGAACTACTGTGCTGAGGTTTGGGTAAGTACATATAAATATGGTATACAACCTCTGTTTTTGATCCAGAAAAGAGCCATAATAATTATCCACAATGCACATTATAGAGCTCATACAAATCAATTATTCATTACATCTAAATTACTGGAGATACATGACATCATAAGCTATGGGACTGTTAAACTCATGTATAAGGCAGCCAATAATTGTTTAGCACAAAATATACTAGCAAAACTTCAGAATAGTGAGTCCAACTACCAACTGAGAAGAAACACAGCATTTTTACAGAAATAAGCAAGAACTACATTAAAAACATTTTCTTTCACTTTTACTGGTGTCAAACTTTGGAACAATTTGGACAAGGAAGTTAGGAGTCTAGGAACCCTGTCTGCCATTTAAAGAGTTTATAAGAACTTGGCATTGCAAGGTTACAGTTCTGATGGATTACAGATTGTTATTGCTTATTATAATCATAATACTGTGTACAGAGACTGTAAGAACACTGTAAGAACTTCTGTCTTGATCTGTCTTGATGATCTATAATGTAAACAAAACTTATGCCTGGGGGAAATGTTATTGTGAGCATGCTCAGGGTAACATCTGAGACGACAGACAATACATTAGAATAGTAGTCAATACATGGATTATTTAAGGTCATTAACAAGACTTTAAGGCACTCCAGGAACTGATGAAGACGTGTGCAAACATACAGTTCATGTCTATTGGGACTGAATTGACAGTTTAAAACAGCAATGTGCCAAAATGAATGAAATATTAAATTTATTGTGTGAATTTGGTTGACAACATATTGTAATGAGAGAGATGTTGCTGATTCTGGGGCCAGGAATTTTACACGCCAAATGGCTTCTACCCGTCAGCCCCTTTTTGGGGGTTGTTGTTGTTGATGTTGCAAATGTGATGAAGTATGTTATAATAACATATCCAGAAAGTAAAATAAACTGAATAAATAAAATAAAATAGAATGTCATACCCTTTTAGAATTTTATATAATTCTTGTGTTTGTATAAATTCTGCTTGATATTTTGGAATGAAGAGGTTGTTAACCTACAGCATACTGGACATGGAGAGATTAAGGGGCTGACCTAGTTTTACAGTGGACCTGGACGAGAAGCAAACCTCTGCCCTTGGCAAACCACACTCCAGATTATTAATAATAATCCAAAATGGCAGAGCTGACTTGGGTATCTTGATAACAGTTGCTCTTGAGCACAGAGGTTTTGTAGGGACCCAAGTGTTAGAAGTTAAAAGTCTCCCTTGTTGTTGATCTTGTCAACAAGGGAGACATTCTCAAGGATTTATTGACGGTCCCATATTATACTCTAAAACTAAAAGATAGAGTCCTGTGTCGATGAGGCTCAACAGAGCCAACCTGATTCAGGAGAGGGTCCCCCTACCTCTCTTTTCATTCCTGGCTGTGTACAGTTCGAGGTCCTTCATTGACTCATACCAATGGACTTACTTATCACCCCTATGTGGGTCGTATCTTGGCTTTCCTCCATCAGTGTTTTTGGGGGCCGGCTATGGACAGGGACACTAGAGATTTTATCACCGCTTGCTCAGTCTGCACTACAAATAAGTCCTCCACATCAGTGGCCCCCAACCTTCTCTGCACTATGGATCGGCCTTTAAGGTGTGGCAGATAAATACAACAAAATAAAATCATTCAAGCAGCATAAAACCTGGCATTTTGCAGCTTTCTGTAATTTTCAAGTCATAGGCTCATCACTGGCTGTAATAACCAGTTAAAATAAACTTTCCAAAGATGTTTGTTTTTTGCTTTGTTATTTTGGGAGTTTTAATCTGCAGTAATGTATTCTGTTACTGACCAGAGCAGCCCCTTTAAAAAGGTAGCCATGTGACAAAGGCAAGCATTTTGACACCCTCATTTGGGAGTTCCGTGCCCGTGGAGTTTGCCGGGCACTACCTGGCATGCATCAGGGGTGGAGTACTGTCACGTCTCCTGTTCGGATGTGGTGTGCTGAGTGATTCCAGGTGTGCTTTATACAGAGCAGAGTTCCATCAGCTGCATCTCATCCGGTTATCAGCCTGCCTAGTTGAACTCCAGTTCTATCTGCATTTGGTTCGTAATACAGGCAATCCTTAACACACAGCACATTTTATCAGCAGCATACTGCTAAGTGTTGAGACACTGAGATAAAAACATTAAACAAAGGAACAAATATAAAAGTAATTAGTGGCCAGAAAATATGTTTTTTTCCAGTTTAATATGATTGTTGATGAAGTGGCAGAGGACACAGAGAATTCTGTGCTGCTGCTGATAAATTGAATTTATTCTGTTTTTGTGTTGACACAAAATCTTCTAAGTATCCTATCCTTTTAAAGCAGGACTGAGACTGGCATAGGTCACCTGCTTGAAGCACAACGTGTTTTAATGCATTTCACTGTCATGTATGGCTGATTTGAAGTGATACAAATATTTTTGGAAGCAGGATCAAATGATGCACAAGCATTAGCCTGAAATGTCCTTATGTGCGGCCCCTACTAGAAACAAAGAGGTCAGCATGTGCTGCTGTGCTTGAAGGCACGGGATTAGAAACTAAGACGATGACAACAGATGAGCAGTGAGCTTTTATCCGTATGATTTTTTAATGCAGTGATCATTGTGTGCACACTTGTACATATAAGCTTCAGTGCGGGGTTTTCATAGTAGGAAGTATGCGCTGACACACATAAGAAGGTTTAAACATTGGTCAGGTTTGCTATGATAGATGATGAAGGATCATCTGTTGGCAAGCTCGTGCGATGCTTGTTGCACACAATGTGGTCATCAATGGAATGTCTGGCTGCTTTAAGCAGCATTGTGTGTGCTAATTGTGTTTTACATTTTATGTTTGATGGAGCCTGTGAAACCACAGACAGGCTCTGTGCATTACAAGATGAAGGGAGATTAGAACACAGTGGGTTAATCTTTAGGCCTGCCATCTGCCAGGACTATGAGAATTAAAGCTGAAACCCTGGCCTTGACCACAACAAACAGAGTAACCTGACAGGTGAACTTGTTTTGAGGGAGGATGTTATTTAACCATTATGTGAAAGTGTTATGTTTTATGCTTCAAAGATCAAAAAGTTGATATAGCATTGAATATTAGCAACCAGACTCATTAGCTTTCATCATCATATGCTGATGATCTTAAAAGATGAGTGATATTAAAGCTACTGACCCCCCCCCCCACACACACACACACACACACACCTGCACATGCAAGTATCATAAGATTAAAAATCAGAATTCATTCCCTTGCATGCAATATGTTTTAATAGTATACAAGGGATCTATTCACATGTTTGAACAGCATGCAAATGTGTTTTGACTGAATTATTACTTCACAAGGAACGGCATATTACAACTGTATTGATGATATTTTTGCAGCATAATCATCGTGAAGTGATTTTTCAGGAGACAAAGAGTGATTTTTTTTGATGAGCTGGTTGAAAGACTGTTCCACTGGAATGAAGGACCATTAGGTTGATATTACAAAACTATTTTTTACCATTCAAAAATATCCCAAACAGACATTCTTTAATCAGTGTTTTTTTTTTAAATTAAAGACACACAGCTTACAAGTGAATATAGAAATAAAAAAAGGACATCCATCCATTCATCCATCCATCCATTCATCCATCCATCCATCCATGCATCTATCTATTCATTTTCTTGTAGATAAGGCAATTGTTATTGTCTCATCTACAGACACTTCTCCACTTTGCGGGTCACAGGTGTGCTGGAGCCGATCCCAACTGACTACAGACAAGAGGCGGGGTACACCTCAGACATGTCACCAGTTTATGGTGAATCCTAGCAATGTAAAACAAAATATGATAAAATGTCAGAGCTCCTTCTTTGCCTTCATCATTCATTTAGATTCCTCATTTTATATCATGAGTCCCACTTCATGATAGCTATCATAACATCCAGACAGGGAATATAAGCTCATCACTTTCACTTTTGTCATTTAAACTGTCCTCCGTTTTATGATTATCCTATTAATTGAATAATTAGTGGACTTTTTCCTCTTTTTCCTAACATAACAGATGGTTGTGTTCAAAGCAGATGGCATTGGATAGAGTATAAACAGTACAGATTCTGCAGTATTTTAATCCTTTTACTCAGAGCTGATCACAGCATTTAACAGATAAAAAGGGCAGACCATGAAAGTTACAGTCTAAAAAATAATTCATAAAGCAGGAACACATTTTATTTTCATGATATTTCCGGGGAAATTTTTTAACACAAGCCATGTAAACATTTTACCATAAGATTGTGATTATTTGAAAAAGTTTCTGCATTTTTAAAAGACTACATCATGATAGTAAGACTTAAAGTAAAATTATAGTATTTACTTCAAATAAAACATTTTTAGCAAGATGTAGGAAAGTGCTCACCACACAATAACTGACAAGCAGAATTAGAAATTTGAAAAACAAGAAAACTTATACAGTTTATCATTCTTACCTTCCTTGTACTGAATGTCTTTTATGAATTAGGGACAATTTATACCTCAGAAAATTGCATATTAATTATCTAATTCTCACAAAAAGAAGGAGTTGATTTACTTAAATAACAAAAATGTTTATAAATGCAAGGCGAATTATGCCTGTCCACCATGTGCAAAATATGTCTTTGTCGTGTCCGTCCTGCAGACAGTGCCATCCCTGTGGATTGGTGCTAAGGCCCGGTTGGACTGAAGGGGCCTGGCAGTAACTCTTAAGATGTGTCATTGGATTATCATGTGAGCACCTGCCTTCAGCCTTTCGGCGATCAAACACCTTTAGAGCTGCTTCTCATGTGCAGGACTGTCGACGGAGTCGTGTTCATGGTGCAGTTTCGTGATTTCACTCTTTAGGATGAAGAATGTGAAGATATTTTATTTGCCATTGATTTTTGTGTTTGTTCACACCTGCATTGGTAAGTTCCACTTTTTGGTTCGCCGCTTGTATTTGACTTTGCTGAAATCAGATTGTTGTTCTTTTTATACACAAGGAAGTGTTGGGTTGGTTTACTCAATAATTTCTTTTTGTGTTTAATTCATTCATCTTTTGAACAGTTTCTAGTTTCTCCAGCAGTTTACTCTACAATTCACATAGATATTTCAAAAATTATTTTGGTGCTAAAGGTAATGTGAAATTAATCTAGGCCTAAAAAAAGTCTAATTTTCTAACTGTTATTTTATAAATATAAGCATTGTTTCCACAACGAGGGATCTCATGTCTATGTTTGGAGAAGGTATCTTAAGAGGTTGACGTAACTAACCTTTAATCCTAGTACAGCTACAGGTTACAGGAAAAGCAAGGCGCACAAGTGGTTGCATAGCCACTTTGGTATATACTACTCTATGAAGAACAGAGAGCATTGTTGCCACTGATTAAAAAATCAACTAAAATTATCTGAACTGGGGAATGTGTAATCAGCAAAACGGCCACATTTATATAATTTTTGCTAAGACTGGTCATTAAAGGTAAAATCAGACTTTGAGATGTTTTTATAGTGTTTAGGTTGCGTTCTTTATTAACTGCTCATAACATTTCTCCTTTTAAATGATTATGTCAGTTTTAGATGAATGAATTTTTAAAAAAATTAGCATTCAATAATGTATTTTTGATTTTGTATTTTTGTCATTGCCCGCAGCACATTCAGACTATGCTCCCTATTTCTATGACAATGGACCCTACAGCCACAACGGGAACCTGGCACTATTCAGCCTTTCAGAGGACACAGCTGTCGGTGAGATTTACCTCTGTCATGCACACCTTTCATTGTGGGCACCTAATAAGCTGTTGCAGCAATGTTCGAGTCTAGTATGTTAAATATTGTTTGATGGATGAGCAGATGTGTGGCATGTACACACTCACACTAACATTGTCATCTGCTGGTGCCACCTGTTGACTGGAGCAACAGTTTACTGGTGGTGAATGCTGTGCAGCTGTCGCTTTGCACCTTCCATCAGTCAGGACACTTATTAGGCTGTTTTCTGCTGTCTTAATATGTTAACTGTTACTACCAGCATTTGGAACTCAGGTTTCATTTTACTATTATATATACTGTATATGTATACAGTATATATATTTTTTAAAGCACATACATATTTAGTACATAATACATATATTTTGGGATAAAATAGCCATTTACCCATCCAAATATGTTTGAATCAATCAAAACAAGAGACTGATTGGCAAAATGCTGATGTCTTTTTGTCAGGTACACAGATATATCGTCTCAATGGCACAGACCCTGAGGGACAGGAGGTGAGGTATGGTCTTTCATTCGATCCAGGCTCCAAGGAATACTTCAAGGTGGACCCCATCTCCGGAAACATCACTTTAGTGGAACAGCTTGACAGAGAGGTAAACATAAAAGATGGCCTTGGAGTTTGGAGAGAGTGATTGATGTGAATTCCACTAAATATTTAACATATTATTTGTTTTTTTCATCATCGGTGCCTGAATATGACTTTTTTTTCACCTCTTGTCAGAAACAAGATTCTATTGACGTCCTTGTCAGCATCACGGATGGGCAAAGCAAGGTATAAACATCTAGTTCAGTGTGTTATTGTGTTTTAAAGTGTTACACCCTAGCATGAAGTAGCCTATTTTATGTGTTTTTATGAAAAATCTTTTATTTTTTTAGGTTGTGGAAAGAGTTACAATATTTGTAATGGATGCAAACGATGAAAGACCTGAATTCCAAAACTTGCCTGCAATCGTAGATGTAGTAGAAGTAAGTTAAAATGCAACATATGCTTTGTGCCATTTTTAAAGTTGAATTAAAATAGAAATCAGTCTCACATCACACAATAATGACCGTATATTATTGTAGATTTATGAAAATAAAGGAATGTTGCATCATTTCTTCCTTCCTTCAACTGAACTGTTTTCTTTGCTGCACATTTTAGACAACTGAATCTGGGAGCAGCATTTATAAAGTGGAGACAGTGGACCGGGACACGGGCTCAGGTGGCTCCGTTACCTACTACCTTCAGGTATCACGCAACAGTGAGAGAAATTGAACATTCATGTGACACAGACACAGAAAACATACTCCAAAAAATTCATCTCCTATGAAACTCGACCGGTTCTAATTAAAATCTCCAGTGGAAATAATGAGATGTACTGGTAACAAGGTCGTCACCTGTTAGATTTATTAATACTCATTTATGTATTTGTACGTGTGCCATAATATGCTCATGCAGTAATGAGAATGGGGATTAAACTACAATTACATTTGTGTCAGGTACTCCAGGCTTAGAGAGCTGCTTTGGCTGGCTGGGTGGGGGGTGAGTGCTGGTGGTGTGTGTGTGTGTGTGTGTGTGTGTGTGTGTGTGTCTGTGTGTGTGTGTGTGTGTGTGTGTGTGTGTGTGTGTGTGTGTGTGTGTGTGTGCGTGCGTGTGTGTGTGTTGGGAGGGGGTCCGTGTTAGTTTGCACTTTGGACTATTAGGCCCAGGGAACAGCTGGTCTTGGGCGCTAGCGAGTGAGGCAGTGCACATCTGGACCCAGCAGCTTTCACCTGCCTGACTTGCCCTTGAGCATACGGGCTTTGAGTATCCAGATGGACATACTGATAGACTCTATCCACGATGTGGCATAATTAAAGGGGCACTGAGTGTTTTTTTATGCTGTCGACTGACCACATGTCAGAATATCTCACGTGAGTGGTTGTAAATGGGGTTTAGAGGTTTCAACGACAGTTTTATTCGCGTGACCTAAAATGTGTTTAACATCCAGCTGTTTTCTCTATCACAGAATCCTCAGCCTGCTTTGTTTGCCATCGACAGACACAGTGGTGTCCTTCGTATAAAATCTGGTGAAATGTTGGACTTTGAGAAAACAAAGACGCACTTAGTCACTGTCATTGCCAAGGTAACAGTTGTGTCAGAATACACTGAATGTCACAACCCGTGGACTGTTTGACTTTCACTAGCAGGAGATAGTTTTGTTCCCAGAAATGCAGTGATGCATGAAAAACAGGCACAGAAGCAGACTGCTCATAAGTATATATATGTATCAATGCATATTGTAGAAGGCATGTTGTGGTTTCCTATAAACAGTCGTTTGGTTGACCTCAGAAGCAGACCGATCATAAACAGAAGCACACTAAACATGTTTTGGTAAAAAAAAAAAACATTGAATGAAAACTGAAAACTCAAAAACTGATGAGTTACTGCTCATAAACTTTGTCTCCTCTTCCAGGATGGTGGTGGAAATTTTAATGGCAGGGAGCAGTTCATGTCATCATCCGCTACTCTGACAATCAACGTTGTCGATGCACAGGACACGCCCCCATCTTTTATTGGGACCCCATATTTTGGTTATGTTTATGAAATCTCAGAGCCAGTGAGTATAAAATGTTTTCCTGTAGATGTATGTCTATTGTTTGTATTGATCTCATTAATGTTGTTTGTATAGATAATAAATAAAATAGATAATAATAAAATTAATAATAAATAAGATAAATAATGCATTTACAGCACTTCCCTGGATTTTCACAACATGGCAAGAGGGAAGTGAAGTTGATTTCTCAATTAACAGTGAAAAAAAAGAAAATAACCAATAAGAGAGCCCAGAGCAGCATTATTTCTTATCAGATAATTTCAATTGGTGGCATTTATAATGATAATGACCTTGTCCTGTTCACAGCTTTTATCACAGGAGGTAAAAGCAGCTATTTCATTAGTCACAAAATGTCCCTGCAGCATCACATCACAGGAGAGATTATGTGTCTCGCTTTCATCCAAATGACATAATTATGGCAGTGACATTTTAGCCTTTGAAGACAGTTTGTGTTTTATCCTGACGAGTTGTGCACCAGCCACAGGGTGACTCACTCAGTCCCTCCTATTTTTTGGTGTTCTTTTGGAAAACTTGAAACCATATTTTTCATTTTTTTGAAATGTGATGCAGCTAAATCTGAGTTATATCATATAAAAAAGAATTACAAATATTCAAAGTACAAGTTACATGGCCAGTATGACTGCCTTATCTTTAATTTGCACAAATAATCATTAATTGATATTTGGTTTTAACAGCAGATGATCTTTTACCGTAGGGATCTGAAATATTCACTGTTGTAGCCAAAGATGGTGACCTTGGAAATCCGAATCCTATCATATATTCCTTTGACAGTGGTAAGAATTTCACTAAACGAAAATCAGAATAATTTTTTACACTCAGCCAAAATGTTCATACAGTGCTGTTCTGCTTCACCAGGTGACGATGGGATTTTTTACATCAATAAAACAAGTGGCTGTATCATCCTACAAACTCTGCCCATTCATCTGAAGAGAGAAATATTTAACATTCAAGTTAGGGTAAGCGGTGGTTCATTCAATTACTTTATTTACCTGAAAAAAGCCACCTTTATAATTCATTATATAACTTAGTAAATTTGAGATCAAAGTGGGCTGATGGACTTAAATGTTACTCCCAGGCATCAGAAGTGAGTCCTGAAGGCAGACTGATGGACTACGGGGTAACCACAGTGGTGATCCGTGTACTGGACCTCAATAATAACCCACCTACCTTCTACGGAGAACATGGCCCCCAGACCATGTTTGAGTTGACCATGTATGAGCATCCACCGGAGGGAGAGATACTGAGGGGGCTCAAAATCACAGTCAATGACTCTGATCAGGTTGGGCCAATGATTTTTGCTACTTATCAGACTTTGAATTGAATAAAATGAGAAAAGCTCCTATTTATAGTGACTTTTGAAACAATCATGATGAACCATGAGAGAGGAACTGTGATTATTATTATATAATAGCAAAAATTCCATGACTAAAATCGAATGTATTCTAACAAGAACATTTCTTTATTAATTATGTTGCATCGTCGTGTTCAAGCTGGTCTCTGCCTTTCTAGCCATGACAAGTTCGTAGATGTTCTATTAACAGAGAAATCTTCGTATTGTATTGAAAGTCAGCATAAGTGAAAAGTTACTTTCTTTTTGGCCATTTGTCATCTTATGCAACTTTCAGCTCCTTAAATCATCCAAATAAGTGATGATCACCAAGCCTGCTCTCTGATAATACTGTTACACCATCAGGCCATCGCGCTCTGTCTATTTATATTGGATTTCACCATGAATGTTGCAACTGCAACTGTTATCCTCTGGATTCCCCTGCAATAATGAAAATATATAGCTTTTATACTGATTGAATGGGCTGTATAACAGATGGATTATGCCACGACAGACATGGGTCTACAGCAACAAAGGCAGATCACAAAATAAAACAATTACTGTTGCCAATAATGAGATTCTGAATGTGTGATGTGTGTTTGCAGGGTGCAAACGCTAAATTCAATCTGAAACTGATTGGACCAGGAAGGATGCTGAGAGTCGTCCCTCAGACTGTTCTCAACGAGGCCCAAGTCACAATCTTAGTCGACGACTCTGCAGCCATGGACTATGAGAAACACCATTTTCTTACATACAAGGTTAAATCACTGTACATCATACTACAAAAGAAAGGGACCCAAAAACATAATTGCAGAAACGTTCTGAATAGATGCTTTTTACTCCAACAGTATATTTCTCTATTTCTGACCTTTAGCTACTCGCTGTTGAGATTGACACCCCTGAAAGATTCAGTGCCACCGCAGACATTGTCATTCATCTCCTCGACACCAACGACAACGCTCCCAGGTTCTCCTCTGATTACTACATCGCCAGAATTCCAGAAAACTCACCTGGCGGCTCCAATGTGGTTTCAGTCACAGTAAGCACTCTGTCATCCTGTCTAAAAATACTCACCATCATTGTTGTACGTCACTCTTAGCTGAAGACAAATGCTGATTTGAACAAAAAACCCCAGCGAGCCGTTAATTCTCTAAATGTAGACTTTTTGGGCAGCGGGGGGGATAATATGAGAAAACATGTAGATAAAAGCCAGAGGAGGTAAGCTGCCAGATGGCTATCACTTTCATTTCGTTGTGTAACATCAATTTTTTTTCCAATGCCTGGTTGTACAAGGAAGATAGATAGACGGACAGACAGACCAGACAGATGGATGGATGGATGGATGGATGGATGGATGGATGGATGGATGGATGGATGGATGGATGGATGGATGGATGGATGGATGGATGGATGGATGGATGGATGGATGGATGGATGGATGGATGGATAGATAGATAGATAGATAGATAGATAGATAGATAGATAGATAGATAGATAGATAGATAGATAGATAGATAGATAGATAGATAGATAGATAGATAGATAGATAGATAGATAGATAGATAGATAGATAGATAGATAGATAGATAGATAGATAGATAGATAGATAGATAGATAGATAGATAGATAGATAGATAATCCCTCCACCCACCCATACCCACCCTGCAGAGGCTCAGAACAGCAGGGAGGCTTGCTAATAAATCCTGTCCTTGCGTGAACACAGCAGAGGCTCATTTTCTTGATCCCAGGCAATTTCAATCAGATGAAAGAGCAGCCAACAAGTGACCTTGGACACATGGAGACAGCAAACAGACATCTCTGTGGTGACCATCTGAGATTAGCTCACTCCCATGTTGATGATGACAGTGGTGGTCCTTTGACATCAAAAATCCATCTTTGTATAGATGGCCCCTGCACAGATGTATTGGTTTACTGGGTTCATGTGGCAGACAAACCTCTTTTTCTCATTCCTGCAAAGACATTCTATCAAATGTAGCATCTGTAATTTCAGGGTTGTTAGATGTATGAGGGGGGAACGTAAGAAATCTCACTATTTCTTGCATTACCAAAGTAATGCAAGAAACAGTGAGATAAGTTGTAATAACGCTGTGAGATACGAATCAAGGATTGACCTGTTAATATTGTGATCAACTGACCTAATTTATGCAACAGCAACACCACAACATATTTTCTGTCTATCTACAGGCTACAGACCCTGACTCAGGACCATGGGGTGATGTGAAATACTCCATCTATGGATCAGGGGTTGACTTGTGAGTATAAGAATGTAACGTAATGTGGTTTTGTCCAGGGACAAATTAAATAATTTTCCAAAGGAAATTAATGATATTCCCCTTCAAATTCCTCTATGTAGCTATTAGGGTGTAATATCACAACAATATACTGTATTTAGTGACATTTATTTTCCAATTCTTGAATTTGTCTGGCTATTGAAATAAGTAGCTTTCTTTTTTTTCATTTCCACCTGCATCCCCACACAATAAAAAAATGAACATATTTTGCAACAAACCATGTGCTATACAATATATACTTGGTGTACTGCGAATATGTACAAAGTCACCTTCTAACACCTGACCAAATGAGAATGAAAATGCTTTCAGAAATGACCAACAATTCATAATCATCTGAAATAGGTTTTGGCAGTAGAAAATGCTTGTTGTCAAAAGAAAGGCATGTATGTATGATTATCTAAAAAGAAATAGCCTAACTGCTCACATTGGAGCACGGTTATCCAATGCAGGTAAGCACAGCAGCACCTTTGGAGATTTCCTTTTATTTTCTCTGAATTATTTTTATTTTTTTTTAAGTTTAACTTATAAAACATTTCTGTTGTATGGAGATTATACAATATACTGTTAGAATGCCAGTCTTCCTTCATTGCTACAGACAAAGATCAGCTACATACAGCACAAAGTCGGAGTCTAAAACAGCCTCAGTTTTTACACTAAAGTACTAATACTAGTAATACGTTTTTTAATCGATGCTTTCATGTCAGTTATGGCAATCTGAATTTTTCCCCCAGTAAACCATATAGGTTCAAAATCATTTTTGTATGTCTCAGTCCAGATTTTTAACTCGGGTTGTGATGTCACATGATACTCCAGGAGTTCCTCAATAAGTTGGGGATAAAGATTTGTCGATACTTGTATGACCAATGCCATTTTGAAACAATGTTACCTCAGACTATTCCAAAAATGACTCTTTTGCTATGTTTTTTTTGGCAGCATGGACGGGGTCATGCGGTCTGATCTTTGCCTTGTTTTCCTCCATCTTGTTTAATCCTCTAATTGGATTGGAGGAGAAAATAGACTGTTTGCTTCTGACTACCTTCACTGTAGAGTCACTACAGGGTAATATAAGATCAGTCAGTCATTGATAGATTCTCTTTCCATTTTGGCTCTGAAGTTCATGGGAACAGGGGAACACATTAACTGTTTATCCTAGCCTAGTATTAGCATTTTGTAAGAGAAGTGTAATTTTTACAAGGTGTGTTTTGTTTTTTTTAAGTAGTATTTTATCCATAAGTCAACATCTGTACAGTGTTCCCACATGCTGCTAACAATTTCAAGCCATAAGTCCACATTATCTTTTCTCCATCCTTTGTTTTCCAGCTTATAAATTCTCATTTCTGTTTCATAACAGGTAAAATACAACAGGTACCTCAGTAAGATTTAAACATTCTGATGTGTTGATTGTTATATCTTGAAGCTAGCTAAGCCGATCTCTCTGTTTCTAGTCTATATGCCAAGTTAAGGTAAGAGCTTCCTGACATCCTCAAATTGCGAACTAATATGTTTGTCAAAAAAAAAAACACTTACAGGTTTTTGATCCAGCCTACATCTGGGATCATCTACACCCAGCCGTGGGCAAGCCTGGATGCAGAAGTGAGATCCAAATATAACTTCTATGTGAAGGCAGAGGACGCAGAGGGGAAGTACAGCCTGGCTGAAGTCTTTGTGACAATCTTGGACCTGAACGATCATCCACCTGCATTCAATGACAACTTTGTTGAAACGACTATGGTGATTGGAGCACCAGTGAAAGTAGAGGTATGTGTCCTATGTGTTTCCCCATTTACATTGACAAATAAATCCAACCCCAATTTGTAACTTAATATATCTGCTTCAACGCAGGCTGTAGACGACGATGCAGAAATACCCAACAATGTCATCGAATACGCCATCATGAAAGCTGAGCCAGACAACAACATCTTCGACATCAACGCTGACACGGGGGAGATTGTGCTGAAGTCCTACATCAAGTCGATGGCCATCATTCAAAACATTACCAAGCAGACAGACTGCACCTGGTCCCTGGTGGTGCAGGCCCGGGACCGGGGCCAGCCGTCCTTCAGCACCACCGCTGTCGTCAAGATCGACATCACTGAAGCAGTAAGTGGCAGCAAATATGAGGTAATGTCTCTGCATCGCCTGATTTCTATTCAACAGTATTTTACATTGAGTAAAAATAAATGGAAATGTGTTGTTCTTCTAGCAAATGGAATTCATGCAGTGGGGGGATATTCTGGTAAAATATCGTAAATGTCCAAACTGACATTTGTTTATTTAATTGCCTACTGATGCCTACTATTCTACGTACAGGAGCCATTTTTCTGCCGACTATATCAATTGTTTGCTTAAGTAGCAATTATACATTCGTAATCCTAAAACTATCTTACACAAATGCAACTGTCATGTTTTCAGATCAAGTCCAGATTTGTCTCATACTTCTTGGGCCTAAGAAAACGTCCTGGGGCAGTGTTTGGGATTTGTTTGACTCTTGTCACCTTCGCCATTTCACTGACAATCTTCATTTCAACGCTTATGTACTGGAACTCTGTGAAAAGGTCCCGCATACAAGCTCAGGGCAAGATCAGAAAGATTATAAGGAGGCCTATGGCATAGAGGAAGCTTGCCTTGAGATCATCAACACAACAGAACTGTTGGTAACAGGAATTTGTAATATTTCACCTTCAAGGGATTTTGTAGTAGGACAAGGCTGTGTCTGTAAAAGAGTACAGGAGAACAATACCTCTTATCAATAATACTTAACATTATTAATATTTTTTTTGTTTTCACAAAAATTTAGATATCTGGTGGCAGTTTAACTGTCAAACCTCTCTGATCTTGTCTTGATGAAATTAGCAGTAGAAAATTGTAAAAACATCTTCTTACATGATGTCTCCAGCCAAATGATGAATACATGCAGTACTACAGGACATACACACGACCATAATATGAAGCAAATTGTTGTGTGACAGACTATGGCTTCAGTCCTTTAGATGTGAATTCTCCTTGTGCTCTTTTACAGACCCAAATCAATGGGGGGCCTTTGGGATCATTTTTGATGCAGAGTAGAAACAAGCCTTTGCATATCCTTGGGATGCTTGCTGGTGTCATTAGTCTCATGGTCGTTGTCACAGTCTTCATCTCCACTGCAATATTCATGCGCAACAAAAAGTCCAACCGGATTTTGCCAAACCGTCGCATCAGGAGGAGGAAGCAGAAAGCCTGGAACTTCAAAAACCCTTTCAATAAACCTGAAAATCCTGGAGAAAAATTCAGAGTGGAGGAGGAAGAACAGGAGCCGGACATCGCTGTAGAGAATGTCAACTATAACAACAATGTCAACAATGTTGTGAGACAGTGGCCTCCACCTCCGCCACCTTGTGCCCCATGTCTACCCCCTCCACCACCTGCCTACATCCCAGGGGAGAGGCAGTGGGCGGTACCCACTGTCTCAGCAACAGTTGCGGTCAAACCCAAAAAGAAGCCAGTGATGAACAGACAAGACACTGTCAACAGAGCGATGGTTTCAGAGCTGAAGATGAGACTGGAACAGAAGAGGATGCTGAAACATCACTAGTGCTTGACAAAACAATCTCAGCTTGAGGTCCATCGATGAGCTCCAGGAGCTGTTGTGCAGCTGCTGTTGGAAAGGTCAATGTTCAAATGTCCATTCTCTTAGAGAATTTCATGTTTTTCTTGTTGCCATGTGGAACAATTGGAAATAGAAAAATGGAATGGAAAATATCCACAAATCATATAATTCATTTGACAATGATGAAGACCATCTTGGACCTTAAGTTGCAGCTGTTCTGTTGACCTATTTTTCTAAGATCAACAATGAACTTTGAAAGTCAGTCCTCAATAGTGCTTCATCTGTGCATTTGTGCGTGTGTGTGTGTGTGTTTTCAAAAAGAAGAAAATTGTTACAACGAAAAGCTTAATTCCTCCTTTATCAATGACCTCATTTTCATATGTTTGCTTATTAACAATAGATCCTGATTGTAATTGCTTGTTGTTGGTTTCTGAGTCATTTTTTTACCAGCTGAAGTCCACATTTTAAACCATTTGTTGACACATTAGTGGCTTAAAGTTTTACACTTCTCTCAGGAACGAAGTGGTTCAGTTTTCAAAAAGCAAGTCTGATAATTTGGGATGCAGTCAATCTTCTTACAGGAGATTTCATGACAGTTGAACTGACTTAAGACTCAAGAGATCAGTCTGGAGGAAGGAAAGCAAAGTGATCACATTAGGAAGACCTTTAATCCTACTGAGTAGGTGGAAAACACTGTTTAATGTCACAATATGTTTATTCTCTGATTTAAAAAAACATTTTTATTTGTTTACTATTGTACCTGGTGGTTTCTCTGGTGTGATTTTGGAAAAGAAACCTGTCAAATAAACCTCTTGGGATTTTACACACAATAAAAGATTATTTTGAATTTGAACGGGGGTGCAAGAAATATTACTTGTACCCAAGGAAAAATATCGATACCACACTATGAAAATACTTCATTTCAAATAAGAGCACTGCATTTATATTTTTACTCTGTTAAAAGTACAGAAATGTAAAAAATAGAGGTACCCCAAGTAATAATGTTACTCTATGAATGATTACAGGTGCATGAGTCTGTCAGCAGTACTTCATTATTCAATCTTATTTACTTTCAGATAATTTAACCTATATTGGTACATCAGTATTGGTAAACTGATTGGGTTTTGTATGTAAAAGCTTAATCAGATACATATTAACTACCTAAATGGCATTAAAAATTTGAATAAACATATTACAGTAAAAAGTAAAGATTTCTCCCTGAAATTTAATGCAGAAGAAACGTAAAAAGAAAATGAATATGTAAGGTCTTTATTTCATGTACTGTATATTCAGTTGGGTTATTGACAACAACTCTTTTTGATAGCTATTTCAGATTTAAGTCGCTGTGTAGGTTCTGCAGATACACAGGACAGACCACCGTTCGGTGACTGTGACCGATCTGGTCTCAACCAGCTACGACTATCCAGGATTAGAATCACTGAATCCAAGACACTCACATCATCATTAGACTGCAGCCATGATGGCTCAGTGGATCACAGATTTGGAACCATTACTTTAAGGCCAACACTTCCTCAATGAGCCTCCAAAGACACTCTGCAGCCCTCTTCAGGAGACTGGTGTCGATTCTTCACCTCAATGCTCAAATGGGAAACAAAGAGGGTAACGGTCCCCATATCCTCAAACAAAATGATAATAACTTCAATTTTCATTGGCAAACAACAAACAAAGCAGTGCACCAACCACCAAAAACTGCAGAACATTACTGTATTGACTATTATGGGAGGTGGAATAGCAAAATAAAATAATGGTCTTACACAACAATATTTATTTTTTTATTTTTTGGAAAAGCTCACCAGATGGTCTGCAAATGTGTAATATATTATCCCAGTACAAACTCCATTCCTCTCCTTAGGTCTAATATCAACGTGAGCCCCATCAATTATGAAGTTACACTGAACCACTCACTGGATATTTGTGTAGACAACATGACCAAACATGCACATGTTTTCAAAGTTACATAAAACACAAAATTTGCAGATTAAACTCACTAATCCAAGGACCAACTTGTTTATTTTTGTGCAATATTGCATCCTTGGCTAAAAACCAAAAATCCTTCAGCCTTGATCTAGATTGACCCAGAAACAAGTGACAGACATAGAACTTTCTGCCGCCTCATCTGGCACATTTCACTGGGTTGTGATGATGCAGAGTGAGCTCTGGGGATAAAATAAAAACTGTTTCCTCAGATTACACCATGCATACATGTTGTAGGCTTTATCAAGAATGTGCAACGTGTCACATTTTCCAGGGCAGTCCAGTCATGAAGATATTTTAGGTACCAGAATAAAATTTTAGTTTGAAATCACAGCACACATTAACACAAAAACTTTTCAGTGTTTGCGCGCTGTTAATGCCCCAAAATAAAATCAGGGAATATGAGCGGAGCCCAAATGATCATGCATTATGCCAAGTTAAGAGGCAGCCAGGATTACTGGGCTATTTGATAGAGGATTACAGAGTTAAAAGTTACAAAGAGAACTGCTGCTTTAGAATGAAAGACAGGCTCAAAAACGCTGGTTTCTGATTTAACCGTGATTGTGACGTTAAATAAAAATTCTTGCTTATCAGAAAAAAATAATAAAGAAGGCCTGATGGGCTTGTGCTTACCTCCTGATCTTTGAACAGTGTTACTCATAAGGTTAGCAGCTGCAGTGCTTTGATGCAACATTAGGTACATAATGAGAAAAATACTTATCCAAATAAAGATGCACCTCATACATGTTCTGTGCTGGAAAAAAATTGCAACTGGGTGTTTACAGAATTCATATTGTATTGTATCATAGACATTTGATAAGGATTACAACACATAGCAACATCAAATCCCCCTATCATAAAATATCAAATCATAAAACACATCTGAACAATCCAAACAGCAGATGTTTCTGAGCTCCAGAAAATAAGAGATGTCAATCTCAAGCCTCTCATGTAACAACCTGATCTTAAATCAATGTAAACCAGCGTCAGCAGCAACACAGGAGACAACGCTTGGGGTTGGAGTAGGAGGCTGCTGTGATCTGATCATAAAGTGACGGCAGGAAGGGATATTGGAGAGGATGCCAGTCTTTGGGTATTATGTCAAATGAACAATACCATTGGCTGAGGCATATCCAGTGTGCCATCTGTCTGGGTCGGGCAGCACAGATCATGTATGACGCAGGGCTGGCGTGTGTTGTGTTCGCAGAAGTCTGGGACAAGGAACTGTGACGTACATGTACAGTGAGCAGCAGAGAGGATTAAGCATATGTCATTGAAACTTTACGTTTCAGGGAAATTCTGTTCTTGTTTGTCCTGTGTCTTACGTAATCCAAACTACTACTGCATCAGATTATGAATGAGGCTGGAGGACATTTTGCAAATATAACTGTGGACGTTGTCATTGATAACCTCAGTGGAGGAGCAAGATTTAGAAACTTCTTAATGCTCGAAGACTATTAGAAATGTGAAATACATAAAATGGATTATTATTTGTAACTTCATTTCTCTCTGGTTTCTCACTCTGCAACCAATGCACTTTCACAATTAAATTTACTTTTCATGTGAACTCTGGAACTATTTCACTGTGCACGAACACATTCCATCATGTTTAAGGTATTTTCAGATCCATGATGGCGTAACAGAAATAAGGTCAGTTTAATTTCACCATTTGCGTCTTCATCACAATAAGAAATACATTTTGAAAACCAAACCGCTCACAAGAGTCTTTTCTCCTAAATAAAGCCTGAACAACAAATCTACTTTTTTTTTTAAATGGATCTAAGTTCAATATTTTCCTTTCACAAATAGTCATTTAATAGAGTTCAGCGGTGAGTCTGCTGTGATCAGGCTTTCCCTTATGCAGTCTGTCTTCTGACCGCCTCCTCACCTTTCTGTCTTCACTGGATTCTTTATTAACCAGGCCTTCATCGCTGGCGGCCTGCAGGCTGTCAAAGGTGCCTTGCCTCTCACGCTCCATTCCTGATGAGCTGTTTTCTCTCCGTCTGTTTTTCCAAGAATCCATGATGCCCTCCAGGCAGGCAAACTTGGTGTCAGTGGTGCAGGCATACATGCCTATAGGCACAGCCAGGACCATGGCTAAAACAATCACCACAATATGAATCAGCTTCTCCCGCTGTTCCATCTGGGTGACATCACTCCCTGTTACAAACACAATGCACTGGCTGTGGCGTGGCATCTGGTTCTTGAGGGTTACACAGATTTCATATTTGGTAGCTGGCACCAAATCAGAGACTGAATAAGTATTGATCCCAGGACCGATGTAGGTCATTTCTTTCTTAGCAGCACCTGCGCGGCCAAAATGGATGGTAAACCATGTTTCAGCCGGGCGATCTAAGGCTGCATACCACTCAATGGAGATTCCACGTACTGTCTGCTTGGCAATACGGATGTCAATATAGACGTTTTCATCACCAAGAGTAGGTGGAGCTGGAATGCCAGGCAGCTGGAATGACTGTGAGCCTGTAGGAGATTGAACATCCAGGAGGACGCCAGCAGAGGAGTTTCCAATGAAGTTAACAGCAGTGCAGGTGTAGAAACCACCGTCAGCTGCACGGAGGGAAGGGATCACCAGCATGGATCTGATGGTGTCCTGGTCAACTCGTTCCTGAGATTCTGCAAAGAAAATGTGATTTTCTTATGTTATTTAAAGGAACAAAAAATCATAAATATTTTAAGATGACATTCCACGTGTCATAAAGTAAAACACAACTTTTACCAAATTTAGATACGTATCCTGTTCCATTTCATCAAATAAATGTTATTATTATCTATTTGTTTGTAATTATTGAGAAGCATTAATTCTTTTTGTGTGAATCCGACGTGAAGAGATTCTGTGAGAAAGTGGATAATTAAACAATTTGAAAAATAATGACCAAAAATTCTTGTTGAAAATTGACCAATAAATATGTTGAAAATTTTCAAAGATAAGTCATGCAGCATGTTACTATATATGGATAACAGTTACATGGTATTTAGTGTGCAAATCCCAGGCAAGGTATTCTGTTTCTTATGTAGATTTTTTATATTTGAGTAATATTATAAGACAGAGGTGTTTTTGTCTTTTCTTGTTTGTTTATTCTTTTCCTTGTCATGTTATTCAAGTAACTCACAGAGAGTTTATAATTTCTGTCCATGACTTTATCTATTCTTAAAGAAAATTTTATTGGAACTGAAGGTCCCTAAATAAAATTAAACCAAATTCAGTACTTTGCGGATCATCATTAATATAAGAAGAACTCTTGGAGGACAGATTTTATACAGATCTTCAGTTTATCTGCAGCACATCCAAAGCAAACCAAATTACTAACAAATATCAATATATTATTTTCAAAAAGTCTCAACTAAATGAATTACTTTACCAATCTTTTTTATAATTCTACTTTAAACCTCACAATTTACTGGCTAGCTTTGGCCACTGGTTGATTAGACATTGAGAATCCCTTGATTAATAGCTAATTTTCATTTACATATGCCAAGTTGGTGACAAAGATGCAGTTTTCGCACACACTGCTCTTTATTAATAGTTTTAATCATGACATGACTTTTATTTGCAGTCATGATCACAACAAAGACACTACTCTAATACGGATGTTTACTGAATAACTACAGTTCACCATTAGGTATAGATTAAACCATGCAGATAAATCCAGAGAATCCATGGTTTACAATGTGTGATTAGAATGTATTTAAGTATCTAATTAAGCACAAGATATCCCTCGAGTTGAGTGTGTGGACTACATACTCTACACATCAATCTCTTACCATGAAATCCTCTTATGACCTTCATCCCATATGTCCAGTACACGGCCGGCTCCGGCCTGGCCTTAGCGGTGCAGCGCAGGGTGACGTTTGCACCCAGGGGCAGACTGAAGTTAGAGGCCGGGGTGGTGACTACTGGCTTCATGCACTCCAGCAGTTCTGCCTCGTAGAAGAACTTGCCCTCTCTAAAGCCCGGCCCTGAGCAGATCAGGTAGGAGTTCATCAGTATGATGGGAGGCCTTAGGGCCCTTATGAACTCCACGAAGCCCCTCAAGCGACAGTCACAGAGCCAGGCATTGTCGTGAAGCGCCAGGACAACGTTCTGACCCGAAGCGATCGCCTCTCGCTCCTCCATGTTCTGCAGTTTTTGGTAGAGAGGCCAGTTTTGGAAGACATCCTTTGATATTACCGTAAGCCGATTGAAGGATAAGTCTAAATAAGTCAGACCTGGTAAAAATTTTAACGCATGCTCCGGTAGGACGTCCAGTTGGTTGTGCTTCAGGTCCAGGATCTTGAGTCCCGGCGTGTCCTCGAACGCTGTCCACGGGACTGATCGCAGCCGGTTCCCTTGCAGACGCAGCTCAGTCAGGTTCCCCAAACCCTCCAAACCCTTTGAGCTTATCACTGTGATGTCATTGAAGTTCAACCACAAGTTCTCCAAAGCTGGTGTTTGTGAGAATGCCCGTCTGGGTATTTCAGTGAAGTGAGATTTTTCTATGCGTATTTTGGTCATATCATGTGGAAGGTTAGTTGGTATGGCCCCAAATGCGTTCTCCTCCATACACACCAAGGACCTACGATTCAAGAAGAGTATGAATGATCATCTGGTTGGAGTGGAACCTGATGAGGTATAAATACAGATAACCAGGACCTAAAATTATAACCATTTTGTAAAACAATTTTTAAACATTATAAACTTTCCCGTGACCATGTGTTCTTAATCCATCACCCAGTGACACAGTTACAAAGCGTGGAAATAGTCCAGCCTCGGTGAGGACCGGACGGCTGACAAATAGGTCTTACCTTCCATGGCGGTCTTGTACGCAGCTGCATCCGCTCAAACATTGAGAATATGTTTCATACGATTGAATGATGAGCAAAACTACAACTAGCAGGTGATAAATTATGTCCATAGTCCGCGAAAGGTTCTGAAGTTGAAGGCTACATTCGTGCTCAAGACAAGCAGGGTGCGTCAGACGAGAGAAGCCTATTAAACTTAATCCCTAATGTAACGGTGGGGGACAAGCGGCGTCTTCTTCTGGACACGCATGGGCAACACCAACCTCCACTAAGTATAACGGGTTGATACACTATTCTCATAAGGTGATCATGATGAGATCATCTACTTTTATACACGGAGGAGTTCTTGCTCAAATGCTTGGGTTTAAATACCAGGTTGGGTTGCCAGTTAGACAAAAAAAAAATCTCTAATTAGTCCAATTAGTACTTAGAACAAGTAAGGGAAATCCATGTGAATTTGGAATTAATTATTCTAAGTTTCAGTCTATAATAGTTCGTTGTGTTTCACAGATTTGTAATTTGTTTTTTAAATTTTGTTTTTTCCAAAACAGTGGTTTATTAAAGAGTTTTTCCTGTTTTTCCTGTATTAAAAAGCTAAGAATGATAAACATAGAATAATCACAAAACTATCACTGGTGGAACCGTTTGGAATTTAGAGAATCTAAGAGATTTGCATGGCTTTAGTTAAATATTTAAATTAATAAACTTGATTTATTAATAAAGGATTTACTGTTTAAATCTTGGAACACTTTAAACAATGAGAATCAAGAGTTGACAAATCATCATGAATAAATTACAGAGATGGTCTTTGCTTCCTTTTTTCCAGATCCTTGATGATTGGAAACCCAGCCTGAAAATTCATCAGCATGAATCCTCTGGATTCATTCTGTTCAGATACTCACCTTCAAGCCCTTTGGTTTTGGTCCCAGGTGACAATGTGTCAAAGGTCACATGTGCAAGAACACACGGTACTACTAGCCAGTCGCATATGTAAAAAGTTAATTTATTTATGAATTGCTGGAAAGAATAGAGCTACATTTAATGGGGTAATGATGCCAGGTGGCACAGAACAGGTACATGGAGATATTTTAATGTATTTCTCATTGCTGGGAACAGAAATCATTTAACATTTCATTTTGCATAATTTCCATCATATTTACAAAGTTTCATAGTTCAGTCCCTCCTGTACTTCTCTCCAGCTCCAGCTATGAACAATGCCAATGTGTATATCTTCTCTGACAACAGGTTTATACACAGAGGCACAGACTTAACTGTATGCAAGTATATACAAATCATATCATACATATATTATAACAATGGAGTATCGACCATTGAGTTCCCTTTCAGTCACACCACGTTTAGAGGATTTTTGCTGGGCAACAAGTTAGATGAAATTCGAATTGCAATGATTGTTTCAGTATTTGATATCTTGTTTTTTACAGGTGAATTGATAAAAACCTTCGTAACATAAAAGCATGAGCATGTTAGCAATATGCTTCATTAATACTGTACTGATACTTGAAGGACTGTCCAGTCAGTTTCAGATTGTCTACAAGATATGTATTCTACACAGCTGGAAAAAAAAGTTTATTAAAATGTGAAGTATTGCCTAAACTGATATTTCCATTATAGTGCAGCGTGCAAAAGTCCTTTGACAGAAGTTGGCTCTCTGTGGTGGTGGAGTTGGTGGCATGATCCAACGAGGAGGAACAGGTGGCGGGGAATCCCACTGCGTGGGCGTACGGGAGCGAGTGGGAGGGGGACTGATGCCAGGAGGCTGATGCTGAGAGTATGCATAGTGATGTAGGTATGGATGTGGGTGCAGATGCGGATGGGGATGAGGATGGGGATGGGGGTGGGGGTGGGGGTGGGGATGGGAATATGATTGCGTGTAAGGGTTTGGACCAGGTTGTGGATATGGATGATTGCAAAGGAGGTGTCGTGGAGCAGGAGCCGGAGCTGGAGCATGATGTCAGCAGAAGTACTCGTTCGGCTGTCCCTCTATCTTAGCAGTGGCCTCAGAGTCCAGACTGGAGCGAGCCGACAGCAATCTGTTGGATTCCTCTGGATTCACTCTGTTCAGATACTCACCTTCAAGCCCTTTGGCTTTGGTCCCGGGTGACAACGTTTCAAAGGTCACATAGGAATCTTGAATGTCCTTGGATTTCTTTCCCCAGTACTTCTGGATGCGTCTCTTCAGCGCGCCGCAGCACACAATGACAGTAAGTGGGACGGCGATGATGCAAGCCACTGTGATCACAATGACATTAATCAGTTTCTGGGTGCCGGTGGCACTGGCTGCTTCATCAGTGGAAAATATGACACACTGTTCCTTCTTGGGGATCAGCCCCCTCACACAGACACAGGCAATGTATTTGGTCCTGGGCACCAGCCCTTCGATGGTTATGCGGTTCTGGCCCGCCCCGACATTAATTTTTCTCATGTCCCTCTCTCCAAACACAGCATACAGCACACTAAATGCTGTTGTGTTCTTGGCTTTAGGGGCTCTCCAGTTCAGAGAAATTGTATTGTCTGTGTCACCCACCACCTTAACTGAGCGGACCACCCTGTCTGGGTCCTGCTGCAGTGATGAGGTGTTGGCTGCCAGGTTGCTTAGATTAGTTTTTTCCAGATCTAGCAGTGCTTCTGGATTGGAGGAGGTGGCAGGTTCCAGTGTGCCTCCTTCAGACGAATTGTAGTTGGGTATTCCAGGACTGGGAGCAACAGGTGGAAAACTCGGATCCAAAGCAGGAACAACTGAGGAGCTGGAGGTTGGAACCACATACCTTGCTACTAGTTTCTCCTGGTAGGCAGCTTTGCCCATTCGGTTAGGTTTCTTGACTTTAACTTTCTTTTCATTACTGGTCTGGTTCCCCTCTAGTTTTGGTGAGTTAGAGACAATGAGGGAAATTGCAGCTTCAGCATTCCCCTCATAGTTACTGGCCTTGCAAATGTATTTTCCTGAATCACTGTAGGATACAGCTGGGACACTGAGGATGGACCAGGTGATTCCCTCCTTAGAGGTTTCCTGCTGGACTGTGGTGACAGAAAGGGAAAATTTTGATCATTACAAAATAAAGAACAACCCATAAAAACATAATTTAAATAAATTGTGACCTCTAAGAAACATCATAAAGACATAGAGAGGGGTGATTATGGTTTTATCACTAGTAGTGGTTACAGAACTGCTGCATTTCAGATTTACGACCTTACTGTCTCCACTGGTAGCTGTCTGTTTAATTAACAGGAGCACTAGAGTGCAGACAAAAGCACCTTAACTCAAGCACAACGCGAGGAATCTGCTTTTCAAAGTTCTGCTGAATCACCTGTTCCATTAAGAAGCTGTCCATCTGCCCTGCGCCATGTCAAATCTGGGATGGGGACTCCTATGGTCCCACAGCGGAGCAGCACATTGTTTCCCACAGCACTCCGGACTCGTGCTACTGCTGTGTGGATGCGTGGGAGCTGACAACGTCGCAGTTCTGTGTCACTGAAAATGACACCCGATACGCTCTCTGGAGCCGAACACCGGAGCCTGGTGTCAATGAACGCCACTGAAAGGGTTGGAAACTTTTGGAATTGGACCAGGTCGTAAAGTCGACAGTCACACACCCAAGGGTTGTCATGGAGACCTGAGGGTGAGAGTACAAGTAAGGCTACAGGAGTGTCCAGCTGTGTGCGAAGTACCAGCCTGCAGATGGCCAATGTCGATGTTAGGATGTTAATCCTGTAAGAGGATTAGCATTTAATTCATAAACTACATCATAACCATGACTATGGCAATGATGATGATGATGATGATGATGATGATGATGATGATGATGATGATGACGATGACAATGACGACAATGATGACGTTGATCGTGATCAAATGCTCAAGGTCATGACTGGTCTTGTTTCATCGCTCCTCTCACAATGAACCTGAAAAACATGTTCAGAATGAGCAGCGTGAGGAAGGTTTGATCAGGTAGATGAACAAATCTAAAAATAATTTTTCCACGTGGATCGCAAACAAGGAGCAGGGTTTGAAGTGCAGTTGCCTGCAGCCATTTTTAAAAGGTGAAAAGACCTGACTTATTATACATAAACAAATTATACCAAAATTAGAATCATGCTTTTCAAGATAAAATCAAGTTCTCTCATAAAAGAGGAAAAACGATTTTAAAAATCAATATGTCATTAAATGAAACAATTTTAGTAACAACAAAAACATGACCGATTATATTTCTGCATTCACTTACACATGCACTCAGAAGAACTTTAAATGATTGGTAAGTGCACAAATATGCGTTCGTATCTGCTCAGAACTGTTTATAACCATGTTCATGTTAAATGGAGATATCGCGTATAATCAGCCAACACCTTTACGCGCACCGTTTCGTCGTGCGCCGTCTCTTACCGAGAATCATTTTGGAGCTTTCTGGGCCTTGCAGAGGTTTTGCAGCCAGCCATGTGGACAGCACCTGTGTCGGCAGGGTCTGTAGGCTGTTGCTGGAGAGATCCAGGTAAGTGAGGTTCTTGATGTAAGTAGTGGCCTCCGCTGGCAGTGAGGTGAGCTGGTTGTTGTGCAAATCAAGAAGTCTGAGGCTGGGCATATCCATGAGAGATTCCCAGGGAAAGGCGGTGAGGGCATTCCCGTCCAGGCGAAGTTCTTCCAGGTTGATCAATCCCCGGAAACTATCCGGATTCAAGACGGACAGTGTGTTGAAAGACATCCACAGAAATTCCAGACTGGAGAGGTAGTTGAAGGCTTCACTTGGTATCCGCTGGATGGCTGTCTTTTCAATCCGTAGTTTGGATGTGTCAACAGGAAACCCGACAGGCACAAGCGATATCTCGGGATCATTACAAATCACGCTCCTAAAAGGAGAAGAAGTCAATTAATATAGAATTCCATACCATACTTCACAGAATTACGCATTTAATAATGCGTAATTAAATTCTAAAAACAATTGACATGCTTTTAATTAATAAAAAAATACTTTTAAATTTTTAAACGTTTGACGAATAGACGTGCAAAATATTAGGTAAATACGTCAACTTTGTTAATTCTAAAAATCAAAACTATTCAACTCATATAAAACGCACATACGGGCGTAGAAAGTGCCTTTGAAGATAAACCTGCATTAAATCAAGAATGCAATCCCAATATTATCATATGCACATGTGGTCCCCTCTGTGCAAACATCAATCCTCAGATGAGAACAAGAAGTGTTCTTCTTAAAATGTTTCCATGCACGTAATTAAGAATATTTAAGTTTTTCAATTAAAAAAAGGGGTTATTTTGTTTTCCTTTGTTTTATTTTGGACATCCTCCTTACCTGGCCTTTGATCCATCGCTCAGGTTGTGATAAAAACAGCTGCACTGCGACGGGCAGGAGCTCACTGGTGAGACAAATTCACCTGTGGCCACATAGAGCCCAAGGACCAGGACGAGGAACATTTTGGTCCACTTTTACGCATACGCACCCTGCCTACATGCGCCCGTTTTGCGCTCACTGAACGAAATCAGACTTGCCTTTATCTTTCATTTAAAAGAATATCATCTGCATGGCTATGTCCCACTGCTTCGCTGTCCCATAGTGATCCCACTGCTATAGGTCCCGAGATAAAAAGGATAGACAAGGATTAGAAAAAGGACTGGCGTTCTTTTCATTTGGATGCGTATTGCATCCCAGAATCCGATAGGCTGCGCAGAGACGTTCCTATTTATTATCACAGAAATACACATCCGAAGTGGTCATAATCCACTGTGATGTTTGGATTTTTTTTTCTTTGCCTCAAATGTAGTTTGCTCATTTGAGCCCTGCCGTGACGGTTAATCCGCAAGTGGACAACGCTGTGTTTGACCACGAGGTGGCTCCTGTATTTTCTACCAGGGTGCCTACTTTAGTGTCTTCTCCACACAACAGTGTTCATTATTTATGTTCTTTATCCAGCATTCATTTTAGGCTTATAATAATCACAAACAACCATGATAGCAGTTACAAAGCAAAGAGTCTCAGATTTCAAATTTTCGGAGAAAAAAGTTAACTCATTGTCAGATCTAAATTATTTCTTTTTCACTCTTCCCCTCCGTATTTGTAAACCAAAACACAAGTTATTCAGGCAAACAAGTAACAATAACAAACCACAAAGTATTTCCATTCTAAGCGAACAGAAAAGACTCTAAAAAGTAAAATATATTGCATGCTTTTTTTCTAAATGAAAAAGACTCACAGTGGACTTTAAAGTCCTCCCCAGCAATCCATCTGGACAGATTTCTTCACTGCTAGGGGAAATTGCATGCGGTTGTAAAGCTTTTGTTTATGCGTTGTTCCACTGGGCACCTGTTCATTTCGTCCCCCCCTCATTTCCTCACAAAGGAATTTCACTGTTATACTCAGCTTGGATTGCAATGTGTGCCAAGTGTGGCTTGAAAAGGCCTTTAATGTGTTTGAACAACTTGGCAGCAAGAACACCTTTATATTTGACCTACTCTATATTCACCACAGAGCCAAGACAGAAACAACAGAAGTTACTGTAAGAAATCAAACACATCAATCCTGTGGTGACGGCTAAATCTAATAAACGTGACCACATTGAGAAACTGTGAGCGTGATAGTTCTTCATCATCACATACATTATATGTGCGTGCTGCTGATATGTTGAAGTTATAATTCTTCCATCCTGAGTTGCTCTTCATTTTAGAGTAATATAATTTTTTACCTTGAGTATCAAGACCTCTTTGGGTCACAGGCCTTTCAGCATGTATGGTTTTAAAACTGTACAGGTCCTAAACACATTGAGCAATCAATACCACATCGTGTTGACAACTTTAAACATTCCATATTACACCCCAAGCAGTTAATCTCATTTACCGAAGGCAATAAAGCTGTCCTTTACTATTGTTTGACCCAGAGTCCAGGACTTTATTTGAGATGCAGTGTCGTTGTTAGTTTGCAAAAACAAAAGATCTTACAGAACTATTCTTATGATGAAAGTTTTTCTTTGATTGTTTACTGCATCACATGACTAAATTTAAGATTTTACTTCAGTGCACAACCAACTTCAGTGGAAATTTAAAAGAAAATAACAACACCCAAACATGATTAGCATGTCACCATTTCATCCCACTTCATATGTTTCTCCCGTAAAATGTTTTAAAATCTAAATTTGTTGACCTATGAAAATATTTTAATATTTTACTGTCACAATCAAATAAGATGAAAGACTTAGTGCCTCAGCTTCTGCTAAAATGGCCGCTTGGATTTATTTTGGAGTCAACAAGAAGGGATTTTTTTTTTCTTTGCTCACCATAATGAGAATGATGAAAAGGAATTCATCTGACCACCACATTGTTATGCTCTAACATAATCCCACATATAAAGTTTACTGGTAAAATTTGTTTTGTTATGGACACGTTAATAATCTGATGGAATTGGTTGTTGATTTTAGGAAGAAAGTGGGGGGGGGGAATGAAATCAACGTTGTCTTGACAATTTCCAAACGACTGAGCTCCTAACAAATTTCAACTATATCTCCTTTGATTCCTGATCTTATAATCCTTGGAATGAAATAGATTTCAGCAGCACAATGTCAGGTCTGTCCCCCTGGAGCCGTTTGGCACGAAAATCCTGCAAATGATGTCGCAACTCCAAAATGTCGAATCCGTAGTGGGTGATGGCTGGATACCACGACATTTACACACTTGTTGATCAGCTAAACCCGATTTAGAGCGTTTATCCACAGCCCCTCCCCTCCATACTGACCCACGGTAATTCTGCAGGTTCTAAAAGTGCTTTTACTCTTCTGTTTTCGTACAGATGCTACAGATGGCTTTAATCCCCTGAGGTCAGAGTGCCTAACAAGTGTTTTTAGTCTCTACTATAACAATGACGCATGGACAAACACTGAGGCGTCTGCAGTCACACCCAGCATTCAAAACACACACCCCTGACCAATAGGATGGAGGATGGATAAAGATAGAGATGTACCCGCATTCGTATGGATCCAGACTCTGTTTACTAGATAATAGTGGTAATAAATACGTCAGGTTTATTTGTATTAGTAATAAATTTGTGGAATGAATGAGTAGGGAATGAGTATATTTTGTGACCATAGATATTTCTCTTGAGGATAACAACGTATTTGTCGAAGAAAAAAATAGAAGTCAAAGAAAGATGTTTCTTTTTCCTATGGAGGGGTTTGTTCTCGGACGTGTGGTTTTGATTGGCAGCAGCCTGACGCCCCACGGACACCTGTTGTGTCTCCTTACAGAACAGATCCGTGCTGCGTGGGCAGCGTCCACCGCGTTGGACAGAAGCAGCGGCTGACGCGCAGACACAAAGGCTTCTTGTGTAACTAATTGAGGGTTTTACTGTTTCGGTGAGCAAATACGCATTAAAGGTTGCGTTTGTGTGGTTGTGTTCATTAAGACATTCCTATACGGATTGGGGCGACGGAGAGTGCAGGGATTTACATAATAAAGTGCATGCTTTTTCACGTGGAATGCCCCTTTAAAAACCGTCTCCCTATGGTCAGCTTGAGACGCATCGGAGAGGATCGGACAGAGAGGACTGAAAACTCTGTGATAGCTGCACTTTGTTGAGTCCACTCGGTTCCAGGATGGTCTCGTCTTACCCTTTGCCGGAGGGTTTCTCCGACTTTGATGTGTTCTCTCTGGGGTCTTGTCTACTGGTGGAGGGTGAGTGTTCCCCTTTTTTTTTGTGCTGGATTTGAGCCAAGCGCTGACTAGGCGATGAGGGTTGAGCCCTCTGTGTTACATTAACCTACAGCAGGACCTGGCGCCACCCTGGTCACTGGGAGAAAATGATTCGCAGCTTTACAGTCATTCATAATCTGGATATACATATGAAAACGTGATGGTGTGATTTCGCTCATAACATTTTTGAAATGCGTTGCATGCTGCGCACTAAGCATCGCGGTGCGCACCGATGCGCCTTCACCATCACATGCTGCATTCTTCCATATGTTTTCCTCTCCCCTGTGAAGGTCTCCTGGGCTTCTTTTTAAATGCCGTCACAATCGTGGCTTTCCTCAAAGTGAGAGAGCTGAGGACTCCCAGTAATTTCCTGGTGTTCAGTTTGGCCATGGCTGATATTGGCATCTGCATGAACGCCACCGTCGCCGCTTTCTCCAGCTTCCTGAGGTGAGTGATGTGACAACCCAATTAATAATGAATGTCGAGGTAAGAACATCTGCGGCCCAAACCATAATATAACGAGCGAATAATGGCGCGCAGCCTAATAAGAATACCGGCAAGCTGTCCTCGATGCGAAAATCGATACAGGGGAGGAACAATCAGGAGTGGAGGGAGAGTAATCAATAATCTTCTGCTGAAGCCTATTTCATAATGTACGGATTTAATCAGGAGAGAACAGGCGCTGGTGAGCACGCATTATTTATTTATTTTTTCTTCCATAAATTTGTTGATTGGCTGCAGGTTTTAACTGGTTTCAGGTTATGCATATCATGTGTTAATTTAACTTTTTCTATTAACAATTAGATTAATTTTCCAACTGTCTCCAGGTACTGGCCCTATGGCTCTGATGGATGCCAGACTCACGGTTTCCAAGGCTTCGTGACAGCTCTAGCCAGCATCCACTTCATAGCCGCCATTGCGTGGGACAGATATCACCAGTACTGCACCAGTAAGTCAACACCCACCTGACTGGAATGGAGGGCAAGGTGGATCAGAAACATAAATACATTCTATTTCCATGTGTAGTCTCTCTCTCTTTCCCTCCCTCTGCCTCTCTCTCTCGCTTTCTCTCTCTCCGTCTCTCACACACACACACACATACACACTCATACACACCAGGGTTTGTTTACAGTACTCAGCTGATCTAAAGACCTTTTGCCAGAGTCTAGCTGGTCAACAGAGATAACTCTGGCTTGTTTCCTGTTGAAATAATGAGCACAGTTCACAAGATGAGTTTGTAACAGTTGATATATACCTTTATTTAATTAAAGAACTTAAATATAAAATCATCTCTGTTACATTTAGCCGTAATCAACAGTAGGAAAAGAGGACAACACTTAACACATAGATTTTTACACCATCATGAGTCCTCATCAAATCACAAGGTAAACTGGAACAGTCATGTTAAAGGATGTTTTCATGAGTAGCATTAAATGCATAGAGATATCGTATTTGCGGAGGTGTTATAACATTATGGTCAATGAACCACGCTGTTTTTGTCAGGGACGAAGCTGCAGTGGAGCAGTGCCATCACTCTGTCTGTGTTTATCTGGCTCTTCACTGCCTTCTGGTCGGCCATGCCCCTCATTGGATGGGGAGAGTACGATTATGAGCCCCTCAGAACCTGCTGCACTCTGGACTACAGCAAGGGAGACAGGTAGGGTACACACACATGGACCACTGCTATCGAGATATACAAGGACTTCTTTGCATTTTCCATCCCTCAGTGGGATTCGTTTTTGCCGAGCCTTTAATTTCTCTCCACAGAAACTATGTGTCCTTCTTGATCCCCATGAGCATCTTCAACATGGCCATCCAGGTGTTTGTTGTCATGTCCTCTTATCAATCCATTGCACAGAAATTCAAGAAGACTGGAAACCCCAGAGTAAGTAAAAAGAGATTTCATGCACAGATTTATGCAGCAGCCCCTGGGCTACATTTACATTGTGATTCTCTCATCTTACCCATCACTCAAAGCTTGTTTCAATGTGAGCCGTCCATCAAACACTGGAGGCAGAGGCTGCCATATAAGGGTCCACCTGGCCTCCTGTCCCACACACAGAAGAGTGTGTGTGAACCAAAGCAATTTATAGTTCAGGAGTTTGTCCAAGGTCATTACAATATGTGGACTGCAGCAACTATGATGGTACTACCCACCCTCTGGATAATGGACCTCCTGGGTCCAAACCATAACAGGCTTATCTTTAAATATCAGAAATAAGTAGACTTGATTCACTTGCTGAAATCCTTCTTATGTTGACATGGATCCTCCTAAAAAGAATTTCCTGACAGTAACATTTACAATATCAACACAAGACTTGACAGGTACTTCCAATACTATAGAATTAACAACATGGAATTATGCAATTGAAGTACGTTAACAGTATTGGACCATATATTTAGCTTGATACATTATTCATGTTGGCTGCTTTTTCAAGCTTACTCCATCATTCAACCATATTTTTCTCACGTCGTCCCTGACAACAAAAAGGATGAAAACAGGGAGCATGAAGGCTGTAGCATATGTGGGTCATTGTCACATGGTGAAGGCCAGAGATTCTATTAGGAATGCGGAGAGTAGCTGGGGCACGAAGAAAAGATCATTGTATCTGTGGTCAGCTAGTTCAATAGCGGAGTTCCTCAGGGGCTAAATCAGGTTGCCTCCATTTATATTGCATAAGCCAATTACTTCCAGTCCTCTGAGCAGGATAGGGACACTTTCATTAAAGCATAAGCGATGCACAGAAGAGACAACAAGCTCTCCAGAGCAATGCAATCACGTAATGTATTTAATGTAGTGTATAGTTAAAAATTGCTCATGACGTCATGAAGAATGCTACAAAAGCCTGAAGGGACATATTATCTAGATTAAAATGATGAGTAGTTTTGTCTGATTTTGCTTCTGGACCATCTTAAAATACTTCTACATCCAGCTTCATAGATCAAAAGGTCTCACACCGAGCCAACCAATATAAAATCACTCTGCCAAACTTCAGATCCACAGAGCTTTATTTGAAAATGTGTTGGAGATCCCAAGGTGTTCAAAGATATCAAGTATGTGAGGCTGAGTTTGGGAGACGTGGGAATAAAATGGTGCATCAGATAGAACTGGGATGATAAAGAATAAAGATGCTCTCATAAAAGTAATGTAAATTTAATAATAGCAACCCTAAAACAACTGAATGGATGAAAAAAAGTATATATATTACTATCTTAAATCTGGTTCTCAAACATTATGTCTACACTGACTATGCATTATTGTAACCTGCTCCTTTATAGTCTGCTTTGCAGCAGAGAGTGAACATTCTTGACATGGATGCTGTTTTTCTTTCTGGCACATGATCCAAAGCGTGTGACTTTCCCCTGAATTTGAAATAAAAAGAAGTCCTCATGACTCGTTCTCATTCTGTAATTAGGGTTGATCAGTGACTAATCATTCTTGTTCTTTGTTTCTCTGTTTTCATTCCTTTGCTGGTTTATCCCTCCCACTCTATCTATTGCTATCTACCACACTCTGTAGTTCAACCCCAACACTCCTCTTAAGACTATGCTGCTCTGCTGGGGCCCTTATGGAGTTCTGGCTTTCTACGCCGCTGTGGAGAATGCCACCTTGGTATCCCCTAAGCTGAGGATGGTAAGGACAGCCAGTACATTAAATTAAAAAAACTCCAGTACAATTCAAATATAATCATGTGCATATTTTTAAATGTGGCTTAGATAAGTTGCTCAGAGTTAACCATTAGGCTTCCATACATATAGACACAGTGGCTTTCTGTTAATAAGCAGGTCAAGCTTGGTAACTGTCTTTTGAAGTAATGATAATCTGTGATGCTGTCTAAGCATTAACATCCTCGTTGTTCTTGGATCTATCTCTGCAGATGGCTCCCATCCTGGCTAAGACCTCTCCCATCTTCAATGTGTTCCTCTACGCTTTGGGAAATGAGAACTACAGAGGAGGCATATGGCAATTCCTCACTGGGGAAAAGATTGAGGTGCCACAAATTGAAAACAAGTCCAAATAAATAAACTAAGCATAAAATAATTCCAGTGTCACTTTCCTGGTGGTTTCTTACAGTGATGTGCTTTTGTTGTGTCTTGAAGCATGGCATCTTTGGCCCCTTGTAAACATCTGTCCTGAATGTGTAAGCTGCATTTCTCATGTAAAGGCTGTAACTTCAAAGCTATTGAAAGAAAAAAACTAATGTTGAAAATGTCCATAGGCTTCCTCTTGAGAAGGCCTGCTCAGTGGTTCACTATACTATCTAAATGGAACACACAGAACACAAAAAACACTGGGTTTGAAAACATCAGCATCAAGATTTTGTAACTTAATTTATTCCATGAATGAGGAGACGCAGAAATGCTGGTATTTATTTTTAAAGAGCATCAGCTGTTGACATCGTTCTTCCTTGGGGCATTACTTTCCTTATAGCTCATAAATGAACAACATCTGCCACAAGGAGGCGGCCACCTGAGCTATGCTAATTATCCTTAAACATGAAAATCAGTCAGAAGTTTCTGTAAAACAAGAAAAGCATAAAAATATATTAAGAAGAAATGGTTAAAGAGATCACCAAAATGGTTGAATTCATTGGATTCAGTGACCTTTGTGACCTCTCAGGACAATTTATGTGCCTGTTAATGCCCTGGTGCTGCACAAGTGCAAGATTTTCTGCATCCAGAATAGAAGTGCACTAATCCTCAGAACAGAAAGGCCATTCTTCGATACACAGCCCCCACGACAAGTTAAGGATTAGTCTGGAGCTGTAGATTACTGGACGTGCTGCTCTCCTTTAGATATGCTCATGAAATGAAGATAGAGATACGATTGAAGTCACCTGAATACGAGATGTAAGAATGAATTAGTGCTGTCAAATTAGCAGCACTTTAAATGGTATAGACACACTTTAGATTAAGCTGTGTCGTCTTTGATGTGTCATTAATATATTTAACAGTCCCAACCATCTAAATAACATTTTGTCTCTTCAGCTGGGATGTTGTTGCCCCTGAATGTAACCTTTAGAATAGCATATTGTTTATCTGTAGCAGAGACGATACACAATAACATACTAGTCATCAAATTATCAGTAATCTTTTCAAAAACCAAGTAGACAAGGTGTTGTTTGAAATTCATAAATCATATGAATTAACAAAGAAGAAGAGAATAGAGATTTGGATAATTTAGATTGGTCCACATTTGTTAAACATATGAGTGACATATAATTAATATCTGAATAAACGGCACAAACAACCATATTTACCCCTCTTGTGTGTGAATTGTGCTTGTGTGAATTATGTTAGTGCTTGAAATCTGGTCTATAACTTAGAGGTTAACCGATGGTTATCATATAGTCATGTGCAATGTACATATACTGTATATACTGTGTGTGTGTGTGTGTGTGTGTGTGTGTATATATATATATATATATATACACACACTGTACTACTGCAGCTGGATAGTACAGGGGTTAAGTCAACTGACTTGAAGGCAGGAGGTTGTGGGTTCGAATCCCGGTCAACTTACACAAATGTAGGAGGGGTGGGGTCTGGAATGCAGGAGGGCATGGTTTCGAACACCAGACATGGTGGAGGCAAGACCCTTAATGCTATACCATTAAGGGTCTTAATGGTATACCAGCCTACCTCAGTCATGAAATTGCGAACACAATAAAGACAGAATCATACCGGTTCAGACGTCGCCCGGTTTAACAAGGTCCGCGTCAGTTGCTAGGGAACCAGGGCAATCTGATGAGAAATGGAACAAGACACACACGGACAAGGGCGGAGAATATGGAGTTGTTGGAATGCTACTACACGAGTAATCCCAGAGGGAGGGGATATATGGGGCGGATGTGGGACCACTGGATGCTTCGAAACCCACAATCAAGGCTAACAAAGAAACAGCTGTTAGCCCAGTGTTCCAACATCCGTAACCGAAAACTGCTGTCACAACTAGATATTGATGAAATACTACAACAATGCTACAGCAAGGGGGAGCCAGGACGCCAGGTCAGCTGGGGGATTTCACCATCTTGGGGGGTACCAAGCCCCAAGACATAGACAGCCTCAACACAAGAGCTGCTGACCTGAGAAGGAAGATTGTGACCCAAATGGAAACCTGGACAAATACCGAACCTAAGTAGTCAAGTACCTTCAGAATATCTGCTAGAAGATGTGAATGCTGCGATAAGAACCATCCCACAGGGAACATAACTGAGACCAACAAGCTGATTCACAGTACAGCAACAGTAATCCTGGAGATGCTGGGATGTAAGATCAACACAGGGCATAACAAACAATACCCTCCATGGAAGAGACGGTTAGAAGCCAAGATAAAGGCGACACGGAGAGAAATCAGCCAGCTAGCCGAGCTGCAGAAGGGGAACATGGTGAATAAAGGGGTACCCAGGAAATACAGCAAGCTCTCCATACCTGAAGCACTCGAAACTGCCAAACAGAGACTAACGGCTCTGGCTACCCGACTGAAGCGATACACCGAGGCCAGGAGAATGAACAAGACCTTCTCCACTCAACCAGCAAAGGTGTACTCTCAGTGGCAGAGAAATAGCAGCCGGTCAGCATCTGAAGCCTCAGTCCAGAAGAGCGCAGTCCTAGGAACAGCTAAGGTACTGCGCAGAACCCTCAGACTCCCAGGCCTCTGGTAGAGGACCAGAGCTTGAGGAGAACACACAGATACCACCCCACAAGGGTGAGAGGGACATTATATTACATGTATGCTGTATAACATATTAACACACATGATTTCAAATATGATTCATCTAAAGTAAATACCTTTTAAGAAATCCAGCATTTCTAAAATTTTTAGATTATTAGATTTTTGACTCATTGCAATTCAGTTGGTTGTTACATATTAAAAAAGAGGCAATAATATTAAAAATACATGTAAAATGACTGAGATGATTCAAATATAATAAACGTTTATTATCTTAAACAAACTTAAAATAATAAGTGATTTTATTCTACTTTATACACTAAGAGGAAAATTCTGATTGCTCAACTACAGTTGTTTGGTGACATAGTTTCTACTTACTTTGCAGTTTCACATTATTAATCAAAACAGAAAACAAATGCTGTTGTATTATTCTACATTACACTACATGCAATACATAAATGACTTAAAATGACCATGTTTACTAACAATATTAAATTAATGTGTACATTAATCCACCTAAAGCGTGTTTGGTCTAGGTACTTTTATTTTAATTTTAAAAAATGATAAAATAAATAAACATCTGTGGTGTCTGTGGTGATGTTGGTTTTATTTAAGTAAATATTGAACCTTGTTCACCACTGGATGTGTGTTTCTGCAATCAGAAGTAGACGTTCAACCCCCATGACACAGATAACACCCAGAGGTTACAACATAAGGCAGAAGCACCCAGTTGGTGTTTCTAAGCTGATTAATAGATGACAGTCTGTCAGTGGAGCGCGATGTTGCATAATTACATAGTAATGTGCAGCAGGCAAAGCCATCCCCCTCCACCATTCTCCTTATTTCCAGCTAATTCAGTTATGGACTCAACTGTTCAGGCGTCACTTGAAATTTTTACACTTTCTTTTTCTGAATTTTCAGTCCTGATCAGCTTATTTTCAATATAAATCTACTGAAACTTTGTGGTATGAACAACAAAGTCCCAGGATGCTGGTGGACATATGGACCCATCATCTGGTGGAAAGATTCACTTTGACCCTGCTTCCTAAACCGCAGTAGGCCGACATGATGAACTGCCAATTAAAGGGATTTTTATCATTTCAAATATTATGCAAGAATAACTTTAATACCTAGTGAAACATTAAAAATAAATCAAACTTCAAAGACTTCCATTATCTATTATTATTTATTTAGGCCATTATCACTTTCTAAAATCAGAATAGCAAAGCATAATTGAAACAACTATAGATTAGAGGTTAAGGTTCATTATAAGTAAGTTTACTGCACTATACAGCTGCATAATACAATGAATTGTTGTGTTGTGTATTATTATTCATATTTATGTAAAACCTTTGACTGTTTACCTATTTGTTTGTGCTGTAAAAATGATTTAGGTTGACCTGAATAATGACTTAACAACCAGGTTGAGAATGGTGTTTTGAAAGTGTGTAAGTTAATTAAAATACTTTATCAGTGTCTGATAATAACTTGAAGTTATGTCGACAGACAAATGGTTTAAACAACACTGGCCAGAAATGTACATGTTATAGCTTTGTGAACGTGTTATAGTTGTTTTATCAGGAGACCATAGTTTTGCATTTTTTTCATCAGCTTTCCCTGCCTTACAATCACACATATTCAGGTACTTAGAGTTCATCGAGGATTATGTCTGGTCAGCCAGTAAAATTTCATATGGGCTTTTTGAGAGGATTACCCAGCAACATGATCACAAGTGCAGCAGACAGAGTCAAAGGGAGAACGGCTTTTTGTAGAAAGAGGAAGTTCCGTGAATCAAGACTTTCTTGACAGGAATTGTTGCAACACTGGAAACACAAATCAACCACAGGTTTAAGATAGTGTGTTCAACTTTGTAGTGGGAAAGTTGATTTTCAATATTGAATGTGGAAAATCCTCTGATTCTTCAAATAAAAACATCCAGTTAACTTGTGATGTAATGCTCCATTATCCAACTGTTGCCATCTGAATGGCTGTTCAAACTAGGTGTGGTTGAATAAAATGAAGATCAGTTGATAAAGGGTGTGACTAAAAAAATAGAACTTGTAAAAACAAATTCTCACATGTTTTTTTCTGTTTTCTTTATAGACATACAAGGTAAACACAAGTGCATGCAATGATACAGAAATGTCTGCACCAGTTTACTAGAATGGATGGGAGTCATTAAAATGAAAGGGGTTTGAAGCATTGGTAAACAGTGCCGTTGTGGGATTTTAAAGTTTTTAATGGTTGTCATTTCTAAACATGCCAATCTGACCAGTTCTCTTTCATGGTTTCTCCCCTGATGGTGAGTTCCTGACTGCTTAATTTCAAAAGTGGCTACATAAATAAGCAAATAAAAAAAAATTTTGCTGCCTTTCCCAATTTTCTCAACCAGCCATTTCTCAACCTTGATATTGAACCATCTTGCTACAATATAAAGAGTGGAACAAAGAGTCTGTCCTCAAACATAATCTTTAATAGAATTTGACAAAAAAATCCTCTAGCTTGACCTCAGGATGCAAGAATGACAAACTGTCAGTCTGGTGACGTAGATCCACACACTTTACTCAATTAGTGATGTTGACTGTCAGATGTAGCCAGTTATACAATCCCCACCCCGTAAGGCTGCACATACACACAGCAACACACACTCCTGTTTAGCAGCTACATGACAGTCAATGATAATACTGAACACAGCTGCTCTTTCAATCAATTCACTGAACGTGAGAAGTCACACCATTTGTGCACAGATTGGTCTGAATGAAACAAAAGCTTATGTAACATCATTGTACACACATTCAAGCTTAAGATGACAATCAAAACGTCACAACTAATATGTCACACTAAAAAAAAAATTATTTGTTTAGAAGAAATAGTTTTTTTATAGGATTAGTGTTTCAATGTAATCTGGATTAAAATTGAGTTTTGCGTCACGGCTCTTCGGAAATCGCTGTTTTAATTCATTAAACCGCTCTTTACTTTGAACAGTATAGGATGGACAATATCTGACACTGTTCACACCCTGCATTGATAAAAATCAGGCAATGCAATATTTATTATACACTGGTTACATTTCAGTCAGCACTGGAAACATGGTGAAGTATTGTTTCATTAGCCTTGCTGCCAATGCTAAGCATCTATACTAATGTTTGTGTATTGGCTAATGTTTTCACTTTGGATTGGAAGAGCCAAAATGCTGAAGATAAATTCCATCTATGATATTTATTTTCTTGAGGTATTTAAATTAGCAAAATTCTTTGTAAATTTATTAAAGTTAATTCTCAACTAAATATTGATATAACACTGTATTTTATCTTAATTGCAAATTAATCCTAATTCTCAATCAAACTATACTTCATTTGATAGTCATATTTTTTTAGTCTGTCACTCCCAGCCTGGAAATCACTCCTGATTGTTGAAGTGTTCCATCCACTGGGTGCTACACTGATTTTCTATGTGAATTTTCAGAATTTCCAGTGAGTTTAGTTCTGAGAACAGAACAAATTCTTACTGTGGGATTTTTTAGCATTCATGTAGACGTGAGTGACAACTGCATTCATCTCATTATTACACTCAATTGATTTCTCCCACAAAGTAAAAGAACCGACTCACAGTTTAAATCAGACCGGTAATCTGGTTTCCACATTTGGTATTGAGACTGATTAAGGAAATACATTTCCACAGAACCCTTTTTTATCAGATCACCAATTCATCACTTTTAGACTTTTTTTATTGGACGACACAACATCAGGCAAACTGCCTTGACTAGATGTCTGCCTGATAGTGCTGTGGCTAAGGATGCGATTCTATCAGCACTAAACTCACTGAGTTTTAACATTACTGAAGCATTGTGTAGTAACCTCAGTCTCTCACAAATACCTTCAGTTGGTGTTGGAGGATCTGAACCCCACATGTATGGAGTTGTTGGGTTTCCATACAAAACACTTGTATAAACACATCTACCTATGGAATGTAGGTCCATAAAAAGACAGCTGTGAAATGTCATTTGTTTCCCAATAGCCACAGTTTAGTTACAGATGCTGCGAGGATCACTGTAAGTGGCAGAAATATGGAACAAAGCTGCACATTAATAATAATTAATTTATTACATTTTTCTGGTTTCAAAAACTTGTGAAACATTCTGTCACTATTGTTAAATAATTGCAATTGTTTTGTAAGTCTGCAGCAATGCATAACCATTGAGGAAAAAGCAGCACACATTAGTACGCATGCACACAGGACTAACGTCAGCGAGCCAACACGCACACGTTAACGTACTATCATGCACAGTGTTAGCACACAATGTTAATTTCAACTTGTTAACATGCACTCAATAACAATAATAATATGCTAATGATCACACAATATGTAGCATGTTCACCATTTCTAATCTACCAGGCCAACATTTGTAAATTACTACTCAATATAAATTTATTGTTGAAGGTCACAGTTTGGTATAGGTATTTGGACAGACACAAAAAAACATAGAACAATATGAAAATTAGGCCTGGAGATTGCGCTAAATGAGCGATTAATACACCAACATAAGGCAAACATGAATGTGTGAACAACCCTAAGTTCATCAAAAAGCCAAAGAGAGAAGGAGATGTTTACAACAATTCATTTGCACTCATTAAGATATTTCAATCTGGACCAAAATGATGGACTAACAATGCTGCCATCCCCTGAGCTATGACACTAGCACGTCTTAGAAATCTGAGTCAAATTGGTTTTCCTCAATTTTGTTCCCCATCTTTTCCTGATTTATTTCTCCAATGTGCTCCTCCTCTCCATCTTCTCTATTTTGCCCTTTCCTTCTTGATTTTTTCAACTGATTCAGAGAATTAAATTTTCCCAATACTGTAAGATAAAAAAAAACAGGAACTTCTCTGTCTTTTATTTCCTGACTGAAAACCCACTCTGTTTCACAGTGACTGACTACTTTTACTGTGTGCTGTAAACATTGGTTTGCTTTCACAGAAATCGCTTTTCTGAATCATTGTTAAGTCATTGTGGTATTGCTGCATGAAAGGACTTCATCACATTCCTTGTCCCAATCTCTGTGAGCTTTGATAGTTCATGAATGGAATAATGTACATTGAAGCATCATTACTGTATAGTTCCTGTACATATCTCTTCTCTGTTTGTCTGTAGTGTAGTTCATTTACAATTTCCTACAGAATTCCTACAAAAAGCTAACAATTCTTGAAAAAAAAAAGCATATATTGTAATTATTGTGGTTCCACAGGGTTATCTTTTTTGTGCATCTGGCTGCAGAAGCTTGGGATTTTATTTGGCTGTTAGAAATTAATACTTTGGCAATTGCACAAGATTACATGGTCATCTTGAATGTCCTGAGCTACTTTCAAATCAGATCCGAGCAAAAGCACTGGGAGTAAAGCAGCAAAAAATGTTTATCCTCTCACACAACCAATCCAGTTATGAGGACAGTGCTGACTCTGCCCTCTTCAGGGGGACAGTTAACCATAAAGAAAAAAAATACAGAGTTTTTGTCTGTTGTCTCAACAACAAAAGGGATGACTGGGATTAAAATAAGCAATGCCTGACATGTGTTAACATTGACTATTTCTGTGCTATAACTGGTCTTGTTTCACTGCCTGTGTACGTGTATGGGTGTGTATGTGTGTGTGGGGGGGGGGGGGGTCAGAGACAGAGAGAGAGAGACTGAGAGAGAAAGAGAGAGCACAACGGTCTCTTGGGTGAACCAGAATCCAGCTCAGAGCTCTGGCTTTCATGACTCCTTATGAGCTTTCCTGCTCAAGAATGTTCACTGTGAAATAAATGTGATTATCAAAGTTGCTCTGTTCCTAATGTGGTGTAATATTCCATCTAAAAATAAAACAGCAACATTTTGAGAGCGCTTTTGGCTGCATTCCTGACATAAATTGCCTGGATTTTCCCCATCTCAAAAATCCAAGCTCCAGAGGGAAATTGTTTTTCTGATTTATTTCTATGGCACTGTAAATAATCAATGTGTTTTAGGATTCAAAGCTCAATTCATGGGACGCAGATTAAGATCGCTTTAGTAACATTTGATCTGACATTTATATATCATGCAGCATGACACTGGCTTGATTTAAAACTTAACTCCATCAAGAAATAGAATCATGTTGTTAGTTTTAATGTTTTTTCAATCAATAAAACATTCATGCTTAATGGTATGTGTTAATTTAATCCATTACTGTCATCTGAAATGAACAAAGATTACGAATCTCTCTCAGGCATCTCTGATTCAACTCAGGAGAGAAGACCACTACTGTGGTTTAACTTCTGCACATAATGTAAATGAAACCTGACCGACCTGAACAACATTCTGGTGAAAACACACAGTGTGTGTTCTATTGTGATCATTTTTCACACCTCAGAAAATATGTACATGCTGATCAAACCAAGGTTTATTCTATATCTATTTCCCAAAATTAAAGTGTCTAATGATAATAGAATCTGGTCTGACTATAAATCTCAGTGTGAACCTTTGTCTGGACTGTAACTTTGACTTGATTTGATTTGATTTGATTTGATTTGATTTGATTTGATTTGATTTGATTTGATTTGACTGTGATTTGGTGTTTTTAATAATTGTCTTGTATGGTGACTCTTCGGCCTGTGATTGAACCGTAAAACATATTATTAATTGTACTAAAAGAAGAAAGATGGATGAATGAAGTCAAAGTAAAAGATTTTTATGACAAGCATATAAAGTTGGAACGCGGAAAAATGCCCATTAACGCTGTCTGTATGAAGACATGGTGACATCTACAGGCTGAACGTTGACATGACAACCACAGAGAAAACCAAAGAAATTATTTTCTTTTTTCAGAAATGAACGTGACCAAAAGCAAAATTTCAACATAAAAATAAAATTAATTCATCCATCAATATTTTTAACTTGCTGTACTTTTATTGCATTCACAAAACATCACATTCACATTTTAATTTCTTCTTTCTGCCACATCTCTTCTTTTTGAGACGAGGCAAAAAGAAATGGGGACCGGATGGTGTGTTCCAACTATAGGGGGTCACACTCCTTACCCTCCCGGGGAAAGTCTATTCCAGGGTACTGGAGAGGAAGATAAGACTGATAGTCAACCCTCACTTAAAAATTATTTCTGTGCATCATAGAATGACTGGTTTGTGCAGCAAATGCTGTCGATGGATACTGTATCTTTTCTTGAACGCTAGATGGCAGTGCCCCGCTTTTTTAAACCCGCAGCTCGCTCATCGTTTATTGGTGGAAAAGGGAACAAACCGTCAGTGGTGTTTGTCGGCGCAAATTTCCACTTCATTTATCTGCAAATTTCAGTCTAACCTTTGTGACGAAACATATTTGCTCCAAAGAACAAATAAAAGACTATGTAACAGTAAAAAGAAATTTAGACCTTAACGCTTTGATTGTGAGAAAACACTATTATTACGCATGAACGGAATACGTTTGAGAGCCTTTAGAGACCAGTTTTTTTAGTGTTATTTCAGTACGTATGGGGAATATTGATCCAAAAATGACAATAGTTTCACGTGATGTCCAATAAAATGGCAACTTTGCCAACGCGCAGGTCCAAGATGAAGTGAAAGGTTCATTTTGTGCGAAAATTACCCGAAGAATTTTAAGGTTAAACTCACAAATTATTCGCTTCAACTTCCGCGTATTCTGTGGAACTGTCCACTGAAGTGTGGTTCTTAAAAGCTTTGGTTTTGAAATGTTCTGCATGCAAACTGTTATGTCATCTAGATTATCGTGCAAGATTTCAAGAGACTTATATCCAACTTTTAAATAATCAAATTGTACCAACTGTAATTCAAAATTGTGGAAGTGAGACATAAGTGAAGCGAGATGAAGATACTGAGATGACAGCAGTGCGCACTTTGGAATTCCTTTTTTTAATTAGCATAAAAGGTCCTGGGGAGAACAGCCGAACTGTGCGTCACAGTGGTTGGTGAGAATGGGAGGGGGAAGGGGACACCTATTGGAGTCAACAAACTGCAGTATGTCCTCCTTCCACGACCGACAAAACCCAGTCCGGGTGATGTGAACTGATGACTTAGCTGACTATGTTACAGGTGACTGGATAGAGCCGTGAGCCGGAGGGGCGCAGCAGGCGGACCTGAAACAGAGAGGAGCCGGCAGTTTGATCTGAACGTGAATTCCCTACCCGCGGGTTCAGTCCGGGACCAGAACGTCACCCGAATGACGGGATATGAGACGATGAAGCCTCTACAGACGCAGGAGATAAAACCATTTGGAGTCACGGGAGTGGAAAAGCGCCTGCAATGACAGACGGGGGAAGGAACAGAGAAGAGGAAAGCGGAGAAAAGTTATCCTGGTGCGCAAGAGGGGCTCCCGGTGTTGGAAAAGACAACGAAGTAAAAGACAGACAGATGTACCACGCGTGCGTAATTCGATAAACATATCAACCGGAAGACGACTTTCTTTCTCAGAATACGAATCAGAAAGTGGAGAACTATGGAGCCGGAGGGAACTACTGAGGCACAAGCCCCAAATTTGGCACAATCTGCCGCCTCCAAACTGTCCCGGATGGGGGAAAGAACTAAACAATTGGGCAGTGCAATGCAAGACCCAAACCGCCAGAAACGGATTATGCTAGTAATAGTATGTACAGCACTTTTGTTAGACAATATGCTTTACATGGTAATTGTGCCAATCATACCCGATTACCTAGAAGGGCTACAGAAGCAAGCGGATCGTGTCCAAGTTGATGCCCCACACGACAACTTCACAAACAGCACCACTCACAAAGCAGCCAAGGGGAACTTCGACCTACAGATTGGCATTCTGTTTGCCTCCAAAGCCATCCTGCAGCTCCTGGTTAACCCACTGAGTGGCACGTTTATAGACCGGGTAGGATATGACATTCCGCTCTTCCTCGGTCTAAATGTAATGTTTCTCTCCACTCTGACTTTTGCCTTTGCTGAAACCTACGCGACCATGTTCTTGGCGCGCAGCATGCAGGGCCTGGGTTCGGCGTTCGCTGACACTGCAGGGATCGCCATGATCGCAGACAAGTACACAGTGGAGGCTGAAAGGAGCAAAGCGTTGGGGATCGCGTTGGCATTCATTTCTTTTGGGTCTCTTGTGGCGCCCCCGTTTGGAGGGTTCCTGTATGAGTTTGCAGGAAAGCAGGTGCCCTTCCTGGTGTTGGCCTGCATCTGTCTCACTGATGGGGTTCTGTGTCTGGTGTGTCTTAAACCCTTCTCCAACCGAGAGCGAGAAAACATGCCGGTGGGCACTCCCATATATAAACTGATGCTTGACCCCTATATAGCTGTAGTGGCTGGCGCTCTAACTATCTGTAATATCCCCCTTGCCTTCCTCGAACCCACTATCGCCAAATGGATGGAAGAGACTATGCACACCAGTCAGTGGGAGATCGGCATGACATGGTTCCCTGCCTTCTTCCCTCATGTCTTTGGTGTATATCTCACAGTCAAATTAGCTGCCAAATACCCTCACCTCCAGTGGTTTTACGGAGCAATAGGCATGGTGTTCATAGGCGCAAGCTCATGCACAGTCCCAGCCTGTAAAAACTTTGGAGAGCTCATGATCCCACTGTGCGGAATCTGTTTCGGCATCGCCTTTGTGGACACGGCGCTCCTGCCAACACTGGGTTTCCTGGTGGATGTGCGCCACGTGTCGGTGTATGGAAGCGTTTACGCCATCGCAGACATATCGTACTGCCTGGCCTATGCGATGGGGCCTGTGGTGGCTGGACAGATTGTGCATGACCTGGGATTTGTTCAACTCAATTTAGGAATGGGCCTCGCCAACGTGCTTTACGCGCCGGTGCTCCTCCTGCTGAAGAATGTGTCACAGCTGAAGCCTTCTTTCTCAGAGAGAAATATGCTCCTGGAGGACGGTCCGACAGGACTGTATGACACCATTAAGATGGAGCAAAGAGAGAAGAAGAGAAAAGGGTTGTGTACAACGATCGACGAGAACGGCATTGAAACATTTGCGCAGCGGTCGTGTTCAGAGGAAGAATCGTCGGGAGGAGAGTTTGCGTAAAAGTGTGCGTAAAAGACCAGCGTAACTCAGCGTAAAACTAATTAAGTGCCCGCGTGGATTTGTGTACATCCCGTCCGATCGAATCAACCACATAACACGATCAGGACGTGTAAAAACATGAATTATTTACTCCTTCTGATGACAATACCCGCGGGTATTGTTTAATAAAGTATAACTTCAAGCTTTTGCAGTAGAAAGACGATCACTGTTGGTTTTGTTCATTCTAAAGCGAGAGTATTGTGAAGATTTGTTAAGATAAATGTTTCCTTGTTAACAGTATTTATCATTCTGTGAGAAAGTGACTATATCATATTCAGGGACGATGCGTAAGTGTGTTTTAACAAAAAGATGAGATGTTGAATGTATAAAAGCGTCTTTCAGTGTGATCCGTAGGCCTATTCGTTTTGCCAGAGTTGTGCCGCTAAACTTAATATGCAATACTGTTTGTCAGCAGCTGGACGCGTCATTCTGTCTGTTTATTTTGCTTATTTGGGATGATGAATGTCTGGAATGCCTAGCCTCGTTGTTAGATTTGCGACTGTACAGAAATGTATATTCATGTACATAATTAAAATAGTACTATGCGAATGATAGACTGTTCATTGGAATTCTCTGTTAAAACAGTTATTGTGATGCATTACTTATTGCGGACTACTGATTTTCTAATTTGGTTTTAAATACATTTGAACCCACTTAAACACAATCATCATAATGGTACATCTTACATTTATACATGTGAAGTATGCATTGGTTTTCGACGCAAATTTATGTCCGGCATTAGGAAGAAAAAAACCCGCAGTAGGTTGATTATATAATCTATTATATTTGTAACTTTTCTGAATAAAAAAAATGGAATAAGTAGCTGCTATTGGATGGTGAGGATTTTATTTTGGACAACCAGCAATTTGTCAAAGCTTAATTAATAAAGATGACGCCAATGAAATCAGTCAGATGCAAAAAGACAAAGTAAGTCCCTTAGATTTTTGGAGAAAAGAGTAAAAAAAAAAAAAATTAATCATCAGAAAACCAGAGTAGGAAACCCACAGAAAATAGGTTTAGGCACTCAGCCGCAGCCTAAATAAGGTGGGCTGAAGATGAGAAGATCCAAATAAACTTCTAGGCGAATAGCAGCACGTCTGGGAGGAGCTTGGCTGCCAGGAGGTTGAGGTACCACTCAGCATCTCTTCCGAGCCAGCGAGGGACTTGTGGTCTTGCCATGTTGGGGATTGAAATATCCTCTAATTGATAAAGGATCAAAGGTAGTCCAATTTAAAAGAAACCCTACCAGAAATGGATTTACGTCTACACGGATAAAACCTGGACAAGCCTGCTTTTTCTTACTGGTGAGTAAAAAAAAAAACATGATTCTTGATTGTTTTATTTCAGTTTGATGGATTTATTAGTTTTTTTTTCTGTGAGAACAGATTATTAAATAATCTTAAATTACTTCAAAATGAGCGTTTTTATTTTTATGACAGATATGGTTTTTTACTGAAGTGTGTACTGCTTAAATAGAAATGCTGATAGACTGTCATGGTGACTGCCTCACTGGAACTTGATTCGGATGTTATTTTATTTGTGGATGCAGATTGTTTCAGTGGGGACCAACCTGCTTGGCTGCTGCTCTACATCATCAACATCCATCAACATGCCAGTGCTAGACCAAGAACCCTCCAAAGATTTAGGGGGAAAAGATGTAAATATATTATATCTCACATCTATGTATGGATCTATTTCACAGAACACACATGACCATATCATGTTTTACAATTAAATAGGAGTATCATGTATAAAACTAATTGTATTAATGAGACAAAAAGTGACTTTTTATTAGGATTTCATGGACCATTATCTCTCATCGGAATCATTGATAGGCTATGATATTTTAATTGGTAGTATCTTATTCTGAGTCAGAGGTCCAATTTCTTGTGATCACAAGTTTTTGTGGAAAAAAAAGTGCAACTAATATTTGAAAATTATTTTTATAAATCCTTTCTTTCAACATTAGTTGGTGATAAGCTGATATATTGCACATGTCAGAGGAGACATAGGTGTTATTTGTTGAAATAATTCTGGAAAAACTGGGTGAAAGGAGTTTACTGAGATTTCTTCCCCCACACGACTCAGGGTCTTCCGAAGTTGCCGCTGCCGGCCTTGAAAGACACACTGGACATGTACCTGAAGATTACAAAGCATCTACTCACAGAAGAACAGTTCAGCAAGACGCAAACTGTAGTGAAGCAGTTTGGATTCCCGGGAGGAGCCGGAGAACTACTGCAGAGCAAACTCAAGGAGAGAAGAGAGAGTAAAGCAAACTGGGTAAATAAGATGATCAGACTCAGATGATGCATGTGACCGTTTCAAAGTCAAAAGTAATACGTTTTGAAGTAGCATCATTGGTGAGTAGCCCACACCTTCATTTATTGTTAAGTTCAAACGAATTCTTCAGCCAATAAAAATCAGATAAGGATGCAAGATTACATTAAGGTAAATTTGGAAATTTTGGCCATCAACAAATTTTAGCAGGACTGGGAAAGACTTACAGACTCATGAAATTAGTTTATGCATGTTTATCTAAAATCTCTGAAGTGCATGCAATTATTTGAATATATTAGTGTTTCCCATTTATGCCTCTGTGGGTGGAATATTAGTATAAGCCATGAGATTTCGGTGTGGCAGATTGTGAGGAATGGTTAAGGTATTACTAATAATACCTGTAATACTAGTATGATGATTTATAATAACCTGGATTTTGGGATTACTTAGATGGTTTTGTGGGCAATTCACTGCACCTGTGGGAATAGTGGGGATTCCTTAGCAGTAAACATTGGCGCTTCACTGACCCTAGACAAAAGAACAGAAGATGGCTGTTAATGATAAACTCAGCAAGAAAAATAAGTAGAAGAAGAGCAGGTTGTCATGAACTGTACATCTGTTGTTTGGATTGGCCTAAGGGGGGCATAAAGTAGGAGTCTTGTAGTTGTCAGACAACACTCTGCAACTCTCATGCTGCATGTATTAAAGCAATCTGAGTCATCAAACTGAGTCTGTAATCCTTCACAGAATTAGCAACTCTCCACACTGACCAAGGAAGAATTTCCCTGACACCCTTTAACTGAATGCCTTTGTTTCCTATTGGAGGTGTATGACTACTGGCTGAATGACATGTACCTGAACAACAGACTGGCTCTGCCCATCAACTCTAGTCCTGCAATGGTCTTCCCACAGCAGAACTTCAGGGCTCCCATTGACTCTTTACGGTAGGAGAAATTACACAACTGACTCGATCATAAGAGAAACCACTCATGTGAGGCACTAAGACACGACAGTCAAACCATCATTAGTCGTCATCTACTATAACAAATATTTTGGGAAACAAGCAGATATTCTTATTGTAAAAATCTGTCATCACCACATAATAAATTTCTGATTATTACATCTCTAAAAACATGAGAAATGATAGTGAAAATCAGATTTCTATGTTGCATAAAGTCAACTGGATTTGTAGAAAAGCTTTTGATGGACAAATTTCAACATTATTGTATAAATCCAGTTGACGTTATTCAATACAGAGATCTCCACAGACAAATGGAAAACTTCTTGATTATTGACAGACTGGCTTTCATAGATTATAGAGAAATAAACATTTCCTATCTATACACTGATTGATTAGGTCGTTACCCAGGAGACCTTGGGGCCAAGAGGCCAGTCTACTCATGTCAAGGTTAATAGGAAATGAAGGCTGTAGTTTGGTTAATGTGGTGTTGATTTGGGATTGGCTATTTAACCAGATCATTTGCATTTATCATTAACTCTGTTAAATGTTATACAACCGCCAAAGGGCAACTGCAGCATAAGGAGAGCAAGGTGGTGAAAAAGTGCACAGGTACAATGTGTGTATGGTTGGAAAAGAAATGAAAGTTTTTCTCTCCTAGGTTTGCTGCACATTTAATTTCTGGAGTGTTGGAGTACAAGATGCTTCTTGATGCGTAAGTTAATGTACACTGAGAACCTGAACCTGAGAGGAATTTCTCCATCTGAATGGTTCATGTGTAAATGAAAGGTCGTGTGTGTCTGTATGTAGACATGCTTTGCCTATAGACTACGCTCGGGGCCAGCTGGCTGGGACTCCTTTGTGCATGGAGCAGTACTATCGGCTGTTCTCTTCTTACCGCCTACCGGGGCTGGAGAGGGACACGCTGGTGGCCCAGGAGAGCAATGTGATGCCAGAACCTGAACACATCATCGTAGCTTGTAAAAACCAGGTCAGACACAGTGACAAACATGTTCAGAGGTGCGTCAGACCAGATGTTTCCCGGAGCTTTCAATCATTCCAGAGAGATGGATCAGTAGCTCTGTGTTTTCAGGAGTCCTCATGTTGAGTTATTAGTATGAAAATTGAAAACAGGATCAACACGAGGCCGCCTTAAGCCTTTGATGGAGATTTCTAAAAACACTGTCTTCATCAGATCATGAGAAGACTAAAAATTCCATGGATGAATCCCAGATAAATGAGCCTACATTTAACTCTGAGCCGTGTTTGCTGTACTGTTAACAGGCTCCGTGGCCACCGTGCTGAGACGCCCCCTGAAGAGTGATAGCAGCCACGGACGCTGCTCCATGTCAAGTTGATTATCTATTATATGGGTGACATTTGGGCATCAGCCAGCAACATGGATCACCATTAGATCCACAGAAAATAAATTGAAAGATACACAATTACAGATGCTCTCATACCATCACACCACCCATACTGTCAGTAGGTCCTACAGTAAGACCAGTCGTGGACCAGTCCTGTCACTGGAGACTAGATTACCTTAAAGGAATTGATCTTACTAATGAATTGGTTTGTAAATAGCGGCTTTTCCCACTTACTTTAACAACAGCAGTTCCACATTCATTCAGACTTTCATTTGACTTAAATAAAAATCTGATGCAAACCCTCCTTAAGAAATATTTGTGTCAAATCTATTTATATTCCACACGATTCCATTTTATTTGTCTAGTGTTGCAATATTCACAGATGTTATCAGTGTAAGTAGAGGTCAGCCATGTATGTAAGCAAAAACAAAGAGAATTAAACGTTCTCTCAAAAGATTAGAAAACATTAACCAGTATAGAGACCTTCGTTTGTGGTTGAGTTTCAGCTGATGATTTCTGAGAGATTATTATCAATACTGCGGTTTCTTCACTTTCAGCTTCACTTTCAACTAAAGTGATTAAAAAACATTTGGCTAATCTGAATTGCCACACCATCTCAATCTCAGTCATACTTCTTGTCTTGATTGACTATATTTGTTTTTGAATATCAGCACGTATACTCACTTTGGTGAACATGATACCACCAAAGCTGACAAAAGTTACAGTCCACTGTTCTCATATGTCTCTAAAAGATTGATGTGAGTTTCATCCCACAGTAGATTTCTTCTGAAAAAGAAAACTCTACCTCAGCGGCACTGAAACTTGTTTCCAATCTGAACATCTGTCCAGTTCTTTGTGCTGGATGTAGTGATCAACTTCCGCCGACTCAATGAAAGAGACTTGCTGACACAACTGACCAAGATCACCAGGATGGCTGACAGTGTGGAGGAACAGCTTCCACCCATTGGTCTACTCACCTCAGATGGACGAACAGAGTGGGCAAAGTCTCGTAGTGTCCTGATGAGAGGTACAGTTTGAAGCCAGGTGGATGTCAGTGTGTCCAATCTACCAGTCACATTTATCTGACTTTTTTCTAAACGTATTTTCCTCCAGAGTCTACAAACAGGGACTGTCTGGACATGATTGAGCGTTGTCTGTGTCTGGTCTGTCTTGATGAAACAAGTGGGACTCAACTAAGCGACACCACACGGGCCATTTTCATGCTACACGGCGGAGGACTAGGCAACAACGGAGGCAACCGCTGGTACGACAAGCCCATGCAGGTTAGGAACCGAATGTGAGAGAGCTATATCCGTGTTCTCCTCCTTCAGCATGAGAGGAATATAGGTGGATTATGGAAAGTCATACGATAAAACTAATTAACTTTACTAGTTACTGTGGAAAACAATGGAACTGAGCAGATTCACTTCAAATTCATGTCACAGAGTGCCAGTGGATGTAATTAGCCATAGCCATGACAAATTAAGAATTCATGTAATAACAAGGAGTGGAGGGAGGTTCCCATTGAATTACATTGCTGAACTCATTAATGAGAAATTTGATGGAGATGTTTGATGAAGGTTACTTCAATGGTTCAAACCACTAATATTCGCCGACTACAGAATTACTCTAATCATCTTTTTTTGAATTAGTTCCCAAGGTAACGTGAGCAAAATGCATTGAGAGGAACACATAATGAAGTGAAATTAATCTACTCAATCCAGTGAGAAAATCCCATTGAAAATAGTGTGACCATGTCAGTTTGTCATAGGAGCTGATGGCTGCTGCGGGGTCGTGTGTGAACACTCACCATTTGAAGGAATCGTCCTTGTGCAGTGCACAGAGTTCCTCCTCAAGTACATGTAAGGCATTGTTTTTTCAGAAATGCAAGTATGTGAATCATGTTGGAAATGTCTACAAGACTATCCAAATTAATTTGTTTTCCCATATGATGACAGGATCGGCAGCCCTTCCAAACTGGTCAGGGCTGCGAGTGTGAGTGAGCTGCCAGCGCCACGAAGACTTCGTTGGAAGTGTACTCCAGAGATCCACACACTCATCTCTAATTCTGCTGACAAATTACAGAGGTTTGTCATTTTGCTTTTTTTTTTTCTTTGTCTGGAGAAAAAACTTGAAAAGCATTCATCATACAGCAGGAGTTATTCTTATCTCCTCAGGCTGGTAAAAAATCTGGACATGAATGTACACAAATTTAATGACTATGGGAAAGAGTTCATCAAGGAGCAGAAAATGAGTCCGGATGCTTACATCCAGGTGTCCCTTCAGTTAGCCTACTACCGGTAAGAAAAAGAACAATATCCTCATACAATTCATGACCCGCGGCACTGTTAGCAGCTATAGCAGGTGTTTTCTTTGTGCATTGTACTAGATGTCATGGCAGACCAGTGTCAACCTATGAAAGTGCTTCTATAAGAAGATTTCAGCAAGGCAGAGTGGACAACATCCGTTCAGCCACACCAGAAGCCTTTGCCTTCGTCAAAGCAATGACTGATGGGAAACTGAGCACCAGTGTAAGATGTAGTAGAGCAATTAAAGTAAATGCTTCTCCAATGTTTATGTAATTTCAATAAATTTGTTGGCTAGATTTCTTTTTTTATTTGGCAGTCTGTGCTAATCTGTTTCATCGTGAAAAACTCTGCCGACTGTAATTAAAGGGATGTAATTCACTGGCATTGATTCTGTATTGTTTGCTTGTTTCTCCAGGATACAGAAAAGATGGAGATGCTACAAGGGGCCATAGCAGTGCAGACAAAGTTTACTATTATGGTCAATGTCACTCTAACCTCACTCATATTTCTATTCGAATAATGACTTTGCTTTTCCAAGAAAATGTAAAAAAGTGTTTTCATTCCTCTTTCAGGCTATTACAGGAATGGCAATAGACAATCACTTGCTGGGACTACGTGAAATTGCTCGGGAGCTGAAAATAGATAAACCAGAAATATTCAAAGATGAGGCTTATGCCATCAGTAATCAGTTCATTCTCTCTACAAGTCAGGTACAGTTATAATTTACCTACAGCTACCAAAAATGTGTTGAAGGGAACCATTAAGTACAATTTATTCATCATAAGGGTTGCTGCCCCAGTTGGTACAGACAGATGTTTAATTTCCACTCTGGCTCTGCTCGGAAATTTCTAAAACTTGAAATAATAGCATAAATTAATCACAATATCCTAAAACAAGCAGTCATGTAATTTCAGTAAAATGTGACTTAGGTATTTTTAGTAAAACTGCAATGTCATAATTTGTCTTTCGTAATTTTATTAGCAGATATCAGAATTTCTGTTCTGCGTATTATTTATAGTCTAGTCTAACTATTTTTGCTCAACCTGTAGCAGTATTTGAACACACTAGTGAAAGTGTCAGTACTTTAGCACTGAAGGATTCACTCTTCCCTTAGGTTCCAACTACTGTTGAGATGTTTTGCTGCTATGGACCAGTGCTTCCCAATGGATATGGAGCGTGCTACAATCCTCAGTCAGACCACATTATCTTCTCTGTGTCCAGTTTCCACGAGAGCCCCCAGACATGCTCGGCAGAATTTGTCAAGTCTCTGGTGCAGGGACTCCTGGACATGAGGGATTTGTGCAATAAATGTAACTCCAGCTCCAATATGAATATGCATAGACGAGCTAAGACACTGGAGACACACACACAAACAGACACAAACTGGCAAAACAAAACACTGCAGAGACCATTTGACCAGACCAAGAGTCAGAAAACCCCACCACAGGTTCTGGTAAAGACACCAAACCAGACTAAAATGGAGGCTCAAACTCAGACATCATCACAAGAAGAGGCACAGGCCTTAAAAAACATTAGTAAATCATAGAAAGGGTCATCACCAATAAATACAGTGAAAGAGTGGTTCTAAATGTGAGTTTTTGTGTTACAACAAAATATACAATGTAACTGACACAAAATGTTGTGTGAAGCCGTTTTGTTGTTTATTGTAAAATGTATACTGTTGAGTGTCAAAAAGAAATACTGGTGGTTAAAAAAATGTGTTTTCTGTCACTAAAAGTATTAATTATATTCAAATGTCTTTCAATATTGTCCTTATACACACAGAAAAAAATGGTCAAGCCAATTTTGTTTTTGATCTTTATTCTTTTCCACTGAATTGAGACAAATCAGCCAAAGAATGGAGAAATATTTAACTTTTAGTAATGACCTATGCTGAACATAAGGCTAATTGGAAATTGGAATGTACTTTAGATTCGTTCTCCAATTTTCATTTCTTATTATGTCCATGAAGCCTGTCAGGGTGTTTGACAGAGAGGATGTCTGTGAGTTATGATAAATGGCTGATTGGCTCCTTATTTGTCGCATGCTGCTATATTTTGTTCTTTTTATAGATTGTACATGACGAACTAGAATCTTCTATGCAATTTCCTTGTATGTTGTGCCTACAATATCAAACTTACATCTACTCTTTTTAAAGCTTCTGTAACCTTTTTTTTTATCAGATATTTGGGTGTTTTGTTTATATTCATACTCCACATTGTGGGCCATTACTATACTTGTGTTCAGGAGATGGCCACATTTTAAAGGATGCCATTTAATTTATCACCGAATATTGAGTATTTGTGAGTTCTTGAGTAAAATATCACATATTATATTTATTATATTATTATATTTATTTTTTTAAGATATAACATATGGGGTTGAAATGTAAAATATAATAACCAGAGAGTGTCACTGTGTTCATGATTGTACTGAAATACTGTTGGAGATTAAAATAAACTTATCTCAAACTAAGGCTTGTGTTCTTCTAGCTGTTTACAAATGCACAGTATGTGTTATGTTATTAAAAAAATAGATTGTTTTATGAAAAATGTCATCTTTCTTGCATTTCTAGTTGCGCTGTGCAGGTCGGTTGGAACAAAGAATGTATGGAGCAAAATCTTAATGGGATCAAGAAATGTCAGTTTGCTCAAAAATAGCAACATAAATATGTCAGTGTTTACCAAAAGGTTAATACGACAGAGTTCTGACATATAATTAGACATTTGTATTAATAAAATCATTACTGTATTATATTATAGAGGTGCGGGTCATATGACACCATGTATCAAGTCAGATTTTTCAGTCAGAATCTGACAGTGAATGCCGAATCATATTTTAAAGAAAAAAAAATTAAATCGGGTACTGCATAGAATTGTTGTAGTAAGATACAGTAAAATATCTGTTATTGTTTTGATTTAACGTGTAATTGTACACCCTTCAGAGCCTGGCATTTAAATTCTAAGAGGTAATATACTGTATATTATGTTTATATACTGTATGTAATATGGTATGTTAGAAGAAAGAACCTGTAATCAAATGGAATCAATTGGATTTCAGGTCAGCTTTCAGCGGAAGTCGCGTTGGCAACAGCTGACCTGTGTATCCGTGACCATGGCGACCGCAGTAAAAAAATGCCGAAGAACGCGCGGGTGACCATATTCTACGGGCCTTATGAATCCTGCGGAGCCGTCGAACACAGGACGTTCCGCCTGCAGGGTCTCCAGGGTAAGGTAGAGTCAAATCCTGACCCCTGCGTGTCGTGTGTCTTTAATTAATGCTGAGATGACGTCAAACATAAATTACTGACGCGTCCACAGCCGCGCTGAGCGCGCGCGGGATTCAGTGCGTCTTGGTGGAATCGCGCGAGCGGAACGTGGTAGAGCTCGTGGTCAACGAGGAGCTCGTGTTCAGCTGTCATATAAAACAGCTGCAGTTTGGTGGGTATGTGACGTCACAGTGAGGTATGCTCGACGTTGACCAAAGCGCGCTCACCTGGTGTGCCCTTTTCCCTGCAGGTGGAGATGGAAAACTGGACCCTGTTTGTGAAGAAGCTGTTACTGCTGTAGAAGCAGCTTACTGACTTAGCAATTTTTTTTATAAAGATTATTCATTTTTGTAAAGATTTATTTGTATTTGTTGCATGAATTCATTGATGTAGTGTTAGTGATCGAGCAGTACTGTATGTGTTAGGTGTTTGATTATTTGCTAATCTAAAGTTAGAGTTAACAAAGTTAATGTGCAATAGCACCAGAGACCTACAGTATACTGTAATTAATTTTGCGAAAGATTTTGTTTGAACATCAACATTTCAGATTACGTTGGTCTCACATGGTCCACATTACAAGTTTATGTCTGTGTTATAATCATAACGAAAGCTACACGGAAGCTATGTAGGAAGTTATCATTTCAAGGAGGCTGTCTCAACATAGCGCTATCTGCTACTTCTGTTGAGCACAGGGGGATTTTAATGTGACAGCAAAGTGTCAATATTGCTTATGTGTGGTGTTGATGTGTGTGGGTCCCTCGGCCTCCGAAGAGGAAGCTGAGCCTTATGTCCTAAGTAGAAAACATGACTGTAAGTCTCTGTGCCAGCTGGCACATGTCTCCTGGTGAAGTGAGGTGTGACAACAAATACAGACTCCTTCAGTAGCCAAAGGAAATGCAGGTACTAAACCCACTGATGTGTTAAATTTCAGAACAGTCTTCGTACCTGACACTCTTGATTTGCTTTCATTGCTCAAGTAAACAGTGTGTGAATATCCAAGAGTTTTTATTATTCATCTACAAAAAAAGAAAAATTAAAAATATTAAAACTGCTTATATACAACAATGTTCAGTAGCACTGATTCTGACAAATCTTGGCATTAACTTGATTATTATTGTGTTACTGTTCTTCTATTTTCATGCCTTTATATAATACAAACACATCAAAATGTTTAAAACTAACCTATTCTGCTATGACGCTCATAAATTTTATGTTATAAAGTAGTACCTTTGTAAAACTTGTCCCATTGTGAAGTTTCATAATAAGAAACAATCAGAAATTTCATGTGATGACATATTGCTTTGCTGCTATGATGTGAACCTCCTGTTTAAATGAGGAAAAGAACCACAGAAGTTCAGATGACTTGTGACCACATGATCACCTGATAGCAAGAGTAAAAGGATTAAACATGATGAGATGTGGGTAACTTGACCTGATTTTACTTGACACACAGGAGTATTCTTGTCCTCTGTCCAATCATAGGTGTTACAGGTCATAAAAGACTGCATGCTAATATTTGATTCAATGTGTATTTGACATGTCTCCAAGTCACAGCTTAACATACTTCTACATTTGAAATGGGACAATAATGCTGATCCAGGCCTAAGATAGTCAGTATTGACTGACATTTCAAGTAAATCTATGTTAAAAATATGCCAAAAAGAGGATATGTTCCGCACCGTCAGAAAATCATTGTTTGCAACATCACAATGATAAATAAAACAGTGTCTGAAGGTGAAACTGCATCTCCAGTCAGACTCTTGTTCTAGTTTTCAGTCACAAGTCCTTCCCCAGGAAAGCACTCAGGTTGAAAGCTGTGTCCATGAACCTGTTCAGTTCACTGATGTGGGTGGATTTGTTTCCTGTGGCAGGAGCAGCTGCTGGGTCCCGTCCCACATACCTAAAACAATCACATCACCAGTGACAATGAAAGTCCTTGATCAAATTCTCTACAGTCACATTGAAAAAAATCAAAGTAAACAGAAACCCTTACCAAATGGGTTTCTTGTTGGCTAATACAGTGAGGAAACGTGGCCTGACGTAGTCATAGTAGCCCATGTTTTTGTGCTCCTCCTGACACCAGACCAGCTCAGCGTTGGAATATTTCTCTATCTCCACTCTCACCAAGTCAAACGGAAATGGAGAGATCTAAAGAGGAATTGACAAATTGGATCACTTCCATTACTGTACTTATCAGTAGTTTATATATGTCCAGACAGCATGGAAGGATTAAACACCTGTTCAAGTCTGATGATGGCTAAATCATTTTCCAGTTTTCGCTGTTTCCTCTCTTTAGCCAGTTCATAGTAGACTTTGCCGGTGCAGAAGATTGCCCTCTTCACTTGTGCTGGGTCTCCACTCACAGGGCCTTTATCTGGGATCAACCTCTTGAATTTAGTTCCTGCAGACATTGAACATAATGCTACCCGTCACAATCAAAATCCAACGTCATCTCTAACAGAAATAAAACAAAATCACACCTTCGGTGAGGTCATCAAACGTAGACCTTGCATCTGGGTGTCTCAGCAGAGACTTTGGAGTGAAAATGATAAGCTGAGAAAAAAAAGGAAAAATCAGTGACAAACCACAGATTGACTGCATCATCCAAATATTCACTGTGCACTTAGAAAAAAACACTCCAGAAGTAGAAGTCTTCATCTTTTTTCACATTAATTTGTTGCCACCATATAGTATGCAAAAACAACACAGGAAAAACAAAACATTTCGTTAAAAATCAAATAAATAAAAGCTTTGGCGCTCAGCCGACCAAGTCCACAATTTCAGAGTGTTTCATAAAAAATAAACAATATTATCCCCTGTTGGCCTCCTCACTAATTTGCTCAGGAAATAATTTTCTCATGCTTCATGAAGCATTGCATTTACGTGCAACTGGGGAACAGTTAGACTATCAATGTTGCTGAAAACCATGAGCCCGAAAAAAGACCTGTACAGATACAAAAAAGAAGCAGAGCTTCACACACCAAAACTTTTCCAAAGTAGTTCTACTGTTAGAGATTCAAAGTACAAATAAAGAAAATTCTCAAAATATCAAAAAAGAGATGTATACATAATGTTTTGCAAAAAACTATCCGGAAGTATAACCTTGAAAACTGTCATGAGAGTAAAGATAAAAATGGAAAGAAAAATAAATGACAAAGATGCTTTGGTGAACCTTAATCTGTCCAAAATTTTGAATGAATTTAATACAAACAGGTTTTGAGTTATGCTTCAAAAAGTCACCCATTCTTATATCTCCCTTCTTATTGTATTTTATGTAGAGGATTAAAAAACAAAATGAAGATGATGTCACACTGTACCGGTTTCCTGAATGGCAGCAGAATCTGCCGTCTGAGCACATGACAGTAGTTGGCAGGTGTGGAGCAGTTTACCACCATCCAGTTACAATCATACAGCTGCTGGACTTCAAAGTCTCCATTGAACACCTTTAGAAGAAAAAAATACAATTAACTACAAAGCAATTAAAAAGGTGACCAACGCCAAGAAATCACCACATTGAGAAAAACCGTGTCACAGTGTAATATTATTTTCCTCTTGTGATTAGACGGAAGATGTAGTGTATGAATTATTGCTGCACCAAATCTCTCTCTCTCACACAAACACACACACACACACACGCACACACACATGCACACACACACACACACAGGAGGGAGATTGTTAATCCTTTACTATCCTCACACTAATAGTTTGATCAATATCCCATTTGAAGATGAATCTAGGAAGCTTCTGCTGATACAGCCTGCTGAGGGTCCTTCGCACCAGCGAACCCCTGGGACCTGAGCTGCTGAATACTAATGCTTCAGAGACCGTAATGAAGAGACTTCTCAGCTCCAGAGAAATTGGCAAATACCCCTTAAGTGGTCATGACATTAGGATAGCTCATGAAACAGGAAGCTATTGAATTTTAGCCATAGCATAGTGAACTTTCTCTGACATATATCATTAAGTACATCACATTCCTCAAGTAAGCAAGCCTTTCAGCCAGCATGTAAGACGTCAACATACAGGGAAGTGATCTGGATCATCTTTGCTCATTTGCAGGAAGCGTTCAGGGCGAGCTGAGGAATGTTCGGGGCCCTGAGGACAAAAAGAAGGAAGACTGAGAAAATCGACAACAAAATAAAAGTCAAATCCCATTAAAACCTACAAAGTAATCCAAGGTAATATGTAGATATGTAGAACGACACAATATAACCTGGTTTATTTTCTCACCATTCCCTCCATCCCATGTGGCAGCAGTAGGACTATACCATTGTTACGGACCCACTTGGCCTGACCTGGGCTGATGAACTGGTCGATGATACACTGGGCTGTGTTGTGAAAGTCACCGAACTGAGCCTCCCAGAGGATCAGAGCATTTGGGCTGGCCATGGCAAAGCCAAGCTCAAAACCTGAAGTTAGTCATCAAGATGCAGATGTTCAAAAGGACTCGGTGGCCTCACTTTGACATCTATCCTAGCCTACATCTATGCTATCCAAGGGCCCCAGAGAGTCTTACCTAGCACTCCGTACTCTGATAAGGAACTGTTGCAGACAGTGTAAGGGGCTTGACTGGCCCACAGGTGATTCATGGGAACACAGATATGTTTGTCCACTTTTTGGTCATGCAGGACATGATGACGGTGACTGTAAAACATAAACAACATGGAGACATTGAGATCTGAAACAGTCAAACAACAGTCAAATAAGAACGCTGCTAAAGCAAAGCTAACACCTTTCTGAAGCTGTGTTAACAAAGTTCTGATTTGGGATTATGTTTTACGGATGGATGGATGGATGGATGGATGGATGGATGGATGGATGGATGGATGGATGGATGGATGGATGGATGGACGGACGGACGGACGGACGGACGGACGGACGGATGGATGGATGGATGGATGGATGGATCAGACAGACGTTACCGTCCTTTCATTGACATTGTGGTACCAATACTATTGTGACACATCAGTACATGAAAAGATGGGGAAACAGAAGAATAAATCACTGAATAAGTATTAACAGAAGTAATGGATCACATTTATTTCCAATCACACAAATCCAACATGCAAAGAAAAGAAAATTATTGTTGTTAACCCAGAAAATGTACAGCAAGCACATGCATGCACACACACAAGCTACAACCCCTGTTCCAGCCCATGTAAACATTCCATGATGAAAACCCTCCCCTCTCCTCTTCCTCAGTCAGTGAAAAGCCCAACAGGAGTTGATGGGAGCAAAGAGCCGAGCATTAACAACCTCTGCCAGTCCGCTCACTCCCACTGTACCGATCAGCCTAGAAAACCAGCACGATAAGACAATCACTTAAACCCCTTTAACATCACTTTAATGACATGAGCGCACACACACACACACACACACACACACACACACACACACACACACACACACACACACACACACACACATTCAGTCACTTGCAGTGCTTAAGGTTACGTAACATTCAGCTCAAAAACCGAAGAAAATCACCAAAATTTCTTATTTCAATTTTAAATTTCCTCCTAAATGACAAGATCATAATTTGAGTCATTCAAATAATATCATCAACAGTTATAAATCAAAGAAAATTCATAACATAATTAATATAACATAATTGATAATTTTTTTACATAATTTAGGATATATATTTTCTCATCCACTCCTGGATGGATGAAAGAGCTAAATTTAGAGCAGCCAGCCATATTTGAGGCTTAAACACACTTAAATCCAAGTTTCATTATTCCAACCCTCTTTCACACCATTCAAAGGGGATGCTCATCAGAATGAGCTCTTTTCCTGGGATTGTCACATAAACTGAATGCCCACATTTTTTATCCTCATTTTATAACATCCGTCCGTCCGTCTGTCCGTCCATCCATCCATCCATCCATCCATTTTTTATAGACGAGACAATCACAATCAGTTTTGCTGGAGCCGATCTCAGCTGGCTGCAGGAGAATGGCAGGGTTCACCCCAGATGAGACCCCAGGTCATTGCAGGTCAATCGAAAACACACATTCCCATGGACACACATAGACAATTTAGTGTTATTAATTCACCTATGCTGCATATTTTTGAAAATGTGAGAGAACCCAGAGAGAACCCACACAGACACGGAGAACATACAAACTCCACACAGAAAGGAGACAAAGCCGGAACCTTCTTACTGTGAAACAACAGCGCTACCCACTGCACCACCTGTTCTATAACATGCACACACAATAACACACAAACACACTTCTTCTGCCTAGGGGCCCCATTAGTCATGGAAAGGGGTGCGCAACGCATGCAACCCAAACAAACAAGACAAACTGAATCCATTAGTCCACGCTGTAACGTACAGCACAGATACGCAAGCCGGACCACTCGACTGTGACGCGCCAATATGCTCAGTTCCTAAGAACTTTGAAGGGAAACAGTAGTGAAGGATGTTAATGAAGGAGGTATAAATGAAAAACATTTATACAAACAACAGGTGATACAGAGACAAAGGCTGGATGTATTTTCTAAACTAAACCTGATAATGGAGGCAGCAGATATGGAGAGGGAGTCTGAGTTAAATGTGAGGCAAAATGAAAGGCCCCTTAGTTACTTCAGGTTAGTTAGCATGAAGTATGTAGCTGGGGGGTGGGTGGGGGCATTAGACAGGCACAGGCCCCCTTCATAGTATGAAAGCACCATGAGGACTTCTCAGTTCCCAAGAGACTGTGCTGACATCATCAGTCTGTGAGATGCCCTGTGCCGACACCCATACTACCCCAACAAAGTGCATCATCATTTACGTCATACACCAACACAAGGTTGCGTTTTGCTTCCCTTTACCTCTGGCCAACCAGGCTGACTCATTTTATAAGGAAGAAAATTATTATCACCCTATTAAGCACAGATTCTAAATAAATACACCTTTACAAAATGTGAAATGTGAACATTAGCTTCATATGTTTTTATCAATGAGTATTAATACAGTACAGTGCGCCTTCGCGCATTCTCGCATCAATGCTCGCGACTCCGCCTCATTGTGGATTTTTGGTAGTCAGTCAAGTGATACCGTACGTGCATTCTATTTGCTGGCAGCATCCGGAAGTGCGCTCTGTTCCGTGAGTCTCGGACTTACATGAGATACAAAAGTGTTTTAAACAGTCAATAAGAGTGTGGGAAGAGGTAATACAGATAGAAGGTGGTTTAATATCAGTATGGGGAGGGTCATAAACGTTTTGATTTTGTTGACCCAGACAAACATAATGGTCAGGAATGAAAAAAAAAGATGATTTGGATCTTTTTGTAGGTCTGAGTTTCCTACTGGACAAAAATAGGAGACTGTAGTGATAGTGGGACCGCTGGGATACGCTCCAGGGATCCCCCCAACCCGCGGCAGTGCAAGAAGCAGGTACTGGAGATTAATGAACAAATTAAAGTGGTAGTGGGAACATTAACAAGAGAAGGTTAAGATCTGTAATCTTTGTTAAGCTAACACTGAGAATTCCATTGTGTTGAAATGGTTTCACCTAAAGGTGCCCCGCTCCACATCCTGCCCACTGAGTCGTACATGGATGCCATCTTTAAGAAGGGAACCAAAGGCCATGTACTCTGCTAGAGCCCAGTCCACCTGCCGGTTCTTCACCAGGTCGGCTCGGCCACGCAGGATACGAGACACGCCTGGAGATCACACATAAAATACAAACATAGGAGCAAAAATTAAAACTAAGACTTCATATAAGAGCAAAGAAAGGAGTCTCACTTAAAAAAACATTCAACCCTCTGTGGCTGTCTACAGTGTTATTACACAAACATCTATTAGTATTACATCTACTAGCAGTATTTTGTGACTCTGCTCTGCAACAGAAAGCACCCAAACTCACCAGGATGGATGTTAAAATTGTCCAGAGGCACTGAGCTGGCTGCCAGGCCAATGTGCTGCAGGACCTCCTCATCGAGTCCTGTAGGAGCACAGCTCATTTTTTTGGGCTCTCCCTCCTCTGTGAAGAAATCTACAGAGAGAGAATCTCATAGTCATAGAAACGCAAAGAATATGCATAAAGTGTGGTCAATTAACAAACACCCCCCAAAAAATTTTAGCCACTGGCTTGTAAAGGGGCAACTGACCACGCCAGGGGGAGTCGAGCCAGTGTCGAATGTGTAAGATCTTTTCATCCTTGGAGCTGGTATATGCCTCTTCACATATCCTGTCATACTTTGCAACTTCTTCCTGCCAACACGTTTAGTTAGAGGGAAAATGAAAAATGTTCTATAAATAAACAATTTGTTAATATCAATTAAAGGACTACAAATGCATGACTGAAAAGACTGTGTGTTGCTGAGGGAGAAAAAGATATGAGACCAGCGGTCAAGTTTAATTCAGCATGGTTCTGTCATGCTTTATTATAAATGGGGCTTTTCCAAGAGTCTAAAGGTCACAAAGGAGAACTATGTCCATCAGAGAGGAGCTGGAGGATTTCTCTGACATGTGGTAGAAAAAATTTAAAATGAATTTTATAGTCAACATTCAGTTCTAGATGAAAAACCAAGCAATTTCATTCAATGGCTCCACAATCTGTGGGTTGCTTCAACTCGGAGCAAAATATACTCTATGTGAGGGATTGTGAGGCTCGATGATTTAACTGAGAGAGTAAATTGAAATTCGAATAAAGCAGTGCAAGTACAATTTACTGGACGAGAAGGTTATGCTACAGTGTTTGATTTAATGCACATATTTCAGGAAATGGTGAGACCAGATTAAACAGAATACAGTAGCAGATACTGAGATTCAGTTTATTTAACAACAGCATCTGGGATTAGATCACAAACCTCATATTCCTGCAGTGTCACCACTCCCTCAGCAATGAGCTTGTCAGAGTACTTTTTCAGCACATGCATCTGTCGGCGGATCTGCTTGTACATCAGCGGTTGGGTGAACATGGGTTCATCCATTTCGTTGTGTCCGAAGCGCCTGTAACTAACCTGCAAATGTGAGCCGAAGCTTAGAAATGTGTTTTCCTGTTAATTCCCTCAAGATTCTGCTGTGGCTAACCAGGTCAATGACGACGTCCTTGTTGAAGGTGGACCTCCACTCTGCAGCCACCCGGCACACGTACATGACAGCCTCAGGGTCATCAGCATTCACATGAAAGATTGGTGCATTGACAACCCGAGCCACATCAGTGGGGTAGGGCGAGGAGCGGGCCACCCGAGGGTCAGTGGTGAAGCCAATCTGAGATCCAATAATCAAACACTACTGCTGACATCACTTAAAGGGTAAAATCACCAAAAAAAAAGTGCTGTACTGTATAACATCACAAAATACAATGTTTCTGTAATATTTTCATAAAATAGGTTTCCATTCCTATAGCCCCCTCCTCCATTCATTCATGGAGGAATAGTAAAGTAAAGATAGTGTATAATGTACTAACAATATTAGCATTAACAATAACATCTGCCATATTTGTTATTCTATGAGAAAACCAGATGCATTCTGGTGACAGGATGCAGCTACAACACACAATACCTGGTTGTTGACCACCACATGGATCGTACCATGTGTGGTGTAGGAGGGGAGTTCACTGAGATGGAAAGTTTCATACACAACTCCTTGTCCAGCAAAAGCAGCATCCCCATGTATCAAGATGGACATCACCTAGACAGATCACACCATTTCCTAAGGAGAGACGCCTGTGGGTGTCTACTCTAATAGAATTTACTACACCAAACACAAAATAAGTTGCCGTGTACCTGCTGCAGCAACTGTTACCTGCTTTCCCTGAGAGTCTCCTCTATAAAACTGCTCAGCTTTGGCCTTTCCCTGAACCACTGGATCCACTGCCTCCAGGTGGGAGGGGTTTGCCATGAGTGACAATGTGATGTTCCTGTCTGTTTCACGGTTGATCCTCTTGTGGTACATTCCAAGATGGTATTTGACATCACCTGAACCCTAAAGATACAAAAAAAAAGATTATAAAACAAGGCATCAGTTGTATCCCCAGAATGCCTTTCTCTCCATCAATGAGAGGGTCCTTCACCTCATCAGCAGCCTCTAATTTGGGCTCAAACTGACAGAAGATCTGATCGAGGTCCTTGCGGATCACGTTGGCCAAGACGTTCAGTCGACCCCTGGAAGGAGCAGTCACATGGTCTACAGAGACAAGAATGGACTGAGAAGTGAGGAAAATGTGGAAGACACAGTACCGATGAGGCATCCCCATGATCACATTGTCGATGCCTGAAGCACTCGACTTGTCAATGATGGTTTTCAGGGCAGGGATGAGAACTTCACAGCCCTCCAGACCAAAGCGTTTCTCTGACGACCACTTTCTAGCCAGGAAATCCTCAAATCTGGACATAGAAAAATTTACTTTACAGCAGCTCAAGCTAATGGATGTGCATTACACAATAGATGTGGAGTAACACCTTGGAGGACTGCTATAATGGTTTTAGTGAATTTGAGCTCAAACTTTGTACAGATTTATTTCTAGGTAATGTTTGATTATAGCTGTGACCATTTATCACAAGCTCACACGAAATATAGGGTGTTTATCCTCCTGAATATATGCATGTACAAGGGTTTTTTTAAGTTGTGTGAGTCCCTGGTGTTAGCTAAATCTAAAAGTGAGATATTGCGCTGTCACCAAAGTGTAAGTCAGTATATTTAATGCTGACCTTGTGGATCGGATCAGGCGGGCCAGCAGAGTTCTCTTCTCAGCATTAGTGAACTGCATGATTCCAGGAGTCTCGAATTTCTGACGAATCCATTGACACTGGTCCATATTGTTAATGAACATAAACTCCACACCTATGTGACCACAGTAGGATTTCTGAAAGGGAATAGCAAATATTATGGTCCTGTTTCCTCCCATCATGAGACATATTGTTGGATATAAACAAATTACCTCCAGTCTTCGTATGATTTCTCTCAGAGGAAGAGTTGTGTCCTTCCCTCCAATGAAGGTAGTAGCGGGCAGCTGAAAGCTCCTATCTAAGTCAGACTCATCAAGACTGTAAAATCCTACAAAGAGACACACAAGGTTATTTAATGCCTACCAAGTAGTATGACCCTCCACACAATATATTACGTCTCTCAATTTAATATAAGAAAATATCCATACATCTGTGGAGGGGATTGGCTTACAGATTATCTGTGATGTCACAATAAATAATATCCTTCATAATATCCTTCATATCACAAAAGAGTTTAACTAATCAACCGAAACTTTAATATGTATTTAATGTATTTTGAGAGTCCACCCGTCTTAGATTCTTCCATTTCTTTTGATATAATATGAAAACATGAACGATTATAGCTAAGACTGTTCACTACATGATGAATAAATGTTTCAGAATCACTGCTAAAACGTAGCGCTGTAATAAATCTGGTGCTGATTAGCTTAAACATAAGTGTGATACGAGGTCATTTATCAAGTGTAAATGTCAAACGATTATTGGTGCTAGCTTCTCTAAAGTGAAGGTTTTGCTGGTTTGATGAGTTTAATTTAATTGAGATTGAACAACTATGACTTTTAGATTTAAAAAACTGGGACATTGCATCTGTCGTTTCACTGAGATAATATAAACAAATTCATATTGCATGTGCTACAAAAGAAAAAGATTAACTAACCTAAAAAAAAAAAATTGTTTCCCAGCAGTATTAACTGAGATAGAAATTTTATGAAAAGCTTTGATCTCTTTTTGGGTTGGATTTTTTTTTTTTTTTGACGCATTACACTGAGGTATATTGACTTCCGGTCCAAGAAAAATAGTTTTTGTTGGCAAAACTAAAACTTGTCATTGATGTATTTAGATACGTGTAAATAAACATTGATGGTTCCAGAGAAGTTTTGGTGCTGATAAAGGCCACCTGAGGGAGCTGGTCAAGCTCAAGATCATTGCCAACATAAGAGGAGACAGGTGCAAATCATATTAGGAAAACAGCAAAGACTAAGGGGGCCCAGAATAGACTCTTGTATCAACTGACCACATAAGGTTCTACAGAGGCTGTCATTAGTTTTCATTAGGGAGCTATAATGCTACGTCCTGAAAGACACTGATCACTGATAACAGCAGCCAACAGAAATAACGTCTCTTACTCCCTGTCCTCTTTACTAGCTATTACCATAGACTTCGATTGCTTTCTGTGGATGTTCTGCATGCACCGATCCTCTCTCCACTAAATGAAATGGATAATGACAGCAGCTGGGCCTGAGATTAATAACAGCATTAGACTGACCAACCCTCATATGGACTTGGCAGAGAATGTAATGAGGTCTTTTTTTACTGAAATACCACTTACACTCTGGAATCTGATGTCTTATGCACCCCTGAACCAGAGATACACGTATTAAGTATGTACAGATGCACATGTGGTGTACATACTGTGCAACTCTCAAAGGGATGCAGACATGAGAAATTAATATGAGACAGTTTAACTGAAAGGCAATTTAAGCTTTTGAAGCAATGAGGCTTCTATGTTTATGACTGGAATCCTTACACACATCAAGTATCCTGAAGTCATTCAAAAGGACATCCATAGGAGGAATCTAATAAGCATATACGCTGCCTATGGGTTAACTCCACATACATATAGTTAAAAAGGGGATAAAATATGGAACACTTTACCTCTTGTGTAAAATAAATGTACACATGTCTGTACTAACATTAATGATGATACACAGCCTGCTTAACATCACTTGAACCGAAGTGAAAAGACAGATGAAGACAATCAACGGAAGGCAATACCATGACAAAAAAAGTCTTGTCATGTCAAGTGTCTAAGACTGTCTAAGAGTCATGAGACTCACCTAACTTATCGATGGTGGTGATCAGGTCAGATGGAACGAAGGAGTCCAAGTCAGCCTCCAGAATTCCCAAAGGGTCTAACTGGGCTACATGATGACCACGAATCTCCACAAAGAGTACCGGAAGGACATTTGAATCAGGATTTGGCAGATAGGTAGACAACATGACAATTAGATGGAAGAATAAGAAAAATGTATCAGGACGAATAGACTAAGATGTGGCAAGAGGCTGAGTATAAAGAGCTGGAGAATAAATAAAAATCTACTGTAGTTATAGACCAAAGTCTCAGAGAGAAGAGCCTCATGGGAGTGCTTTTATGTCTATTTATGTCTTTGTACACACACACACACACACACAAGCACGCATTCCCACCAGCATTGCGACAAGCTGTGAATAAAAGTGACACCTCTGCCAAAAGATGGAATTTAATAAATCCCTCGGATAGTTGTTCGAATTAATTTGAGGGCGAAGGGAAAATGTTACCACCTGTTTTCTTTAAGTAGTCTCTTTGATTTTCCTGTTTTCAAAAAGCAGCTGGTGTAATTAGGTTATAGTTAATCTCAAGATTTGCATAACCTCTCACAGTGACAAACAAATTGTATATTCCTTTTAATAAAAGGAAAAAAAAACCATTCCAAAACATCTAGCAGCCACATCTGTTTTGTCAAATGAATTTAGTTTGATAGATTTTCCACACTTACATTTTGGACAGAAAAACAGTGAGTTGGTGATTGTTCAAGAAGATGACATTTTAATTCTGCATTAAGATCTAAACAGATGCCCATGAGATACACGATTAATCTTATCACTTAAATAACATAAATCCATATCGTACAAGCTGGTAATTACTGTTTGAGTGTTTGTACTGCAGTCGTAGTGGGTGAGTGTGGGTACCTGGTAGGCTCTAATGAGAGTGTGCACAGCCAGGTGGTCCTCCACCACTTTCTGTTCCATGTGTGGTGAACGGGACAGCGCTCGGCCCTGGAGCAGAGAGGAGGGGCGTCTGTCACCTGCCTCGCCAGATGGACTGGAGGCTTGGATGTTAAAAAAGTACGCATCCCAAGACTAGAACACAGAGAAATACGGAGCAGATTCAGCACAAGTATTCCTGCAGCTCACTGCCACTGCTTGTTTGAGAAATGGGAGAAGGCCGGAAAGGAAACCAAGTCACAGCAACTACAGTAGCTAGATAATCTGCATCGGCCCCCGGAGACTGAGGTACCAACACTGGCTTTCAAACTGAAGTCCTCTGGGGGTCACCAGATAAAAGTAGAATTATTTATTTCACTATGTTAACGTTCATATGAGACAGCACATTAGTACACTGGCTGCCCCCCCCCAAAAAAATAGTCACCAACACAAAAAAAAAAGTCACACATCTCATATTTTGTTGGACCGCCTTTAGCTTTTATTACAGCATGCATTTCCTGTGACATTGTTTTAATAAACTACTACAATCTCACAAGATTTATTTCAGTCAAGTGATGCATTATTTTTTCATCAAAATCTTGCATTGATGATGGTGGGATATGATCGCTGGGCAAAGCCCTCCAGCACATCCCAAAGATTCTCAGGTCTGGACTCCGTGGTGGCCAATCAATGCGTGAAAATGATATCTCATGCTTCCGAACCACTCTTGGAATATACCCGGTCTGGTCAGGTTCAGCAACAGTATGTATTCAAAGAATGAGGTTAGTTGATTACTTGTATGTGCTGAATGACCAGGTTATTCCATTAATGGATTTTTTTCTTCTCCGATGGCATGGGCATATTCCAAAAAATAATGCATCGCTGGATGGAAATATATCTTGTGATAAATCAGTAGCTTATCAAAACGATGTCACAGGGAATGCATGCCGTAATCAAAGCTAAAGGCGGTCCAACAAAATATGAGTGTGTGACATTTTTTTTAGTGACAGGCAGCGTATTTTGATTGTGATTTTGAAACACACAAATAAATTCAAACACTCAAATGGGAGAAATGAAATGTAATCACATGGTGGTGTAGTTTGTGTTTGTAAGGGGTCTTTAAGGTGAAAAAGTTTCACATTATGTGTGCACATATGTCACCTGCCCTTTGACCCCTGATGCTGAACTGTCAATCAACCCAGTTGATGATCAGCTGAAATGGTTCATTCATTCATTCAGTCATTCATTCATTAATCATCTTCTCATCCCCTTTTGCATTCCCGGGTCACAGGGTTGCCAAAACCTAAACTGTTCAAATTATTTACACACCAATGTAAAAAAAACAAAAAACAAAAAAAACAAACATATTACCTCGTGGACGTTTTTACGATCTTCCAGCCAGGCAAAGTACATCTCTTCCACATACCCGGAGCTGCTGACCACTGCTGAGGGAATAGGAGCCGCCGTGGAGGAGCAGCCCCTCTCCGGGTCCAGCCGGCGAGGGGCTGGGCCTCCTAGCAGCCACTTCCTCCCTCCTCCATGTCCACGCATCAGAACCCCCGCAAACACCCGAAACCGACTCATGACTGTCAGGGACATGGGACAAATTTAAATGACGGTTGGATAGAGTTAACAATTACCCATTCTCATGCATTCTCATGGATCTGTTTGCGTAACAATCACCTATAACACACACTAAGGTCGTGCAACTGGATTTGATGCCAACGTTACTTTACAGACTGCGGACGGAAAATGTCATGTAATAAGTTTCCGCAAAGAGCGCATAGCGCAGACCGCAATTGCGCACAGGATACTATTGGTGGAGCATTTTAGAATCGTATTTTAATGATTGTTTTGTCAAGCTATATTTAATATAGGCACGATTACGGATCGTAACGATCTGTGTCCGTTCCTGAACGAGGTCTATGCAGCTGCACAAGGTGCGTAACCGTGATCAATTTGGATGTAGCGGTTCACCCGTGTGATTCTCACCTTTTCCTGCACGACGCGTTCTTTACGCGTTCTTTACGCGCTCCACAGCGTCAACCCTCAACACTGCCTAAGGTCTGCTATGCTTTGGTTTGAATCTCTAATCCCTGAACAGAAATCTTCATAATCCCCCCCCCCCCCCCCCCCGACTGATCCAGTGAGAAATCACGGCATGAGTGGAAATCACACCGTGCTTTAAAACCATCTATTCTTTATTTCCACACGTCTACATTTACCTTAGACTTCAATGCTGTCCCATCAACGTCATTCCGGTAAACTTGTAGGACAGTTTTCATTGTCACGCCCCCCCAGGTGGCGTCAGGTGGCGCGTCCTCCCCCCCAAAGGTTCCGGTGAAACCTATAGGTAACAGCCGAACACAGCAACTCAAGAAGAGAGAGAAAGAAAACTAACGATTTGACATATTTTCCTTAAAATTGATTGAAGGCAAAAGAAATGAATCAATTTATGTATTTAGGGCGTCTGTTTTATAACAGCAATTAGTTTTATAACAAGAATGTTTGCTTTAATCCTGTCATCTCAAATCTATGAACCCCTTCATATCCAGACAGGTCATTTTTCGCCTCTGTCACATCAACACGTCTGTTCCCTCACTATTAATTATATGAGCCAATTAAACTTTTATAATGGCTGAACATGAGTCATTTGAGCAAGTGGTTCCAGATTGATTGTCTTCCACCTTGAGAGGGTTAAACAAGAAGATAGTTAGTAACCCCCACCGCCGCCTCTCCTCTCCTCTCCTCTCCTCTCCTCTCCTCTCCTCTAGATTTTCATCAGTCATACTTGTTGTCACAGAAGGAGCAACATTATCAATCACGGCAAACACACCACTGAAAACAGGGAAAATCGAGTGGGCACAAGTTACAGAGTGTCTACCAGACAGAACAAAGCAGGCCTACATACCAGATAATTACTCTGATCATTAAGTGGGTTTTAAACTTCTTTATTGTGAACCAGTTGCAGGTGACAGTATCTCTTTTCAAATAATCTAAATATAACAATTGAAATTTATTCACATGAACCACATCTTGTTTGTGAGGAAAAAATTAAAGCATAAATATGTTTACAGTATATACTGTATAATATAGACATGACATATCCCCACCTATATATTTGAATAAGCTCACTTGAAAACCTCACGCTGTCCCGCTTCGCGTCTACCCGGCAGTTGGGGCCGCTAGCCGAGTTAGCTCTGGTCTTTACATTTGTCCATGTCTCTCACTTACGGAGCCGTTTTGGCTTCTTCAAACATTGCGGCTTATGCTCTTTGATTGTGACGAACCTCATGTTGTCATGTGGGGGACCCCGATGCTTTATTCACCAGGATCGAACTCACGAAGCCGGCGTCTACCGGGATGGCCGGACCGTAATGCGGCCTTCGTCTTCACGTTCATCCGTCGCGCAGATACACACACACACACACACACACACACACACACACACACACACACACACACACACACACACACACACACACACACACACACACACACACACACACACACACACACAGAGCCGTTACGGTTTCCTCGGACACAGCGGTTTGTTTTCTTCTGACGGCAAAGAAAAAAAAAGAAAACAAATGAAGTCTGATATTATTGTTTTATTGTGGAATTTCCATGGTTTTCCGCTGGCGTATGTACACACACACAGAGGGTGTGTATATATAAACCCTTCACACCATGGAGGGTATTGTTTGTTATGACCTGTGTTGATCTTACATCCCAGCATCTCCAGGATTACTGTTGCTGTACTGTGAATCAGCTTGTTGGTCTCAGTTATGTTCCCTGTGGGGATGGTTCTTATCGCAGCATTCACGTCTTCTAGCAGATCTTCTGAAGGTACTTGACAACTTAGCTTCGGTATTTGTCGGAGGCTCCAGGTTTCCAGTTGGGTCACGATCTTCCTTCTCAGGTCAGCAGATCTTGTATTGAGGCTGTCTATGTCTCTTGAAATCCCCCCGCTGACCTGGCATCCTGGCTCCCACTTGCAGTAGCATTGTTTCATTGATCTCTAGTTGTGACAGCAGTTTTCGGTTACAGATGTTGGAACACTGGGCTAACAGCTGTTTCTTTGTTAGACTTGATTGTGGGTTTCGAAGCATACATTGGTCCCACATCCGCCCCATATATCCCCTCCCTCTGGGATTACTCGCGTAGTAGCATTCCAACAACTCCATATTCTCCGCCCTTGTTCATGTGTGTCTTGTTCCAGTAACCCATTTCTCATCAGATTGCCCTGGTTCCCTAGCAACTGATGCGGACCTTGTTAACCCGGGTGACGTCCAAGCCGGTATGACTCTGTCTTTATTGTGTTCGGTCATAACTAAGGTACGCTGGTATACGACTCTCGTCTAAGGACCCTCACTAGATAGTGTTCACCATGACTGGGGTTTGAAACCATGACCTCCTGCACTGAAGTAGCTGACTTAACCACTGTACTATTCAGCTGCTATATACTGTATGTGTGTGTATATATACAGTATATACAGTATATGTATAAATATGTGTATATACTGTATATTTACACACACACACACACACACACACATACTGTATATACATACATATATGTACTGATTATATATATATATATCCCAGTATATATTAATCTTTCATAAATCTTTTGCTGCTGCTTTCAAACTGACCTGGAGAACAAAAGGTCAAGCAATTATGAACTTAAATGCCATTTTGTTACAGTGATTTTACTGCCTGACAAAGATGGAGTGAAGATCAGTTGCTTTCTGGCATTTTATTAATAGTGTTCATTGATGAAAAGACCTGTGCCGCTGGCTAACATTGTAAGTTTAGTATTAAATTACATCCTGTTTAGAGTAATTACGTCACTAGACAGGACAGTTGAGAAGCTGTTTGAAACATTTTGAGAAAGGGAAAATGAAACAAGCCAGTTATCTAATCACATTGTTCCTGGTGTCAAACTAGTGATGAAATGTGAAAACAGTCAAAATATGTCATCAGTCCTGTCAGCTTTGGTAATTCTCTTGTAGGGACATTTTGTCAATGTGTCCAAATAATTCACCGAACCCAGGAGGCACCAGTAACCTATATAAAGTTCATGACAGTGTTACCTTTGCTAAACAAAAAGCCATCAACAGTGAGATCTGCCAAACCAAACTGACCTTGAGTCCCCAGCTCTTCTGGTCAATGCGGGGCTGAGTACAAAGAGCAGGAGAAGCAGATAATGTGTAATCCACTTACCATAGCCAAGCCCACACACCATTTATGGAAGTCCACGTCATGGGGTTATTTATGAGCTCTAATTCATCTAATAAAGCATGTTTGGAGAAAGAATCACATTTGTCCGAAAGCCCTTGCTACATGTGCTATCACGGAAATCAATCCCATTTCAAATGATTAAATAATGTATGATTTATCAAATAAAATGAGGAATTTATGGTGCCAAAGTGTGGTCATAAAAACATAAAATTATATCATTGATGAATACAAGATACATTCTGAAATAAAATATTTAGAGATGCTTTGGGAACAATTTCATAATCCCAAAAAGAAAACAGTATATTTAAAAAATGTAGGGTATCTTCTGGAATTAACATTTAAATATGAGTTAACAGAAGTGATGCTACATCGACTATAAATAACCGGTCCTCAATAAATTGAAGTTGTTACTATGGAAATATGAGCAGAGAAATACAATTTATACTTATTACAGGTTATACTTTAATTAAGAAACTATAATAAAATAAAAAGTATTACAGTCAAAAAACTTTAAGTACAGTACTATGCAATACATTTATTTTTCAAGCTATCTATGAACCCACTATTAAATAAAACCCACACCCACATACAGTAAATAATCGACTAAACAATTTAAAAATTAAATGTTGATTGGCAACAAAAATATTTAGTGTGCAATTCTTTATCTGCTCCTCACTTTATTTGTATGTACAGTATTAATACTGTCTTTAACAATGAATATACTTGAAATTGTGATTAAGTTACTCAGAACTGATCTTCATCTGAGATGCCTTCCACACCAGTGGTCTTTGTACCAATGGGTTTGATTCTAAATAAGGGCCATGTGTTTTCTGAGCATCAACAGAATATAAAAAAAGCAGCATATATTTATAGAATACAGTATCGGATAAAGAAATGTCACCCATGCTTTGACTACAGTATGGTCTCGTCGCTCTGCATTCACAAACCTACAACAGCTTGAGTATGGTAAATAGATAAAATAACTCATCCATAAAAGTAGCAAACAGAACGTAAGTAGGGAGGGATTATCGTGTTTAAGATAATCAATAATGAGAAATGTTCACAAACATGCATATGAGGAATATTTGGCCATATTTGTCTTCAGTTTGTAGGAAACATTATTATTTAGGACAGGCCCAAGAGTAACAAAGACTTTACTATTGCTCTACATCTTTCAAACATTTCACCAAATTTGGTGACAAACTACAAGGCTCCCATAAATACGTCCAAACAGAAAGGCAAAACTGTGTTCTGATAGTTTGTGTGTTGTGATCACAAACATAAAGGGAGTGAATGTGATGTTTGACTGTATGTGAGAAAAACAAATGATTGTAAGAACAAATCGAATGCACATAGAGTTCTCTTGATGTTGAGTTTCTTTTCCATGAAGGAATAGAGAAGGGAAGTCAATGCGAGTCCAATGTTACAGAGGACATCCCAGAATGCTTTGCGGGATCTGCAGGATGATCCGTCCCATGGGAAGAGACTTTCTTATAGATGAAACCATAGAGATTGATGTCAGGTCGAGTCGTGCGGCAATTCTTGCAAACCAAACTGGAGTACTGGTTCAAAAGGCTGTAGAGCCTCCCTGGGAGAGGGAAGGAGGGCGGAGAAGAGAGGGAGGGGGATGGTTGAGTGGTCAAGAGAAGGAGAAATATGGAGGGAAATGAAACAAGATTTGAGAGGAATACAATGCGTTCTTGTTCCTCGCAGTTAATGTGTTCCTGGAACCACACGCGATAAACGAATTCCGTGATATAGCGACAGACTATTTATCTTATTATTTACGGTAATTTAAACGTTTATGAACCCTCCCCATACTGATATCAAACCACCTTCTATATGTATTACCTTTTCGCACACTCTTATCGACTGTATAAAGCACTTTTGTGTCTTACATAAGTCCGAGACTCATGGAACATAGCGCACTTCCGGATGCCGTCAGCCAATAGAATGCACGTACGGTATCACGTGACTGCCTACCAAAAATCTGAGATGAGGTGAAGTCGCGAGCGTTGATGCGCGAATGTGCGAGAGCGCACTGTACACAAAAAAGAACAGACAGATTGAGAGTCAAATAACAAGCAGGAGAAACAAAAATTGTAACAGAAAAAAAAAGAAAAATGAAACCATATAGGGTTTAATAAATCACACACACAAGCCTTATTCTCTAGTTCCACTTTAGGAAATGGATGGCTGGAGGGGAATTTCTCTGAGAGGCTTCAATAAATGTCAGCGCAAGAAAAATTAAAAGGGGGTAGGGAGACGCTGGGATCAGTTCAGGCAGTAATACACTTTGCAGCTAAGGCTGAAAGGATGGGCTGAAGAGCCGAGATGGCCCATAAGGTGGAATAACTTAACACACAGATGAATTGCACCCTCTTTTATGCGAGTACAGACGCTGTAATGGCACCAAGGACGTCTTACGCTACACAAGACTCAAGTGCCCCGAAATCCCACCAGAGGCTGATATCACCATTCCTGCTCATTACGTAATTTTCTGTAAGAGCTCAACAGAAGCATGGCTGACAATATTACACCCTCGTGACTGCAGAGTAGACGGAGATGTCTGCAACAGTAATGAAACATATATGATTTGTGGTCGAGTCTTACCAACAGTAACTTGTCTCTCAGTGAGAAAAGTGTGTATTTCATGGACATCTCTCATGAGCTGAGCATCTCCGAATGTGAAGTACGCCACGTCTCTCCCGGCCTCTGCTGCAGCCATCAACTGAATTAGTGCTACAAAAAAAAAAGTACGTTAAAGCAAATTCATCATATTCATTCGTATTAGTATATTAGTATCATTTGTATCCTTCAGCTTCAGGAGGAAATCAGGAATATGTAATTGGCCAATGCAAATAAGTTTAGGAAATAGTCATTGGTTAATAAACTGGATGGGGTACGGCCTATGGCAGAAAAGAACACAAGTGACAGGGGCAATTTGTATCACAAGAGTAAATAATCTGCTATCGGTAGCGCAGCCTCATGAGCAGCATTCAATCTTTTAGTCCTTAGAAATAAAGTCCGAGGGCTTTTAAATATTTAACAGAATGCATATTGATTCCAGATTAATAAACACAGAAAAACCATCAGCAGCAAAAGCATCTGTAATTTTTACAACAGCATGAGGACTCAGATTCCCGTTGAGTACCACGTTTCAAGTCAGCTCAAGGTCAATAATGTAAAAAGCAGCTATTTCCCTCTGAGAACACTGTCTATGCTAATACCAGTGCTAACAGGAATGGATCCCTGGAAAATAAAAACACCCCCTGCGGGACTTTGAAAAGCCCAGTAGATCCATTCATAGCATGTTATAGAGGCAATTAACAGCACCACTTGGAAATGAAACTGAACACAATCACACCCACATTGCTCCATTCTTGTCTGTGTTTAACACTCCGTTCGTGTGAAGATTTATTTTTTTCACAACGTGAATTAAACCGCAAAACAGATGAGGTTCATTAGTAACAGCTACTCTGAGTAAGACTCAAAATTAAAGTTAAACGTGTCAGACATTGACCAGAAATGCAAATTCCCAAATATTCACAGTGTGGTGTGTTCAAGTGCACAGTAAAGAACCCCGCTTATAAAGACTGATGGTGTGGAAGCACACGGAGACAATGGTTAGCCTAGATTTATGGTGCCCCCTGCTGTAATCAATTGTCCTTTTAATGGAAAACATAAATGTGTGTCAGATGATCAATAAAGGGAGGGATGAAACAGGTGACTGACACTCTGGGGGAGCTCCTAATTGAACGGTGGGGTCTGAGAGGAGCTAGAAAAAAAAAAACGGAGCTTGAACGACAGGGACAAAAAACAGTGCAGTTAAATTCCTGTATTAAATTTTATTGAAGTTTATTGAAGGCAGATAAACAGACTGCATGTATATATTTCAACCAATGATACCTTTGAGCCGAGTATCTCCCCCAAAAGCGCCACAGCCCCAGTTGCCCGTAGCGACAGCAGAGAGGTGCTTTCTGTTGGTGTTACTTCGGAAGAATCCACAGTAGGCCTGGGATAAATGCACAAGGAGGAGCAACGGGAGGGTGGGAACGAAAAAAGTGTTTTATATAAGTTGGACATCAAACGTACAAGCACCAATGGTTCTTGAATTTTTTAAATAAATTCTGAAATGAATGAGACTCCCAAGAAGTGAAGTAAACATTGAATGTGTTTGTCTATCCATCACTGAATGATAATTACATGTTTTGAAAGGTACCAAGAGACAGATTTCTCAATGATCAGTGTTCAGTGAAAACACAGACACAGATATACATCTCCCTCACCTTGTTAAGTTCTCTAACAATCTTCTCAGGGAGAAATTGCTCCAGGTAGTGTCTGAATTTAAGAGCATCAATGGCCACAATCTCTGTACATCTCCTCTGCCAGTCATCCCTGGATTTACAAGAAAATCTTTAAACTGTTTTTTTCTGGGAGTATTAGAAATACTTGGGTTAAAAATATCAGAATGCACAAACTCTCAAACATTTAATTGCATTGTGTGAGGAAAACACACCTGGGAGTCTCATCCTTGTGGCTGTCCTTCCATTTGTAACTCTCAGCATAGCCAGAATATTTACTGAATTGTTCTGTGCCTGAAGAGGTAGAAAAGAAAAAAGAATACATGAAAATACAACATGACTAAATATGAAGCAGCCAGGGCACAGAGGGCCAAAAATGTTTCAGTGCCTTGGTTATTGAATCAAACTCAGTGGTTTCTGTGCTCCCCATGTGACCACATAGTGTCGTCTTCGATTGGATTGTCATAAATAGAGGCCCTTGATTCAATAAGTAATCCTCTTTGGGGTTTGAAATGAAAAGCTTTCCCTATAATAGGAAGAAACAGTTAGCGCAGAAGAACCCTTACCGTGACCACGTTGAAGAAATTAAAATGCCTGAATAAAACATGAAGCATCTTTACATCATTCATTAACTTACACGGGAGCACACCTCTTACCAAGTAATGAACGGCTTTTTATAATGTGAACTTATATGTGCTCAGGGTTTGAAAGATTTCATCATTTGTCATTACAAATACAGCTAAACTATTCTGGAAATGATGTCTATTAAAGGAGCCATGCATTATGCAGTATTCTCCCAGACCGGCAGTTCGACTCTGGCAGGGGAAAAGGACTCTTGGTAATAATAAAAACCCTACTTCTAGAAGGTTCTATGTCAAGTTACTTTAACTTGATTCCACTCGCACCACCCCTACTCTTACTCTGTATCCCTGAGGTATTACAGTATCTTTCTTGATCAGCAGTTTAAAACTATCATCTACAAATTAAGCAAATTTGCAAATAATAATGCCATGTTTTATGGCAAAGAACAACAATGACAGTACAACTGAGCACATAAGAAATGTGTCTCTGTGTACAGTAAAGACATGGACGACAGAAGAAACAGAAATTTAGTCGTGACCATCTTGCAGCATAGCCAGTCCAGCCAATCAAGTTGTGTCCATTGTAGAATTCTAGCCACTCCCAATGTCATCAGGCTGGCTGCGTCACTTCGTCCGACAGCGTTCTCCTCCTTCACCTTGATCCTGCATATCCTGGCAACAGCCAATGATATCCTCCAAGTTTGCAGACTTCATCATAAAATTACATCACAACCCTTTAATTCTGATCCAGGAACAAGCACAGACAAAAAACTGATGTGACATAAAAGATCCAAATGCACTAAAAGACTTGTTTAAATGCACCTCTCAAGGAAAAATATATAATCAATTATACAGAAGAGAACAACAAAGACAGAGATGAAGCAGGGCTAGACCGAAAGAAAAAACGATGCATGTGTGCAAGGAATATTTTGAAAGGTTTTAATGAAGCTGTGGCGTAACTGGCCCATTCCATTAGTGGAGCGATGACCTTAGTTGGGCTATAAATTCCTTTCTGTCCAAATTTAATAAAGTTAAGTGGAGATGGGGAGGGGTAAATGGGAGGGTAGCAGAGTGATGGGAGGTGGGGGCAGCCAATGAAGGTGACTTATAAGAGACGTGATTTTCGAAGAAGACAACACGGCGCCAGGACAGACATTGCTTGGCGGACTGAAGCATAAGATATTAAACGAGACAGATTCTAATACTGGCTGGTTGGGTGTGTTGTCACTGGCGAACCAGTGCCTTTCTGATTTCAATCCATGCTTGTCCTTACTTTCACCATGGATAGGGTCAAGCTGACTGAAGAAAAACTCGAAAGAAATGAAAAATAACCAGAGGGGACCAAGTGAATCGATTAAATGGTTTTACCTTCAGACTGAAAGGTAAAATTGGGAAAAAAAAGAAAATGACCCTGATCAACACAGTCCAAAGTAAACAAGACCAGGAAATGTTACTCCATCTCCATCATTAATAAGGAACAAAGTTCAAAGTTGTAACTAATGACCTGTCTGTATTTGCATCTCTTAAGCCAGATATTACTAGTCCTCATTATCTATATATGCATTCACAGTTTTGTCTACTCGTTTATAAATCTCAATACATTTGTAAATCTTCATATTTGGAGACTTTGTGGTTGTGTGGGACTCCGTACCTGTGATGATGAGGCATTCATTGGCTTCCAACGCTTCAGTAAAGAGGCGAGAGACAATGAGTTCAGGGTTGATGACGAACCGAATCTCTTCCTGGACCAGTCCGTGTCCAGTCACTCCTCCACCTACAAGCCTGTTTGCAAAGTCGACCTAATCAAATATGAGACATCAAACAGAAGAAGTAACACTCACTCACACAATCCATCAATTCTTAGGAGAAAGTGTTCATGTTCTTCTCTTTATCAGTGGACTGGTATCCTAATTGAAATTTCTGAATGATATACAGGTTATAATGCGATTAGATACACCGATTTATTCAAAACAAAAACAACTGATTCAGTGCAATGTAATTATTCTGCTGTTTGTCCTGCCCATTCAGTGAAGAACTGTGAGGTTTAGCTAGCTACACTGCCATTATTTGAACCAATGAATGTTTTAGTGTCTCCTTATTATCTGTCACTGCAGTGGTCATTTAATAGAGATGAATGTCTAAGGATCGCTGCACTGCTTCCTGCTTGTAAATAATCAAATCAGGAAACCGCAGCAAAACAACAGATGAAATCTAAAGACATTTTTTCAAACAACAATAAATCTGCAATTAATGGTGTGCAGAGCAGCGATACCAAATCTGCATAATTGTGTCAAACTACTCTATTTTTAATGAATATTTTACATAGTTTAAAAACAAGTGGGTAGGTCACCCTCAATATTTGTCACTCTTTGTCTGACTATGGAAAGTTAACAAGAATTTCAAATAGAGATGTACGGGACCAACTTATGGCTTTGCCATAAACAATGTTTCTCCATCAAGTATCAAGTCAGCTGGGACGATGTATTGGAGATATATGGTACCATCAGACTTGAATTTAAACTGCAAAATATAAACTTATACGTATATTGTGCCTTGAAATTTTTGTTCTCAGTTAAGAGAACACATTCTGATTTATTTAGTTTATTAATTATTATTTTCGCTTTAAGGATAAGGGGTTCTATGACGTGGGAGCAGGAACACACAAACAGTTGGTCTACAAAGGATTTCATGTAAGCTTTACAAAACACCCTAGCATTGAACTGAGGTTGTGAATAGGATAGAAAGCAAAATTACAGATGAGGAAACCAAATATATTAGGTGGCTTGTATACATTTCTTCTTATTTCGACAATAGGAAATATTTTGATGCAATAATCCAGCTTCTCGCCATGCAAGCCCACTCCTTGTTTTTGTGGCAGCCCATCCAGTCACAGCACTGCTATTCAAACTGCCTGTCAGGGGTGAAGGTTCTGCTCACTGGTCCACAGCTACGTCAGTCTGTGTGACAGTGAGGCTGTTTGTATGTGCATTGGTGTATGTTGTCCAACCAGTCGCTCAACTCCTCTTCTCCTTTACTGGTTCACCCCTCACCTCACCCGCCAACCCTTCATTCACACCTCCTGACAGAATGACAGCCCGCTCCACCCTCTCATCACACAGCCATGTGCCCAGCGTTCGGAGGTAGTCATCATCCTCCTGCAGGACTCCTGGCCCATTGGGTCATCCCAGTGAGATGACACCCTCGTCATCTTTTCCTTCATGCTCCTCCTCCTCTCTCATCCCTCACCCCAGGGTCCTCTCCTCGATCTCTGCCTCTCTAAAGTTACTCAAGTGTATATATCAGCTGTCATGACAGAAATAAAAAAAAAAAAAAATGCATCAAGCAACATGGAACATGAAGCAGAGTGAGGGGATGTAGGAATAAATGCAAAAAAGGAGTCTGGCCTGTTACAATCTATGCATTAGAGAGAAATGCTGTGGTCACATGGTGCCTAACGCAGGGATGAGCTCACTTCCAGCATAATCACAATTTTTACACATTATTGCCACAGCCCTAATATTTCCTAAATATGTGCAATTTATGTGAAGTGGTCACTCCAGATTGACCTTAGGTATGAGTGTGTGCATGAGAATTTTTCTGTGTGTGTGCTGCCCTGCAATGAGCTGGAGTCTTATCTAGGGTGTTCCCCGCCTCTGGACTGTAGTCACCAGAGCCAGGCTCCACCAACACCTACAACCCCTACTTTGGATAAGCGGCTGAAGATGATATGATTATACTCATCTCAGTCTTTGGGAAGATGGAATATTGAATAAATGTACAAGAAATACAAAACAGATTTGTATTTTATGCACATAGTGGACAATGAGTAAGAAAAGCAGTTTAGTCTCATTGATATCTGATGATGATCATGATGAGTGACAATGGATCAGACCCACCAAGACAGCAAAGCAAAAACTGAATAGTTATGACAGAAGAATTCAAAAGATTGATTGATGGAAAGATCTGATCAGGATTTGCAGGATGTTCCACAGGAATTTACCCAGGAATAATTATTTCATGTACAGTATAACAGTTACAGATGGTTTTATCTTTAACCTGACTTTGAGAAAAATAACAAGTACATTTTTCTCTGTTCATCCAGAGGCACCAGATCACATGCTTAAGATAGATCACATAGTGAGTAGCTGTTTAAACACAACACTGCTTTCTGCTTGAGGTTTTTGACCCACCTGTACTCTACTATCTGATAAACAACAAAGAATGACTAACTGATGTCAGTGGTATGTTCATAGGTGCAGGTCACAGTGAATTTCACAATATGGGGATTTTCTTCAAAAAGGAGTGCGGGATCAATCAATCAAGTTTTGTTTATAAAGCGCTTAATCATGGTAACAGACATTTCAAAGCGCTTTAACAGACAGAAAAACCCAACTGAACCCTCCAGAAGAAGCGACAGCGGCAGGGAAAAACTCCTTCGTTGAGGAAGAAACTCCGGGCAGCACCCAGACTCTTTTGGGCAGCCATGCACCTTGACCAGTTCGGTGGAAATAAATAAAATGAAGATAAGGACAGGGCAGGAGAAAGAGAGATACGGAGACAGAGAGTACAGATAGGCCAGATGGAGTCAGTGTCTGTACAGTTAGAGTTAGACGATTTGATTCAGGAACTGAATTGGGGACGGGAAAGTCAGGCTGTGTTCACCGATTCCTGGGTTGTTGCCTTCAATACATGTTCACCATCATGTAGTTGGTTATTTCAAGGCACAATTACAGTTGCATGAATGGATGCATTATACAGCTTTAGAATTGTGAAAATAAGGGTTAGGAGACAAAACTAATCATGTTATCCAAATATAAAGTGGTTTATGGTTCAATAACTACTTTTATTTGGCATGCTGAAGCAAAAGTATAAGAGGAATTCTTACCTGGAGCATCCCATATCCATCATCCTCAATCGTCCCTTCACAAGTGATGTGTAGACGTGTCAGCTGGGTCTGGGAACTTAACCAGAAGACTTTTCGTTATTCTCTCACTAAACAGAAATTGACTGCATTAACACTACATTTGTGCTTGTCGACAAGATTCATCTGGAGATAAAATTACCCCAAACTATTGTTGCACTAATACGTGGGTATATGAAAATCCTCCGTTCCTTTGGTGATAACAGAGTACTGTACATTTCTATGCAATGGAGTTGATAACCAACAATCAGTCACCTCCAAAAAAATAAAATGCTGTAAATATAACAGATTTAATTTGCAGAAAATTCAACATATCAAAAGGCTAAACTCTGACTCTGTGAGCCAGTTTCTTGAAGGTTACGAGATATGTTGCATAATAAAGTGGGCACGTTGTAAAAGTCTTAAATGTCTGATAAATGAGCACAGATGTTAGTCCTCAGTATGGAGACATTGAACAGCGGACAGCTCAAAGCTAAGGACAAAGGAGGAAAAATTTCTTTAGGATATAGTTCAGGAGCGTTAAAAAAGGCAATGCTCATTTTTTACAAGTGAAATAAAACATCAATTTATTTATCATAAAATCATGTCATTAAACCATTACATTTATACTGTAGCAGAGATGTATTCATACCATTCCCAGTTCGGAGGATTGTTCAGAGTTTGTCTTGTAAATGTAACAAGACCCTTGGGTCCTGGAGCAAGAAGAAAATCAAAATTTAAAAAAACTTATCTTCATCTGGAAAAACAAGAACAGCATCACATTGGACAACTTTGATGCTTACTGGTCTGTGTAACTCTCCTGAAGTAACAAAACAGAGTTTTCAGTTTCTCAATCTTTCTCGATGAAGAACCTTCAAACAACCTGAAACACAAAAACAAGCTTGAGTTTAGATAAAATTTGAATCGCACTTTGTTAGACAGCATGATTAAAATTCTTCAGACTAAAACAAACACCAGCATTTTATTAAAACTAGAGCTCTTTTATTGAGTAGGATGTTGTGTTTCACCACATAGACATATAGTGTTTTATTTAGTCATTATTTACAACTCGCTGCACAACCTTGCTGCTGAATGTCGAGAGTGAGGTCAAGCTTTGAAAAAGCTCTACTTCCACCCTTCATACATTGGCACTGCCCAAGGCAGACTTCTGGTTATCATGAAAACTATGGTGGAGAAAGGGTTAAAGGGAAAGAGAGAAAAAAGAAAAAGAAGGGGAAGAGAGGAAGAAAGAAAGAAAGAAAGAAAGAAAGAGAGAGAGAGCGAGCATTGGGTGTTTAAATCACCCCATAACGGTACTCTTCCACCATTAAAGGCGACGCAAGCTGATGACTAATCAGCTCTGCATGAATCTTTTCCACCCACCCTTTTCTGTCCAGACCGGTAAAAAAAATAAAAACAGAGGAGACAAATGAATCAAAATGCTACTGCACTAAAGGGCTTTCACTGACAAAAAAATGTGTGTACAGTAGTGTGAGTTTTCACCCTTTCCTTTAACACTCTGATAAGTGTAAGTGGACAAGGTTAGGTTTCCAGTCTGCCCACACATCATACCCGAAGAAGACAAACGCCAACTAATTATGAGGGATTCAGTCAGTCACCAATTATTTAGTTCTTTTGTAACTGTAACTTTATTTTCTGTAATAAATAAACCAAGAGATTTCTGGAAGTTTCACCATATTTCTTGCAAATGATGTAAGGCCATTTCATGCTCTCTCTGGAAACAAATACATTTATGAGATTTCATTATTGAATAACCTGTTAAACAGGATTCCTATGCAAGTTTCTTCTCAAATAGAGGAAAACACAAGCTGAAGAGAAAAATGTCCCCCCACCCCACCCCCTTAAACTATCCATCACTTCATGGAGGACAAACCTTGACAGTTCTGCCAAAACAGCAATCAGCAGATTGCTTGCTGCTCTGCTCGTCCAAGACAGAGTGCTACTGTAGACGATAAGCAAATTGAAGGACACTCCCTCAATTACAGGGGAAGAAGAGGGCCAGTAACGATCCGGGACCCGTTTTAGACTGTGCTGGTTGTCTTATCTAATCTCCTCTGAAACACAGAGCCCTCCCCTCCCCTTGCTCCCCTTCCTGTATTTTTCTTCCAGCAGGAATGCTGATAGTGAAGGCAGGCGAGTGTCTGCGATCAAGTGGTGGCACGGGTCTGAAACGGCCATCCCCTACTCCTGGAATCAATGCTTACAATATTACTGAGGCCTGTTCAGTGGGGCCTGCCACAATGTTTGGTGTTGAGGCAGCAAGTATCAGCCTCCCTGAGGATTCATAAGGTAATACTATTCAATCAAACTCTAGACAGCAGGTTCATGTAGATTAATGAAAACATCAAAAATACACTGTAATAAACCTAATATTAATGTTCAATTAAGAATTAACGCAATATTATAATAAGATATTACCAAACTCATCATTTTTGGGATATCAGCTACACTGAAGTTAGTACATGCATTGGGAAAATTGCATCGAGGTGCTATCTGGACTGTATCCAGTGTGCAGCGAGGAGTCTACAGTCTATAACCACAGGAATAGAGCTGGAAAGTCAATCTCATTTCAACTCTAACACACTCACGCAACTCAATTTGCCAACTACCATTAGTTATGGAAAAATACACGAGCATGTTAGTACCACAAATTTCTATTAGATTCAGTTAGGTGTTTGCTCAAAGTCATCAAATCAAATGTCTTGTGCAGAAAGAAGCTGGTTCTAATTAACGGAGACAGACTCCAGAAAATTATGTTAACAAATAAACTAAATGCAACTTTGCCACACCTTCTGTAGCCATCTGCAGCTCTACTGTCACTTCAGTGTGTACAGCATAGGTTGTGTAATTCTTACGCTTATAGCTAGATAGATGGATAGATGGACAGATAGATAAATTGGGGTAGAGAAGAATTAAGAGTATAGTAATAGGTTTATATTAAATAGGAAGAGGATATACTCTAGTACAAACATTACAGAAATACAAAAAGTATGCACAGCAAAATATACAGATAGAAGTTATTAATAAATGTGTAATATGTATACAGGACTTACTGTCAAACACATCAACACTGCAGACTGTGGTGGGACTCTGTCTGAAATGCTTGAGCTGTTGTACAGCGCGATCACTTGTGGAAGAGGCCTTACAGCATTCAGTGATCACTCCCATCACTCATCATTCCCTGCCTTGCATAACGGTACTCCTCAAGGTATGAGGAGCATCTACTGCAATGGTGTGCAATTACCATACCAGAAGATTATCTGTTCATTGTCCCATCACTTCAATAGTCAGTCAAGTTGACCAGGTACCAATTAAACAAATAAAAGCTGAGTGACAGCATTCAATGAATGCACAGGGGTTTTCAAGGCAGTAGTGCCCCCTTATGGAAATCAGTTTATTGTCCCCTGAAGGTTCTGATCACTAAAAAACAAGCTACTCAACAAAAGAAAAACTGGACTGTCAAACACAGATGTAATGAATAATGAAAATAATAAATGTTTTTGAAGGTGTAGCATGCCCAGCCCAATAATCTGTAAATACTTGATCCTGCTAATAATATAGCAAGAATAATATACTGTACAAACTGGGAATTTCCACCAGCAACACAAAAAGGTAACAATAAAAATGAGTCCAATAATGCGCCTGTCAGATGGAATTGTGAAGCTTCTTCCTCACGTGTAAAGACCAATGACACTGACACAGGATCAATATTTGGTCTACTCAGGCTCGGGCTTGAACAAATGGCTTAGAAAGGGGTTCATCGAAAGGGACAAGCATCGTTTTGTAAATAAAACACAGAGAATCCCGGGTCACTCCTTTGTTCTTGTGAGCTACAGAGCACCTTCAATGTCTCCCTGTTTTTTTGAAAGGGATGGTGTTACCTGTAGAAGTTTATCTCAGGGTAATTGCAGTACTCTGACTTCCGGGAGTTGCGTCGGGGGAACGTGCAGAAGAATGCATTGGCCAGAAGACAGGATATCTGTTCCTGAGAGAGAGTCAGGGAGTGGTTCATCCTTGATTTTAGTAGGGGAATTGGCTGGAAAGAGAAGGTGAGAAAAATATTTCGAAAAATCAGAATCAAAATGGGGAAAAGTTGAACAGACAAATGGAGATGAGGCAGAAACACATAGCACTGCATGTACTGACGCTGAGTGGGGGTTACATAATTAGTTTAACAAGCAGGAGACAAGGCGAGTTCCATTAGGTAAATGGGGTGGTAGTAATTAAGGTCCTGGTTTTCTTCCTCTCTCCTTGGTTTGTTCAGTCAGACACACGGGGCCCATCTATCTTCCCTGATTAGGGCTAAAGAGCCTCCCAAGGCTGCCCAGTTAGCAGATCAATACCATCTCTAACAACACACACATAAACAACAACCCTGATGCTTAATACTGCAAAACAAAGCATAGAGTTAGAAAGCTTCATTATTCTAGTGTTATTAAAGATGGTTGATTGGTGTCTCTGTCCAGTAAAACCAGTGGAGTTTTCCTGCGCATCATGGTCGTCAAAAAGATTTAATTACATTAAACTGAGGACTATGGAAAGAATAAGTGAATTACAAAAATACCAACCCTAGAATTCTCACATTAATTGATGGCAGAGAACGAACATGAAGACAGATGGGGATGGCATTTAAAAGATCTGTGACACGGATCAGCCCCATTTACCGCGGCGGTCTCTGAGATTTAAAGGGGGAGATTTTGAACCGTTTCCTGAAATACATTGCTCAAAGGAGGGATGGGTACAGTGAAAATCAAAGGGAACGGACTGAATTCTGGGTTCTATAAGCATAAGGCATCAGATGGATGACTGGACAAGAGCCAGACCTCTCCAATCTCAGACCTCTTTTCTAATGAAGCAGTTCTGGATGTCGACCAAAAAAAAAAAAAGTGTTCGTTATCAAGCAGTTGTGACTCATGAGCTGATCTTGTCCAGCATCTACAGTCTGTCCTCACCACTGACCGCACACAATTGCACATTCTCCCTACATATTGAAACACGGCTGATCTTCTGATGGTTTCTTTTAACCTGCATACACTGCATCATAATAGCCCGTGTTTAAACTGAACTCACCATTGTGCAGAGGCGAGGAGCACTGAGTGCTAACGTGACCATTGCTGGAAGTACGATCTCAAAAAGTTGTTGTGCCTCACAATGCTCAAGACACTGAAGAAGGAGAGATAAAATGAGACATACGGGTAGAAGTTGTTAAATCAGGAGAAAAAAAAACATCTTTTGGCACTTGCTGCTTACTTGGACACATATTAACCCTGGTCACATATTAAACACCTTCGAATAAGAAGGACAGCAGTAAAACTGTGTCAGCTTCACTGAATCTTTAAATGTAAGTATAGATTTGAAAGTTATTTGAAATGTCTCACAATTAAAATATTATATATGAAAGAGGCATCTTCAAATTGTTCAGCCTTTACCAAGCTAGGATGCGGTGAGGTTCACTGCAGAGTGAGACACTTCACTGAATATAAAGGGTGTTACAACTAGCTTTTTATGAAACATCACCAATAAGCACAGCTATTTTTTTCTTAATCAAGGTTGTGGTAAAAAACCAACAACACCTGATCACTACTTGTATTTTACTTGTTTAATATAGAAAAAAAAACCAGAATTCTCAGCATACAATGTTTTTCCTTTTTTTGGGGTTCAGTGTCATTTTTAGGGAAACACACAGACTTGGGCAAAAAAACAAAAAATAAAATGAACCAACAACTAAGAACCCTAACCCCAGATAATCAATATCAAAATAAAGATGCTCACTTCTTTCATAACTTGATGAGAAGTTTGTCAGAGGGGGCAATGGATCCCAACACCACAGCGATGAAAGAAGAAACAGAAAAGAAGCAGAACTACTTCCTATAAAGAAACCGTTACAGAAGAAACTACTACAGAGAGCGAGAGAGACAGAGAGAGAGAGAGGAAGGGAAATGTGGTTGAGGCATCTAAAACACTTACACAACATATAGCTTAGCTCAGCATCCATGTGTAATTCCCTCTAAAATAAACACCCAGTCAGTCCATCATAGACTCTGATTTACAACATAATCAATTATGAGCATATTGGCATCCAATACCACTGCCATCAATCACTTGTCTTATTCTGTCAAGGTGACCAAGGGAGCTTGCACTGATTAAATGGACCTGCTAGCACAAATGCAAATGACCAAGTGTGGGCAGAGTGTTGTGATTTCCAACTGTAAGTCTTTGGGCTGTGATTTACCGGGGGGCCATTGATATGACCACCGAGCAGCTCTGACTAAATGCTGTCAGGAGAAACGAGCTGGCAGACATCATAAAGTGCTCCCGTAGGACCGATAGATAGCAGTAGGTGATGCAGCAGGGTCGGGGTAGAAAGATGATCTCTCGGCCTTCTCACAGCTACAACAGCGAGCCCAGGAGTTACACACACTCAGTCTGCAAACACAAACTATACCTTTAAAATCAAATCACATGGCATGACTGCTGCACAGATTGCTGCTGAATTACAGTCTGATCTGTCAATCATTCTTGGGTCCAACAAGGTACTTTAATTTAGTCTGTCTACCCAAGTCATAATTCCAAATGATTATTTAGAAGTCTTTAAAGAATGGATTTACAGAGATTTAAATCAATATTTCAGAGATCAGGTAGATATGGGGAAAAACAACAGACGAAGCACAAAAGTGAGAGGGGTTATGGTGTTACCAGTGGTGTGTATACACACACACAGACACACACACACACTTATGAAACAAGGCTGTGTTTCTAAAGTGGAAGAAAGTTGACATTTCCAAATAATTTTTTAGGTTTTAAATCTTTATCAGAGAGCAGAAGTGCCTTATTTCGGGTTCTTAAGCACTAAAAATAGTATGCAAGACAATATAAGCAGATAAAATGCCATACCTATTTATCTACATTCCCTTACAGATAGCACACATGTAATTCCTGTGTAGATTAAATAGTTCATCCAGTGTCAGCATCTTCCTCTCCACTTTCCTTGCTCACTCTGTTTGTATGAAATAAAAACACACCTATTATTACCTAGAAAAGTCCTACTTCATAATCTTTGCAATACGCTTTACGCATTAAATGCTAAAAATTGGTAACCATGCACAGGACTTTCCTTCCACTGGCAGACATTGGGTGTTATTGTAACATGGACGCCATTTTTGTCCTTTGAGCAGTGGAGACCTTTAACACCAACCTTTGTCAGTTAAAACTTGTATGTTCTGTTCACTCAAGTTTATTTCACAAGAACACAAAGATCCATTACAAATTACTATTAAAAACACAAAAAACAGGAAAGAGTTCAACACTTGTTCACGGCACTGAACAAGTAATGTTGGCGGTGCAGCGTTTTTACTTCCACAGTCACTTTTAGCTCAGTAAAGGCTGAACATTTCACTACTTGCTGTGTCTTGCAGGTGAATGTTTATGTATTGAAATATCAGCTCTTCTTCGTCTCGGTCCGTTTTTCCTGCCAGCTTTCAGACAATCAAAAAGTGACATAGTGACAGTTTCATTTGGCAGTGGAGAAACTCAAAGACAATTTACTGACAAGCCCTCTTCTCCCCTCAACCCCTACCCCATGGCTATTACACATTGAGCGGAGTGTCAATCATTGCCCCAGGGGCAATGCACCTCTTGATAATTACCATAATGCAGCACAAATGTTGCTCCAGATTTAATTAGGTGGTTTTTGGGTAAGATATACACCAGTTAGGCTTCAAACTTAAAATTGAAACTACTGCAGATTTACATTTACATTTAAAAAAAGGAAGCGGCAGAAGAAGGAAGAAGCCCATGCCCACCACAAATTTGTACAAAAAAAATAGAATATATAGTGAATGCTATCTGAGGATTGCTTTAGAAACCAGATGATTGCACACGGACGGAGGGATGAACTTGTTGATCGCTATGGGCTTCCACACTGAAAAAAGGGTGAGCAGAGAAGCAGCCAAATGTATTCTGTTGATTATTAATGACAAGGGCTGCCCAAGATTCTTTATTGTTCAATTCATTACTCTGCACATGACAGATAAATCTCCTCAGATGGTGCATGTCTGCTATGAAATGACAGCTGTTAATCATTCCTGCTCAATGTATTGGTGGAATGCTGTGATTGTTTCGTCTTCTCGCATCCATCCACTGATAGAAATGTAACTGACAGATAGCAGTCACCAGGTATTTCATATCTTTACAAATATATTAATTCCTGTGTCAAAAATTCTGAATTACTATAAACTTCTGATTTAAGCACCATCTTGTCCTTCCACAGTGAACATAACTTCCCCCCCCCCCATTGCCAAATGCTGCCGACAAAATAAATGTTAAAATATGGGGAAGTTCTGTGGTTGGGATGATAAGTGGATCTGCCGAGGCAATAGACTCCTGCAAGGGTAAGTCTTACTGGCTACTCAGCATCCTTACAGATTTAATAGGACCTTTTAATTAAATTGGATTAAGCTATAAAAAGGCTTGGGCGGCTATTGATCTTTCGTGTTCTCTGCTTTACTCTGAGAAATGATTTTGAGAGGAAGGGAAATTGTCTCAATTTAGCTGAGTAATCAATTATGAGAATGTATGAACAGTAGGCTCAAGTATCAATCTGGCTGGATTGGAACAAACATTCAGACTTAATTGTAAAAGCTTCATTAGAATACTCATCTTGTTCCGGGTGGCTACAACAAATACCTTACCTCACAAAAAAAAAAAAAAAAAGTGCGACATGCAATTCTAATTACAGGTAAAATTAGGTCTTTAACTAAAATTGGTTTGGGTTAATTGCTGGAGGCAATATAGCCAATATGTAAAGTCAGTTTAAAATAAATATACTGCTTGTACACAGACAGCACTGAACTGTATCATCCTCCAGGATTTCATGAAAGCATTCTGCTAAATGACTGATATTTACCCTCATGTCCAGTGCATAAAAGATTTATTCCATCACAATGAACAGCAGCCAAATATTCATCCTGTATGGACAAAAAAAAAGTCTCTACAACAACAACAATTTAATTAGTCCCTAACTGTCTGAACAGAGGTTGAGAAGTCTTAGAAGAAAGAAAAAGCAGACAGGAAAGAGAACACATTCCCATGGTTCACCTGGAACAGCTGCTGTCGCCATGCTCAGTGCTAATCTGTCCTAACTTTATGATGCGCACTTGTTCTCGTGAGACTCCCGGGTACCGGGAGGTGTTGATGCACGCTGATGGACTTCCAAACAGGGAAAAAAAGGCTCCCTCTGCGATACCAAATCTAGTTTAGTATGAACTTCAGCTTCATTCGTCATTAAGGTTAAGTTTAAAGAAGATCTTCATTTGTCATTAAGGTTAAGTTTAAGAAGAAATAAATCGGAGTTGCACAAATACTTCCAGTTCGGAGGGACTGGCAGACAAAACACACGTGACTGGCTGCATCTCATTGATAAGGTATTAATCTATGCATCTTTCCAATTCTCAAACTGCAATTATAGGACATATACTAAAAATCATATAATGAATATTAAATTATAATTTCAGAGATCTTCTCCTCCCATGAGTTGGGGCACAAAGAAAAAGATGTGTGCCTGACATGGTGTTTGGCAGGATTAAAAACATAAATAAATAAATGAAGAGTCAAACATTCGCATCTTATTTAGTTAAAAAATGCAGAACCTCTTATGAAAATAATTTGAGGTTCACACATTTATCTGCTAGTCTCAAGATTTTTATACTTAAGGCCTCATGTTTCCACATTCCAGTAGATTTCCAAACTATTAGCGATATCACAAATCATGATTGTGACTTGATAGAATTTGCACTAACAGCAATGAAAATACAAATATATCAATAAAAAAAAACTTCTTTATAAGATTTCCAACCCAAAGAAGTGGACTCAAATGCCACATGTTCAGAAAAGAAGCACACCTTTATTTTAGCAATTCAATTTGGACAGTTTTAGAGATAGTATTTTAGGATTGATTTTATTAGAATTGAATTACAATTGAATTTATTTTGAACCTCACGAGTCAATACAAAAGTAGACAACAGTCATGGAGAACTTACCTCAGTACAAAGAAGGTTCAAGGCAGTGAAATCCCATTTTTTTGCATGGGCTGTGTTGTATATCAAAATTGCTTCCTGAATAAAAGAAAATATAAGAATTATTTTTCGCAATGAAGCACTATTTTAAACAGATGTCTGTGTACAATAAAACATTTGGAACTGCCATCAGCAGGTCTTTTAACACAATCCCAACCTTCATTTGTTGCCAATGCTGCCACCCTGTGGTCATTTTTGGAACAGATTTAGCACGTTTGACAGTTTAATAAAAATAAAGTAAACTGAATTTCTCTGGTATCAAAGGCACACAGACTAAAAGAAACAACCCTCTAATTGTATTAAAATATCCATATTTGAAAGTTAATTTTTAAAACTCTATCACTTTTTAAAATATAGCAGAAATTATAACAAATGATGCCATGACTGCTCAAAACAGAACAAAGGTACAAAATGAAATGTGCATTTTTGCTGTTTACTGAAATAAAGAGGGAAGCAAAGACAACTAGGACTCTCTGTTTGTGGTGTTTCAGCAAGGCTAAAGCAGGTCTATAAAAAGGTTTCACTTCTGTCAAGAAAGTGATGTTTTCAGTGTTGTTTACTGTCTTTTAGCAATATTGCAGAAATTATCAGAATTATCAAACAATTATTTGTAACTTGGTGAGACAGACGAGGATATGACGGGGGGGGGGGGGGGGATTCAGTTTTGGAGTAGATTTCTACAAAATTGCAACATCTCTCAACTCACATGGAGGATTTTGACAAAACTTGGGAATAAAGTTGGGCATTTACTGTAGTCAAGAAGAATAAATGACATTTTTGAGAAAATCCCAATAAGGGGTGATAGGAGTTACACTCTTTTTGTAACATTTAAGTTTTTTTGGGAATGATTTATAAGTTACATATGGCACAATTTAAGAGATAACTACAATGCACCCTCGTTACTCACGGTTAATGAGTTCCAGGAACCACATGCGATTAACAAATTCCGCGATATAGCAACCAACTATTTATCTTATTATTTACGGTAATTTAAACATTAAACATACTGACATTAAACCACCTTCTACCTGTATTACCTTTTCCCACACTCTTATCGACTGTTTAAAGCTCTTTTGTTTCTCACCGAGGTCCACGACTCACAAAGTCCAAGAGCGCACTTCCGGATGCCGTCAGCCAATAGAATGTGTGTACAGTATCACGTGACTGCCTACCAAAAATCCGCGATGAGGTGAAGTCGCGAGCATTGATGCGCAAATGCACGAGGGCACACTGTATATCCAAGGAAGTAATATTACATTACATTCCTATAAAATGACATTAATATTTGTCTTTAAAAATGAAAACAATATCATTCCAAACTTTAGGTGAAGACTTTCTTTTTCAATCAAAAGAGATTTATTATGAGGGTCAAAAACTATAATGGGACTATTGTTTTTCACTACAATAACATAAATTCCTTGCCTTGGTGGAATTTTGTGCTCCCTGGATATAGTTTTACATGTAAAAGACTACCCATTATTTATTACTGTTGGAACTCAAAGTAGAATCAGCCCGTTACCAGAGTTCAGCCTGGCACAACATTCTTACCCTTACGTCCAGTGAACTCTTGAACCCTCCCTGCAAAGCAGTATGGATCAGCTCCCACCGACTTTGGACACCACCTCCATCCTACATTGTGCAATCCAAAGATATATGGCACTTACTGCAATGTTCGTACAGCCACCAATGTCAGCATGTTCTGACAAGCTTTTGAAGTGATGAATTAGTTCACCTCAGTCTCCACTGGGAATAGATTCTTCTCTGAGCAGGGCATCTTCACGGACACATCATCCCAAGCATCTTTGAACTTAGTGGGGTAAGAGATGGGGGATTCTCCCTCTCTGAGGAGATCTGTCTGTAGCAAGGAAAAGGTGATTTATCCATAGGTTACTGTATGTGGAGCGACAGGATTGAAAAACATTGCAACTCTCAAGCACTAAAACATTTGAGACTCACAGGGTGGTATAGTAGATATCAGGAATTTAAGAATTCAATCCCTTTGTATGTGATCATAAATTCTAAGAAAATTATGAGACAAAAATATATCTAATACAAAAGTTATCTTAAAAAATATATAGAGTGCACAAACAGCATCTTCTGTAGAGATTGTATTTTTTCAAACAGCAATCAAACATCCAGTATTCTTGTGATTTGCGTGCTGATGGAAACAATCGAGGATAGACTGCACCACTGTCACTGTTCCTGTGGGACTATTAGTGGGAAACGATGAGGAGAGCTGTACTGACAAGAAGACCTGAGGGTAGTATGAAGGATAGATTCACTCTGCCATAACTGTTTTCCTTTCCTCATTGGAACTTTCTGGACAAAACATTCTTATTCTCTTACTTTTTCCAGCTTTGTTCCCTCATATTAAAAGACAAAGTATCGATCAAGTGTGTGACAGACAGCCATATTCACAAATACTGACTTACCCTGACTGTGACAGTGTGGTTAGGTGCTGCTTTCAGGTGTGACAAAGGGGGAGCACACTGAGGCATTCTATTTAGCTCATCTATGGGCGTACCGAGTGACCTTCTGTCCACGCTATGCAATGAAAGTGAAATGCTGCACAGGAAAACAGAATATACACACAGTAAAGAGTAGATCTGACACAAAAGAAAAAGCCATTCATTGAACACAAAAGAAAAAAAAATTGGTACACAGAAGTGAAAATGTTGAGATGTACCTTTCAAAAATTCCACTTGACTGGCTTTCAATTAAGTCCTGGGTCATGTTAGATGATCCACTGCACTCTGCTATCTCAGCATCTTTGGGGCATATGGCACCCGAATGGACTGTGTCTTTGGCCGAACATCCAGAATCAGAGTCTTTGACTGACTGTTGAGATTCCACTACCTGAGCATTTGCAGCACCAGAATCATTTTCACAAGCACTACCATCATAATCTTTGTCTGTAGAGTTGATAAGCATTGATTTAGAGACGGGGCTGTCTGGACTTAGCATTTCCACATCACCAGGCACAGCATCCTTCCGCGGACTATTTCGAAGCTGCAGGCTGAGCTTAGGATTTAGACATGGTGCAGCAACACAGGTGGCTTTAACATGCAGAGGACCAGGTGAACTGGACCTCTTAGATTTTTGCCCATTAGAACAATGTGTTTGAAAGGAGTTAGTTCTGCCATCTGCAAGTAGAGATTCATCGAGTTCACCTGCAGACCCAAAGTCCATCAACTTCTGTGATGCTATATCCTCTTGTGTGTTCTCCACTAATGCACAGTCTTTTGTGATGTTATGCTTTTTGAATCCAAAGACTTGATCTTTTCCATCTGTCGAGTTTGGTTTTTGATCACCGTGTTTCACATCCTCTGGGTGGACTTCAGCGGACACACTGCACCAGGACAGTCAGAGGACACATTAAAGAAGCTTGTCATGAGGCAAACCATAATGTAGACTGTAAACACTTGTGAAAAAGTATATTCTATGTATGAGTGTTAATGTGTGTTGATTGGAAGAACTACTTTACCTGCCCTGTGAATCCATCAATTCATCCATTATTCATAGGTCAGTGAGATCAATCATCAATAGTGACTTGAGAAAGAAAACAAATCACATTTTCAAAATCTTCATTTTTTTGGATATTGTAAACATACTTGAGATTACTGTGATATAGCTATTGTCCATTTACAGGTGTCAGTAGATACAACTTTTTTTTCTTTTGTGACTTAGACTCCAACGCACACCCTTTGACAGAAGAGCAAGTGAAACTGAAAGAAGTGTTTTTGGACTTAGTTTGCTTCCCTCTCAGGGAACATGTACAGCTCGCCTAACTGAACTGAGTTCCGGTTTTCGGCCGTCCTTTGCTTGTTTTTTGCTACACAAACCCACACTATCGGTAGCAAAACAAACCAAAACACAAAGTAAAGCTGCTGATTGCAACAATGAGCTGTATACCTCCAGCAACCCAATGTTCCCCACGTTCACCGTTATATTATGGGTAAAAAGAAAAAAGTCCTCGACTATCAGTGGAACGATTTGCATGTTAGCTTTCTAATATAATGCAAGCACATATTACAATGAGGGAAACCGGGTGACCTGCAGCTAACTTGGCTATAAATAAAAATTTAGACGTTAGCATCTAAGGGCTAGCTCTGATTCCTAGAAATAGCGCAAACGTTACTATACCCGACCCAAGCTAGCAGTGCCGTATTAAGACAAAGAGATATAACTTACAGACATGTCCCTCTTTGTGTAACACTTCTGAGTTAGATGTCGTAATAATTTATTTATTTCATGAACGAAAATCCCCCCCTGTGATCAAACCTCAAAGGTTATCTTGATTATTAGTTAAAGGTTTCTTTCACTTCGTTGTTGTAAGCAGATGCTGCACATTGACGTCATCAAATCTGACGAATCACAGCGGGTTTCTTAAAAACAGGGGCCGGATTTAATTTGGTATCCTAGCAACTGGGTCAAAAACGGGTTTAGTGTCGTGAAAATATTAAAGAGGAACGACTGATAAAAAATCTGATTAAAAAAAGTGAGTGCATTGTATCTGCAGGTGAATCAAGGTAAATCAGAAAAACGTCTCTATAAAAATTATATAAAGCATCCACAAACCTTAAAAATAAAATCTAATCTATTAGTTCATTCTTTTAGTTTTGTTTGAAATTTCATTAATTATTCTATAACTATTTTTCTTGTAGCTATGTGAGTTATCATGAAATAAACAATTGAAATGTAATGAATTTTTGAGTTAAAAGGTCTTAATTTCAATTATTTTTTATGTCAGTAATAGATTCAAATCATGTGGCAAACCATGCAAAATAACAACTTTTTGACAATTTAAAGTTTTATTAAAATAAATCATTCTTGAATTTTCATTTTGTTTTCTACAACACACACAACTGAACATACAAGACATTTTTGACACAAAACATTGACAGTTGAAAGCAAAATATAAATCGCACAGGTTCGACAATGTGAGAAGAAAATGCTGCATATATATGAATATACTACGGCTTTACCACAAGAATGTATTGTTTATTTCTGAGGGAAGAACGACTGAAGAAAATTGACGATTCTGCAGCAGGACAACAGATGGAATTTCTACAGTGCTTCTCAAGAGAAGGGCTTCACAATCTTCATTGAGATGTAGTTCTGTGGATATGGAATTGAGATTAGACTTCATTCAGTATTATAAAAAAAATTGATGGGTAAAATGTTATTGTTGTAGTTGCTTTCACATTCAAATAATAAAATTAAGAGAAATTTTGTTTTACCGGCAGGGAGTAAAACAGGATCCCAAGGAACAAGATAACCAGCAGGAGGACAACTGCTATAATGAAAATCCATTTGAATCTCCGCCAAATTATGAACTTCATGGTTTTACAAGGGTTTGTAAACCAGAAGAAGGACGTGTCAGGGCGACTGTTAAGTGGAGAAAGACAGAAGCACTCATATTATCTAAGTTTACACAGACCAATTTATAGGACAAAAAGAGGGAAAAAATAAGGACAATATATTGATTAAATGAAAGATTTATTACTTGGGATAGTCCAGTTTGGGATTCATGTTTGGCTCATCTCTGCCTTTCCCAGCAGGTCTTTCATCAAACTCCCTCTCTTCCACTATTTCCAGAGTCATCTCCACTTTGCCCTGTGACATATCGAAACAAAGAATGAAACAGTAACCACGCCACAAATAGATGTAACCAGGAACTGTTATGTGGAGACAAACATACACCAAGCACGTGTTTCCCATCCTGCTGGATTGTACAAGGCCACCATCCTCGCACAGACTTCTGGAAGAAGAGTGAGTTGGGCAGTGGTTTCTTTGTGGAGGATGAACCTGCAACTCCTGGCAACATCTTTATGTTGCACTTTTCTGGGCTCTTAGCAGGAGGGATCAGGTTGAGTAGATCCAGCTCAACTGAACCTATATCACACAGATAGATGAAAAATGCTTTTATAATTTTAATAATGCTTTCCTGGAGTTTATTTTCAAAGCCGTAAAAGGCATGTATGTATGGCATGCTGTAAAAGGGGGTTAATTAATTCTGCTTTACCTAAGTAATCATCCAAAGAGAATTTGTCATTGTCCCATATCTGGATGATCAGTTTTGGGGGAGTCCTATATTCAGTTTTATCCAGATTCCAAAAGTGCTCCTGAGAAAATACAATACTGTAACTTTGTTGAGCTCATTACCTGCCGTTACATCACAAAAATTCTATTAGTATAAATATTAATATTTTTATGGTTTTTTCCCTCCACCATGATTTCACTCACTTTTCTCGAGACAACACACAACTGCTCTGCGGGCAGGAAGTTGAACCCAAAGATGAACCTCCAGTTGAAATTTCCATCGCCATCCAGGGATCTGTAATGGACGTCAGTCTTCTGCTTCTGCTCCTCCATACCTGGCATCCATCTAGGAAATGTTGACTCCTGATTAGCTACTAGCTAGTGAATTAGCTCTCCAGGTAGAAATACAGGTATTCATTCATTACAGTACATGCTCAATATCTCAGCCAAGAGTGATGTACCCTTTCACATAGATGTCACTCATGTTTTCCCCAGTGATGCTTGTTTCATCCAGTGTGACATCTGTTGTGTTCCATACAATGGCTCGCAAGAAGTATCTGTTATAAATTAACTGTTAGTTGTTATCCATAAATACATCACGATTAAAAATAAATGTACAGTATTTACTCAAGCCGCTCTTACTTCTTGGCTTTGCGTGGAGTGATGTCACATGGATGCCCAGGTAAACCAAGACTCTTAGGGAAAATGTCGACCCACATTTGAATTTTTCCCTGCATTTTTGGAAAAGACTCTTTAATAAAAAGGTTAGCTTCACACAATGTTCACAGGATATTTCTGATAAACAAGTGCAGTGTTACTGCTGCAGTTTTAACCTGCGACAGGTTGGGTTGATGAGAGCTGCACAAGGTTCGGGTCTCAACATGCTCTGGCACCAAGCCCTGGTTTCTGAGGACATGCAGGGCCAGTCTCTCACTGACTGGGCCCAACTGTGAGTGAATCACAGTATTTGCCTCTGAGAAAGACACGGAAGACACGGAACAGATATCCAAAACACTTTTGTTATAGCAGATGTATGTAATAATACTACTAGAATAAAGATCATTTTTGGTATCAAGAATTGCAGTACCAAATTCATGCAGATGGTATTGTTTCCCCGACAAGGTCAGTGAGCGCCCGTCGCCTTCTATGCGTGGAGGAGGGATGCCCCTCACCTTAGCCACATGTTGGAGGATCTGAGAAGGCTTCAGCTGGTCTCGCCATTGATTCACCCCTGAACTGCAAAAAAATTGTAATGTTGTATGTTTGTTATTAAAAAACTAAAATACATTATAAAGAGAAGCTCCTGACCTACTATGTAGAACTTGGACAATGTGCTGTAGATGTGATATTTACGGAATGCATGAATTAGGAAGGAATACTTACACACAGTAAGTCTGTGGCAGGCCACAGCAGGACCTGAAACGAGACAGGAGTCTGTTCTCCAAATCGATGACTGTCTCACCCACTTTTTCATCTTTGCTCAGTAAGTCATAGTCGTACACAGCGATCTTCAGGTCCTTGTCTTGAGGAATGAAGCAGGACAGCTCAAACATCCTGTACAAAAAGGGAGAGTATCATTTAGCTGTTATGTGTGTTATGCGTCTTTATGTTTCTATGCTATGAGGTGTTTCTGTCTCACCTCCCAAACTCTGGATTGAGGGTGTTTGGTTTGTAGTGATCTCTGTCGTCCAGTGTTTTCCTACCCAGTGAAATCTTAATGTATGGGTCACACTGGAAAAAAAAGAGGGCAAAAGAATGATCTCAGCTTCAGTAGCTCCATATTTTTTTTTTTTTATGTGAAAAATCTAGATCATGATTGTTACACAGATCTATGTATATCATAAGTATATCTATAGCCAGAGTGGTTGTCCTGTTGTACCTTAAGACAAAACTCACCATGCCATTTGTGTCCTTAGGCTGCAGATCAAGACAGCGCACCACATAAATCCTGACCAGACACTCCTGAGGTCCGCTCTCAGGAAGTTCTATGAATTGACGGGGTGGAGCTGGTACCCCTGGGTCATCGGACAGTGGGTAAATCTTGAATGCACCCTGAACATCACAGAACAGCACTTTTACACATAGAACATCCACAAGCTAGTCACATTCAAACAGAAGTTATCAAGACCACATTCCTACCGCACTGGAGGATTTTAAAACATAGACTAAGCAGTATTACTGTAATTTACCAACTCCTTCTCCCCCACTAACCAAAACTAATAATTTAATTTAATAAATCAATTAACTGTCATTTAAATTCATAAATCACATTCAGGTAACAGATTTAAAAAATGCATCCATCAACAGCAAATTGATCCTGTTACAATACATTTCAGGTATAATGGGAAGCTGACTGGCAGGGATACTTCTTCAAAAACCGGTGTGTTGACCTTGAACTCTCCCACGACGGAGGGGTCGTCTTCCTCATCTTCAGTTTTCCCTCGCTGAAGTTTAAAAGTACTGCAGAAATCAGTGAGACCCTGGAACTGTGCAATCTCCTCTAGTTCAGTGTTATATACCTAAAAAACACATGACACAATAACGCACACACACCGTAAAAAGTTTAAACTTTCATTAATCTCAGATTTAAACATAACAGCCTACTTGTATGGTTTCCAAAATTTGTTCTGATGTTTTCATACGAAGAACTAATAAATCTATTAAATGTTTGACTGCTCTTATCAGTAACTGAGAAAGCTGCACATTCACAGCAAACATCAGCAAAGACTGCTCACAACCCTGCCAAACCTAGTTACAAGAATTACATGTAACTTATAACATCAATTTGAAACCATAAGATTGATGAAAACAGTTCTTGTGTACTGGTAATGTGGGAGGACATGGTCTCACCTCCAATTTGTCATATCCTTTTTTCAGATAGGGCTGGCACTTGTCCTGTTCTCCAATTGAGGCATAAAACTTACTCCACCAGTCTACTGCTTCATCCTCCTGTGAAATGGAAAACATCAATTAATTTGTTTCAGAAATGCTATGAAATAACAAACTTAGAAAAGAGAAGCTCTCACCTTTTCTGTTGTAAACTACAAATGGGAGACAAGAAAGAATGCTTAGTAAAATAAGAACATGTTGATTTGAAACTATTCTCCCCCCCCCTTTGTTTGTTTGCATTATTATTTACCTCAGGAATCTCCTCCATGTTAATGACAACATCGCCCTGGGAGGCAGCTATCATTGCCACTGCAAAACAGGCAGAAACAACTTACAGTAAGAAAATAAAAGTGTGTCTTCTTTAGTCTGTACGTGTGTGTGTCTATATATACCTCTAGCAGACATGCAGACATCACTGTTAATATGATATGGATCACAGCGGAACGCCTCCAGGCAGTCAATGGTACACTGACCCACGACAGGTTTCCTGCCAAATGGTCGGTGGTCGATCACCTTCAGCACGATGGGTGGAGTGTACATCTCCTCTTTGGGGAGAAGCTAGGTGGAAAAACACATACATGTCAAATAAAGACATGCAGAATCTAGAAGTGTCTAACAGTTATGTACATAAATGTTTTAATGTTTGTACCACTTTGAGTAACAGAATTGATCCAGGGAAATTGGGGTTCTTCTTGAAGTTCCTGATTACAGCAGTTTGAACAATCTCACCACCGCATTCCACTATCAAACTGGGAGAGGAAACTGTGGCCAGTTGGTAGGTCTTCATGTTCCTCAAGCCCCAAGTCAAGACCTGGGTAAAAAAACACAGAACAAAAAACCCCCAATACATCAGGACATGTATGAAAACTAGTATGTGCAAATTGAGGAGCTGGCGTAGTGGATAAGTGAAAGGAAGGATGGAGTAACAGAAAAGAAACAGTCATAAAAATGTTAGGGTTGGGCTGGTCTTGTCCAATCATGTCATGTGTGCTGAGGGAGATGATAACAAAAACTGCAAGACGGTTTGATTGTTCACCTCAATGGCAGTGAGCTGCACTACCGGTCTGATTCCCTGTGGAACCATGTAGAGCTTCTCCCCCCGCCGAGGTGGTACCAGGGGCAGATCTCCATCATTTGCCTGTGGGGCAATGCACGGCATCATATCCTTAGTACAGCTCAATGAAGTGAAGCTGGGGCATTTAAATTATCAATGTCTGCTTCACCTTGTCTTTCAGCAGGAGTTCAGCAGCCAGCAGCATCTCCCCAGCGTTGCGGCCCTTTTTGGTGACTGGGAACCACAGCAGTTTAGGGCTGACAGCCACACTGGGATTGAGTTTTACAACTGGGGGGCATGTGCAGCGACCCATGGCCTCATCTTTACCCTTTTAAATCAAATGAAGCCACACAAACACTGAAACTGATGCAATTCAGGAGCTACAAGTGGACTTCACGCATAAAACTGTGTGAATAAGTTTGGCAGAATAAATACACAACATACTACTTGGTCACTGTCATACAGCTCCAGCACCACATCAGGAGGATTATGAGCAATAGTTTTTGGGTCTCCGTAGATTTCAATGTCCTCAAAGATGAGAGTCTGATCCCATGTTGGGTTCAAGGTGGCCCTTATGATTTCTGTGGTTTTGCTGACATGCAGGAATGATACATGGACGTAGGGATCTGGAAAAGGGCATATAGTGTTATTTGATGTTGGCTGTTTTTTTACTTGTACACCCTGAATAATTCATTCCTCTTGGTTTGGGCTTTTAGATTGTCTGATTTCCCTGAATCAAAAATTCTTTACTTCATTTTTACCTGAGAAGCTGTCTTTGTCCATGGCACAAAGATTCCTTGCCTGATAGACGTACACTCTCAGGTGGTACATGGAAGCCCCTGAAGGGAGTGTTTAAAAACAGGATCCCTGATATGGCGCTGATTTGGCATGTACTTAGGCAGCTTTCAATGTTATCTTGCATTAAAGCCTGTCAGGAAATTTCAAGAATGCTTACTAACGGGGACTGAACTTAATCTGATCAAGCTACTTACGGCTAAAGTGGCAGGAAACGGTGGGTGTGTTGGCACCAAATACTTTGGCTCTCTCCGTTTTACTGGTTTTCTCATCAACATCAACCCCCTGTTAGAAAAATAATATTCCCAGGTTATTCAAACCTGACAAACACATGTAAGATAATGAAAAGATATGTTTCATTAACGACAATAAATATACCAACAAATAACATCAGAATTTTCCAGGGAACTGAAGTAAGACTCACTAATGCTCCTTCCAGTCTGAAAATGGCAGAGGCCCCGATGCAGTCTGACGGGACCATTCTTCTTCTCCAGCGGCGACGGCGAAATGTGTCAGAGGTGCGCTCCTTCCTGTGGAACTTCCAGCCAATCAGGGAAGAATACTCCCAGCCTTCTCCTGGTTCTCTCCTCTATGGAAGACAAAGTCAGGATCAAACGCTAACATAACTTCTTGTTTTTTTTTCTCATCTACAGCTTTCTCTTCCTCACCTCAGTGGCAGGCTTTTGATTAGATGTCTTCCTGCGTGGTCTTACGAGTCTCTTCCTACGATGGATGTGGTACATCTTCTCTGCTGCAACCCAGGATCTGGGCTTATCATCAGGAGGAATGGTGAGCCCGTATTCCCAACCTAATGCCAAAGCACACAGACAGACCAGTTTAGGATTGACTCAAACGTGAAACACTCAAAGAACACTGTTTATATTTCAGTTTTAGTGTTCACTTGACCTCTTTCATCCACAGCCCTGTTGATATCAAAACTCCACTCGTCCTCCCACGTCCATCCTGGTGGGCAGTCAAACTCTGATGGGCTTTGAGTTTTTTCTCCATTCTACACAGAAAACATTCACTTAGTAGATGTATATTACTATTTGAAAAATGTAGCTGTTTGTTTAAAATCTAAAATATTTTTGATTCTATTTTAAGAAACAAATGTATAAATTACCATAAGGAATTAAAATGAATATTTTTTGGAAACAGATACAACTATTAAAGGAATAGAGCTTCAACAGTTTTACATTACTGTTGGAGTTTTATACTTGACTAATTTGAGACATGATGAAGTTCACTCTCCATGAACGCATAAATATGTTTTGAAAGAACCCAATGATGTTAAACTGCTGTTTAGTCAAGTCATCACATTTCATTGTGGATTTAACAGTATATAAGCAAACAACATGATCCACTGAAAATGTATACTTAATATTGAAGAACACTTCACAACCAGAACCAATCAGAGTCACATCTAAAAAGTTCATGTTTGTTTTTAAAAAATTTTTCATTTAAGCCAGATCATCCCACCTGTTTAATATGATAACAGTGATGCTGATAACATGGATTATGGATAGACGGGCTTTTATTCTGTTATCCTCCACATTTTTCTCATAGCCAAAAAGTTAAGAGTGTGCGTGTGCATGTGTGTGTGTGTGTGTGTGTGTGTGTGTGTGTGTGTGTGTGTGTGTGTGTGTGTGTGTGTGTGTGTGTGTGTGTGTGTGTGTGTGTGTGTCGTACCACGTCGGTATAAGGCTCTTCAGCGGGCTTCCACTCCCCTCCAGGGAATCGCTTTTCATTTTGAAAAACTTCGTCTGTGAACTCTGTGTGACCCGCGTCCGCTTCAGTCAACAGGCTGTATAGAATAAAGCACCAGGTAGTTGATGAGAAGCTTTGAAGACTCAGATGGTGGAGGAGTAAGTGGAGCAGAACAGCTCAAAATGACCGCAGAAATCTAAAATTATTTACACGAGTCTCTGAGGGAGAATGTAGGCACTTCAGACACTTGAGAGGCCGGCAGACATTTTTAAACCAAAACACTAGCTGACATTGAAATTCCTTTTCATTTCCTGTTATTGTGTTCCTAATATGGTTCTGTGCTGCAGCTGGCACAAGCGCTGACTTCAGACAGCTCCTAATTAATGGAGGATGGAGTTGAAACATGAACAGTATTCTGGAACACACTCAAATGTAAAGTGATAACAGGATGTTTGCACATGAGTCATGAACCACTCTGTGCTTTTGGGAAACTGCATGAGTACACGAGTGAATTAAACGTACCATCGCTCTGGGTCAACAAACCAGTCTTCCTCCCATTCCCATCCACGGGGTGGCAGAAAGCGTTCTCGTTTGAGTTTCACTTTTCCAGTCACATCTGAGAACTTATGGCGACCAACCAGGCCAGTGGTTCCCCACTTTCCAAGCACGTGGGCCTGGTTCTCATACTGTGAAAATGAAGTAAGTGTGTATTGGGGATCAACACGATGCACACACCAAGTCCAGATATATAATAGCTACCATACCATTTCTGCGTAAACACTGAAGTTTCCCTCTGAGAAGCTGTTAAACTTCTTTTCATGGGCAGAGAGACCGAGCCACATGTTGACTCGAAGCTGGACGGGGATCTTAACGCCTTTATTTTTGTCCATGGGGTACTGATGAACAAACAGGCATGAGTGAAATCTATGACATTTAACATTAAAATATATCATTTAGTGACTGTGAAAGCTTTGTACCTGCATGAAGATAGTCTGGGTCTGCCCACAGTGTTTGCCATGTCCCTGTTCACTGAAGCTGGAGTATAGAATTTCATTGGCTGGGACTCTGGCATAAGCCACACGCTTTTCTCCTCTTAACATCCAGATGATCACATCCGGCATGCTGTTCTGAGGCTGGTGGCGACACACAGCTTCACAGTTACAGTTATGTCAGCTGGCATTCTTTGAGCTACATATAACTTTGATAAATGATCTGGATCTCGATCTGATCTTGAGTAGTGGATATGTGCAATTTCCTCCAGGATAAATAAAGTACAGTATTTTCCGCACTATGAGGCACACCTAAAAGGCTATAATTTTTTCATAAACCTACAGTGTGCCTTATAATCTGATGTGCCTTATAATGTATATTGATTAATATTAATACTGGTTAAAAACAACTACAGCCGCTAGTTTTTTTAATTATCTTTTTTTTTTATCATATACTCCTTATAATCTGGTGCGCCTTATATAGGAAATAATTGAACAGTCAAATGAACAGTTCATTAAAGGTGCACTTTATAATCCAGTGCACCTTATAGTGCAGAAAATACTGTATATGTCTATCTATCTATCTATTTGAACACAAACCCAATCCAGTTTCATTTGCGCTAACCTCTTCTGCCAACTGCTTGATTCGGTCCAACCAGTCTTCAATGTCACCAACAGTCTCCTTGACATCTGTGGCTTCCTGCCTCATGGAAACGGCCATCTGCATGATGCTGTTCAGGGCAGCATCACGCAGTTTTTTCATCTGAAGATCCAGAGCTGTCACATTGGGCTTTCCCTCCACTGCAGGAAGCTGGAAACTGTTTGTCAATGAAAGTAAGGCTCAATGGAAACAGCACAAGGTGAAAAGAAAATCAAAGGACTGAAACCAGTGATTTCTACATAAGTTACATCACCCCATTACTTCATACGACAACAAACCAGAGTGGCGTTTCATTGGTCCTTACTTGTTCAGGTCTTCTATCATGTGGTTGATGAGCTTGAGCCAAATCTCTGCTAGACGTGTCTCAGGTACTTTGGCTAAGATTGCGGTTTTTAAAGACGTGAGGTGGAACTCCTGCAATGAATCAAACATAAACAAATAGAAGAACAAATAGAACATTACTTAACATTGCTACATGTACAGATGCAGAAAATATCAGGGCATAGATTTATTCTCACCAATCTCTCAGCAATGAAGAGTAGAATGTTGACAGTATCTAGACGATGGCTGATATCCTCCCAGTATGACGTAAGAATCACTACAGGCTTAGTGTCAGCCCAGGGCAGGTAATAATAGTGATTACCTGTGAGATACAAAAGGAATAATTCATTACAAACACTGACTATAGACCAAACTGTTTGCTTTACTCTTTGGCTACATGCCCTTTTGAACCCAAATTACAGTGTAATAAACTAAAGAATTCGATGTCAACAGCTGATATTTCACCAATACCTGTCATCAATTTTTGATGACCTTCAATACAATCATATTTAACAAAAGTTAAAATTCCTTGTAATGCATTTGGTGCAGATAGCCTATTTGCTCTTATCATTTTAGAGCCCTTCTAAGTAGTTTCCATACCATCAAAAACAGCAAAGCTGAACTGGGTGGTGGATGACAGGGGCTTGCAGGTGGAGTCCAGCTTGTTACCATAATTACCGATGCTGACCTCAAACTGGATAGGCTCGCCCGGTTCCTGCAGCATGCATGCGCTGTGGAACACAGCGCACAGAGAGTACTTCCTCCTCCGCTGATATTTCTGAATCAAAAGGCATGCAGCACTGTTAGAGGTTAAGTTCTGACATTCCCCCCTTTCAGTTAAAACATCCTGTCTGAGTTCTTTCCCAGAAATCTATTTGACATTGAACTGCTAATGTTATCTGCAGCGACAAACTGACAAGGAAAAATGTACCCAAACAGGTTACAATAATTTATAGGTTAAATTCTGGGGCCCTCTGTACAGCAGAGACAGCAGAGGGTTATAGAACAGGGTGTACCTGCGACACCAGGATGTCATCACTGGAAATATCATCCACATTCTTATCAGTCTTCCCATCCAGCTGCGTCGACAACTCAACAAGGATTCTTCCCCTGTAGGCAACCCCTTCACCCTGAAACCAAATGAAAGGCAAAATATAAATACTATCCTGCGTAAATACACACTAAAACTTCTTCTTTAAGCTAAAAAACTAATCTTACCTGTCCAAAGTTGAGTTCATCGTATGGGTCAGGCAGGCCGGTAAATTCTCTTGGGCTTCCGTAAAGGTTGACGTAGCAAGGCCCAAACACCGGGAGAAAACCAATCTCTGAGCCTGCAGTACTCACTGTGACACACACACAGACACACAACAAATGGAAGCAGAGAGTTATGGAGACTGGAGATTGTGAAACGCTAAAATCAGATATTTCTTTTGTTTTTAATATCCAAAGCAAGAGTCACTTATTTCAATCAAACGATGAAACATAACACATGCAGGTTATTATTTGTTACGTACATTCAGACACCGTGTTGAAAGTTTCTGCTCGAGGAACTGTTTCCAAAGGTGAAAGAACGCATAAAACATTAAATAACAATATCAAAAAGAACAAGCTACAATCACTACACAAATACAAACCAGAATTACCTTCAATTTCTCCACCAGAGGAAGATATTGTGCTTAGATTTAAAAAGGTTGTTCCTATAGCGTCATCCTTGGTTAAACGATCCCTGCAGGGAGAAAAGTGACACATCACACGGTGGCTGATGATACCGTCAGATTAATTAATTTTTGTACAAATTAATTTTTGCTCTTACCAGTCATACAGGGTCAACTTGATGCGTTCACACATGGATGGGAACTACAGAAAGAGACCGATGCGTGCTTTAATTTGTGATGGTTATATTTAAATTTGGTATCTTAATAAGTATTTTTGATACCTTGACTTGAAGGTTGATGAGTTGATTCCACTCTGGGTTGGCATTTTTCTCAATGATTTTGGTGCAAAGCTACAGCAAAGATAAAGCAGTTGAGCAAAAACAACATTCATACATTAATAACGTTAAAACTACTTATAGAATTGTACCCTCTTGCCAGCAAAGCTGATTTCTAGATATGGATCCACCAAGTTCTTCTTATCTCCATCGCCTCCAAAAACCTGTTTGACTGTCTGAACGAAGGCATCGTCCACTGCAGAGTAGAGCCGGATATAAATAGAGGCCTTCAGTAAGATCTGATAACTTCTAATAGCAGTGATTACAGAACTACATGGGTGACTTACTCTGAGGCACATCCTCAGCTCGGTAAACTCTGAGACTGAGAGTGGCACATCGCATGGCAACCCCAGCCGGCACCAACAGATTGCTCTCTATGTCATCCTGCTCCTCATTTTTCTCTCTCCTCTCCGTCTGGACTCACACCGAAACAGAAGAAAGAGAAGATTTTTTTATAAGCTGTTTTTGTAGACTGATTTCTCAGCTAGAAAGAAATTTTAATGGTAAGTTATTAGAATGTCCACACACCGGTGGCTCATCCCCAGTGGCCATGACAAAGATGCTGACTTTCAGGTATCCTCTGGCCCCCGAGCTGGAGTCATCGGGATCACTCAAAAGGAGCCATTTCCTCATTATGGCATGACCTGGACACAGTAAAATATGAAAATGTACATGTATATGTAAATCATACAATCTACAAAAGCATATCTGAATGCTTACCTGGTTCATCATAGACAAAGCCAACATCTACCTGTGACAACAAGAAACATAAGACATTATGTAAAATCTGAAATCCTTGAAACTGCTGGGGACAAAAACAGGAATTCTGTGAATAATAAAACGCTGCTTATCAAAAAGCAAAGATTCCAAAACAATACAGACTGGCCTACCTTGAACTCTCCCATTAGACTGTCAGCTCTGAGGGAGAAGGAGTCATAAACCTGTTGACAAAAACACAACATCACAGCTTCAGCAGACTCAGAAAACACCCTGATTTTAAAAGAACATGTATTTGGAATGAAAAGAATTATCTACGCACCCGGAGACTAATGCTGTCATCAAATAGTTCTGAAGGTAGCATGTTAATGTTGTAGAAAAATATCTGTTTGACACAAAAGAAGAAGAGATGGACAAATGGACGAGTATTTATTTTTCTTGTGACTATATAGTTTGATGCCAGACTTGCTGTGACAAACCTTATAGACTTACAGTTTATTAAGCTGAGAATGTTTGGCAGAAACCGAGAAAAAAACATATGAGAAGAATGAGAAACAAAACAAAAAGCTAAAGACGCTACCTTCATGCTCCAATGTGATCCGCTGCAGCAGATAGGGAGATAGATAAGCAAGAGGGTTAGAAAAGCAACAGATTAAGCAGCAAAGATTGAAGACAAGAGAATGTTAAAAATACTGTAGATAAGACGATGAAAATCAAAAATTAACTATCTCTGATGAATTTCTGAAAAGAAGTTTATTTTGTTTTTTGTGATGGACTCTTTACCTCATCGAAGTACGGGTTATTTCCTCTTCTGATTCTAGTCCTGTGGGTCTGCCCACATGCATTCACCTTCACCACTGGCTTGATGTTGTTTCCAGGCAGCTGTCGGCCCTCAATGACCCGAACACGGATCTGGACATTACAGCGAGACAGTTTATCTGGGTGTTTTTTAAAGACGTATCAGCCTTTAATGTACAGAATTCATAAAGCAAGCTGCCATTCATGTGATCACAAAAGATATTTATGCCCTAAATAGTGCATTTGGGATTATCCAGGAAGTGGGAAATCAAAAATGAGACAATACCTGGAAATCCTGAGGCTTATTGGCCAGGGCTCTCTGCCTTTTTCGGCTGAGACGGGCAGGCTTGTGACTGGGTTTACCAGGCTGGGTTGGTGCAGCAGGAGCTTCAGGATTCCCACCCTGACCTCCTCCCTCGACATCCGCCTCCCCCCCATCATCATCATCACTGCCGCCTTTCACAAAAACCAAAATAAACACAACATTCTTCAAAATCAAAATTCCAAACACATTTTGTGTGTATGATGTGTCAACCATCCACCAACCATCCACCAACACTGCAAATAGTATATTTTTTAAAAATATAGTTGAAGCCAACAATCACTAAGAACACACACATGGTTTCAATTAGAGCCAAACTTTGTTATATGAATATTTATGTTCATCTCTTCATACAACAAAAGAAAATATGAAGTTTATTACTCACACATTAAAAAAACAGTGTTGTAATCTGTGCACCATCAATTTTGTGTTCCATTGTTTCATTAATTTATGATGAAGTTTAGAATTTAATGGTAGAAAAACAAACATTGCATTCACACTTCACAGTTCTTAACCGGTATCTTACCAGCATCCACATGAGACGTATCTCCATCATGCTGAACATTTAAGTTTGGGGCGGCGCTGGCAGGAGGTTCATATCTAATAATCAAATCTATTGTTGCCTGAAAGAATTAAAGTTCTCTCAGTTAGCATCATCTGCTCTTACTGTTTAATTCTCACACAATATTAACAATTCAGCCACTTCCTGCAGACATAAATAGATACTTAGCAGACATAAAGTAGAAGCCCTGTGACTTTCTCAGTTGGTTTTCCATGTCATAAATTAGTGCCATTACAGTATAAAGACATGAGATCTGTTGTTAGCTAGATGTATTCACCCCAACAGCTTGTTGTTTTTCATTCATCAAGGGTACATTCTTAGATAAGAGTGACTTCACTTGACCACTGGCCAAATCTCTCAGAAGGATTGTGGCTGATCCAATGAACCTGAAAAGCAAACACAGAAATGCTCCTTAAATCAGTTCATCACACTTAGTGAACATCTGCAGATGTATAACGCAATGTGTGAAATAACAGTTTGTTTGAAAAGAAAAGGTGGATAGCTCACTGTTTCCACTTCCCAATTTTACTTCTTCACATTTCATGACAAACCAAGCAACAACATCAATGCTGTTGCTGTTTCCATGAAAGACAAGTCATGTGGCAATAGTTATTAAGAACAAAAAATATTGTAATACGTCACATATTGTCTATAATTATCTCAAACTATATCCACAGTCCTTTACATTTCAAAGAACTGATCAAACAGTACAAATATTTTATCCCCCTGAAACAAGTAATCCAATCACTGGAAAAATTCAGCAGAGGAACCATTCAGAAACAGAGAGACCATCTATTTAGAGAGCACATAGTATTCTTTACTGTGTGACAAGGACCTGCTGCTTTTATGGACCGGCCCCCAAGATGACGAATAAGTTACCAAAAAAAAGCAGAAGACTGGAAACAATTAACCTCGACCACAGGCATGCGTTGGTCGCTCAGTGCCCCTTTTCAGAGTGGATAAATAAAGAGCCAAGAAGGCGGGGGAATAAGCAGACTTGAGTGAGTAACATGAGAACAGTGCGAGCACAATCATGATCTCAGGCTCTTTTTCTTCTCTCTTTTTCTTCAATATTTTTTTTTTATAATTGGCCAGCATTTAAAAACAGAGAGATTGCTGGAAACAGGGTCAGCTGTGAAGGACACAACAGAGAGGAAATCTGGACCTTCAGTTATCTGTGTTTATAACTGTGGAGGGCACATGTTAACATAGGGACTTGTTAACATAGACTGGGGGTTGCATACAGTACTCTCCAATGAATGAGGAAAGGAAACTTTATAAAATACCATTCTAAAGAACAGAAACTTACTTCTTAACCACAGACGATGGTTTACCTGACAAAGTAATATATTCTTTACTATTTACATGTTACTTTTAAACAAAGGTCATTTAGGATTAAAAAAAAAAAAGCCCAAGGAGCCGTCTGCACTGGTGCTGCCTCAGACGGCTTATCTTGATAGCGCCACAGATTTATACCGGGCATGATTTAGCAAAGTTGGAGTGGCTGGGCTCAGCTGTGAGTCATCACAGATGTGCCAATGACAAGCCAGCACAAGCTCCCTCTCCTGCATGAGTTGCAGGCAGTAATCATGGAAAAATATCTAAGTGCCTATCTGGAGGAGGCAGAAACCCCTACACCCTCATCCCACCCTGTTCTGTCTGGCACACAAATATATATTCTATACACAATTAGTCATTAGAATGACTCAGTGGAAGTGCTATTGCTTGATCTGCTCTCTGTCCTGCACTTCAGAAAGACAAATAGCCAGTTTAGAAAATGCACGAATAAGCCTGAAAAAACAGAGGGATCAATCAAATATTTTATAGACGGAGTGTAGATAAGATAAGAAAAAAAGAAGTGACTTTCTTCCCTTTAAAGGCAACATTCCTGGTAACATCTATGAGTTAGTGTGAAGGAGACGAGACACCATCTTTACTGACACTGCAAGTCTTAACACGGTCACAGTGAGTTCACAGTTATCACAGTTATAACATGATACTTTGCTCCTTAAGAAAATGTCAAATCAATAACTATTCTAACCACATTATTTACGAACCAGTCACTTTGTCAGATTATAATGTCATGACTTGTCAACAATTTTTCTCTTCAACCGTTACTTCAACTACTATTCTCTTGTAACATGAGTGTCTTTCAGGGGGGGTGGAGACTTCTTTATAGACTGACTACAGAAGCAGAGATTTTTACTCTGATGCCATCATCCCCAAAGCCACGAATATGTCTAAATGATCACAGTGTTCTGTTATACAGGGAGGAAGGCTGAATGTTGTGCGTTCATCCACTCTTTGCGCATATACTATATATATATATATATATATATATATATATATATATATATATATATATATATATATATATATATATATATATATATATATATATATATATATACATACATACATATATATATACATACATACATACATACATACATACATACATACATATATATATATATATATATTGTGGCAAAGACAAAATGTCACAATATCACCATTTGGTGTTTTTAATGCACATACTTGTCTTTCCCGATTGTTTCATAGTCCTTTACAACCACATTGATGAATGAAGATCCATCCAAAGGAGAGCCTTTCAGGTCAAATTCAAGTACCTGTAAGTATCAGGAGCAGACGGTTACAATTAGTCACCGATGCATAGATTAAACTGTGCCAGCAACTTTCAGGCCAGAAAGTAATTCCCAAATAAATAAAAAGCTCTTTACAAGCTGAAGAAGCACACAATTCATTTAAATTCCTTGCTTACTTCATTCCAAACAGGATTCAATTCATTGTCAACTGCTTTCGTTTTCTTTTTTTCACCTGTAAGATGATCAAAATACAGGATATGCAGTGATATGATACACATGTGAAGCATTAATAAACTTGGCAAAAAAAAAAGAAGTCTTAACTGACTTTAACAATTAAAAAGAAACAGGAGGTTTTGAATCAACTTAAGCATTTCATTAATAAGAGAAAGAAGTGAAGTCGACGCCATGCGGCCAAAAACGTCTCTGGTGACAATCTGACCTTATAAGGATGCATTCTGCGTTTTGTATATGAATGACTGTCATATTATTCACATTAAAGCTCTAATATGCTGTAATTTACCACTACATTTAAAGATAATGTCCTAAAACTTTGAGTGAAGCTAAAACACTGTCTACATGATTAAACCAAAGCAGTAAAAAGTTGCAGCGCATGCAATGAATTCCCTTGTTTAAAAAAAAAAAAAAAAAAAGTCAGAAATAGCCTCGTAAAATGTACCTCTAAAGATGATCGCAGTTATTGGATCAGGGTTTCCAAGTTTCTTTCTGGGGATCCCACTTGCGGACTCGACAATGACCCGCAGCATTTTGATAAAGTCCAAATTTATTCAGAGATTGGAGTCATATCCCTTTGAAAGTGCGGGAGCCCTCACCGAGTGAAAAGTACAGATGTGTAGAGGAGAGGGTTGGATTCCGGAGGACAGCCTCTCTTAGGTCACGGACATGAAACACACCAAATAGCATCAAGGAGGTGGGTATATACTGGGTTTTCTTGTGCCTTTTGAAATATTCATGTTCTGAAAAAAACTGATGACTTGACATCGATCAAGTAGAGCGAATTCCTTCAGCATCCATTCAAACGAGCAGTGAGTCCATTCTTTTCTCTTGCGAACAGCGCCCCCTGGTGTTATAATGAGTTTGAACATCCAGCACCGCAAAACTCCACGCTGCAGTTTATATTTAGTCTAATCTACCTGATATCCATTAATTTGATATAAACAAAAATATAAAACGTTTTATTTATTTATTTATTTATTTATTTATTTATTTATTTATTTATTTATTTATTTATTTATTTATTTATTTATTCAGTTTATTTTTCTTCTTTCCAGACATGTTATTACAACAGATTTCACTTTCATCAGTGTTGGAACATCAGCAACAACATCCGAAAAGAAAAAAAAAAGCCTCATTACTCATAACTATTTGACTTTCAGCGGGGAATTGGTCAAATTGTACATAGTTTCAGGTATTTTTTACCAGACGTTCAGACTATTACAGGGGTTGATTATGGTGCGTTCACAATACCAGTAAAATCGTAAAACTATTTCAGAATTACCGAACCTTGACATATGTGTGTTCGGATAAACAAATAAATATTAAACTTTCTTTTAACTAACGTTAACCAATGTTACTAGACTGACATTCATGTTAATAATACTGTCTTCTGTTTTGCAGAGTTATGTTCTTTGCTGGTTTTATCAGATAACACAGCCAGATTCAAAATATTAAAATCCAATCCAATCCAACTTCATTTGTTAAGCATTTTACAACAACCAAGGGATTGTCCAGATTGTCCTTCATGATTACATTTGCTATTTTTAGCAACATGAGCTTCCTGAAAACAAATGTCCCATCTCAACTCCATTTGTAGGCAAAAACCCCTAATTGGATTGTTGTGATGCCTGTATTCATCACTAGATGGCAGCAGTTTGTTTCGCAAGTTCTCTTCAAGGACTCATTCAGTTAGATAGGCCTCCTTAATCAATCAATCAGTCAATCAATCAATCAATCCATTTTTTTTTTTATAAAGTGCTTAATCAAATCAGCAGATATTTCAAAGTGCTTCTACAGACACAGAATCCCAACATAACTTTCCGTAATAATCATAATGCTATTTATCAATGAACTGTATAGAAGTTAACACAAAAAAGCAATTTCTAATTGTGGTCAGTAAATAAAATATGCTTTACCGATGATTTTTTTTTCAAAGTCAAACAAACCAGGTTCTTCCGAAACAGCCTTGTTGATGTGATGTCCCTGCTCAGCTGGCAGGAGCTATCATTTAGAGGGGATAACAAGAATAAGTGAATCATCCAAAAAGGGGAATTCCAGGAATATCATAGAAACATTATTTAAGTGTGACTCTGTCTTGGCTACATAATTTATGAGTCATTAGCTGTTTTCTGGTTTCATTCTATCCCAAATGACACAATCTCTGCTCCTGCAGCCACTGTTTCTGATGAGATCAGAGGTGAAATTCAGGCTGCTCCCATTTTGGTTGGCAGGTGGATGAAACATTTTATTTTGTTCGCTGTCCCCAACTCTGTCATTGTTCACAATGCTGATAGTGCAGGTTCAAAAGCATTTTTTAATATATACATTCCACCTGGGGCCTTTCTGTGCAGAGTTTGCATTTTCTACTTGCATCTACTTGGGTTCCCTTTGTGTTCTCCGTCTTCCTCTGACCTCCAAAACATGCAATTTAGGTGAATTAGTCACTCCAAAATTATTTGTAGGTATGATTGTGAGCGTGAATGGGTGTCTGTCCTTTTGTGTGGCCCTGCGACTTGTCTGTGGTGTACCCCGCCTCTCAACCATAGCCAGTTGGGATAGGCTCCAGCATGACCTGTGACCTTCTTATCATTTAGATAAGAAGACGAGATGAAGTGACGAGATGAATCTGGTTTTCAAGAAGATGAATGTTGGTAGCACAGGTAAAATTCAGTAGTGATTTTTTTTTTTTTTAGGTTTTTTCATGTCTCTGAGATGCTCAGTCTGTTTTTGAAGTATTCTTTGAAAACATGCAGGGCTTCAATTTTAGGGATAAACTCGTGGCACTGGCATACGATGTGGCTGCTGCCATGTTTCAGCCCCCAATAGTCTCCAGGCCAAAGTGAAGGCAATTACCCCCAGTGCAGTGTTTGTGCTTTGCTATGCACTCAGACTTAATCTGGTTCTGTCAAAAGGGGCTAAATGCTTTTTCTGAATGTAGAATATTTTTTGCATAACTCTCTGGGTTCACCACATTTTTCTCCAAATCCACAAAGAGCACATCTGTTGTTCAGTCTGCAGGCTGTTCAAGGATGCACACACATGCTCCTACTCTATGGAATTTCACATCATGGATGACTAGCACTGTGTCAAGCAACAATGATGGCCTTCTGTAGACTTTTGATAGAGTCCTTGCAGATAAGACAATGGATGATAAACACTGGATTGTGCCAAAGGTTTTGTAATGAAACACGATTATTTTATTAGTTTGCGTTCATGCTGTACACGCACAAACACATCTTCTGAGAGACTAATGCAGGCTATCATCGAGCATGAGGCCATGGATGTAAAAAAGAAGAAAGGAATTTAGTTCTTACTTTTGTCAAAGAGAAGAAGTCCAAGAGGGGTTCCAAACTGTTTGTGCCAAAGCAGCAGGTCTCACATCGGACACACAAGATGAGCCCATGAGAAAGTGCCATCCCTAGTCATTCCAGGATCCCCATAAGCACTGGAGAAATGTGTACGTGATGATCCTTGATGATCTCATGGAGCTGATTCCACAGCATTCTTGAAATTTGAAAAGTGTGTGCTTCCTGAAATTAGTCAATCCAGGGAAGGTTTTTGGCATGAAAGAAGTGTTTCCTGAGGAGGAATTCTTGCTGTCATGGCCAATTCTTTTAATCATGCCAGAACTCTATTATTTTTATGGTAATTGTTGTTGTTATTATTATTATTATTATTATTATTATTATTATTATTATTATTATTATTATTATTATTATTATTATTATTATTATTATTATTATTATCATTATCACTATGATCATCATCATAACAAGAACAATTAAAAATAAGTATACCAGTCATAGATTTTCTATAAATCCTCCAGTTTACAATGAGCTGAAGACGCAGGCAGCTCATGATGGCTGACAAACAACCATTCACCTTCACATTCATGCCTATAGATAATTTAGACTCACTAGTTCACCCATATTTCACAAGGGAAGGTTGTGCAAACTTCCCACAAAGGACTCAGGTCTATATTTGAACCCAGAACCTTTTTGATGACAGTAACTGCATCACTGTTCTGCTATGAGCATTTCTAATAAGAAATCTATGTATTAATGTGCTATATTTTGACAGTTTTAATAGATTTCTGTTATTTTCTATTGATTGCAAGACTCCTGATGGAAGACTGACTTCAAGTCTATTCTTTCCAGCCAGCAGGGGGTTTAATGAGCCCCTGAACAAACAGGAGATGCTTGGACATGAAATCAAACATGTTTGTTTCTTTTCAAACATTCCTGAACCAATAAGATTATCCCATTGGTAGTATAGCAGTAAATTCAAAGAGCTTAGTGTTAACAAAATTTAAAACACTATTTGTTCGTAATAAACATGGCATCAATAAAACACTATATGCTCTTTATTTATTTCCACAATAGAAGGAGAGAGAAGAACTTCTCCAGGAGATGATAGAGAGCAGACCAGAGAGGCAGATGAAGAAGAGCCAGACAGAGAGCAGCATTCAGGCCAACAAGACAGCAGCAGGATATGAATATTTTAATTCTGATTTAGAGAAAAAAGACACGGCTCTCACCAGTTAAAGCTTCTCAGTACCCACAAGATCAGTTTGGTTCTCTAAAGAAGAGCGTATGGTTCCAGCAAACTCTAGAAGAATTGATAATTTCTGGTTTTATCCAAGTGTTTGGTAAAAAAAAGTAATAGGAGGACTTTGTGAATGTTGATGTCAAAAGAATTGAAAAACGACACTCAGTATGTGTCATACAAGTTACAAACACTTGAATCTCAGTAGGACTAAAAACCACTCTTAAATTGGCCTAAGAGACAAAAATGTACATTATTCAATCAAAATTACACTATGTAAATAAATACATTCTTTCAGTAAGAAACAAAGGAGCCGAAAATAGAATAAACAGAAGATTTGAAATATAAACAGCAATAAATAGGACTGAGACAAATGCAGAGTCAATAGATTTCTTTGGTGTTTAATATAGTTGTGTCCACTTGTGTGACATATTGCATTCTTTTGGCTGTGTCTACTTTCTATTTATATAAACTAACCAACAGTTCATTTCCACCCTTTGTCTCATCTGTTTAATTATAGCTGCTGGAATCCAATGATTTATTCTAGCTTTCTGTTTCTTTTGGGTCTACAGGGAAACACGAATCATGAGGATGATGAATTGGTGAAATGAGTAATGTTTTATGAACCAGAATATTGTTGGCACTATTATCTACCTCACACAGTCATTTATTCCTCTTCATAGCTGCTTCTTCCACTTTTGCGGGTCATGGGTTTTGCTGCTGGGGTCCCTCTCAGTGGACTTATGGACGAGAGGCAGTCATGGCAAAAAATTTTTAAAAATATATAAATTATGCATGCATCATCAACATCTGTTATACTTCTGAGGGCTGAAACCTTATCCTCGAACCAACACTAACATCCATCTATAATTTAAAGATCTTGGTCATACTGTACTTTGTTTTTTTTCTCCTTGTGATAGCATGTCACAATACAAATGTATGGGTTATTCATCCAAAGATAAATCTGTTCTGTGTTTCTTTTGTCATATTGGACTGCAGAAGGCTGCCCCTCGCCTTATATAGAGGAGCTACATAATTCCCACACCACTGTAAAAGCTCTTCACTGTGTTTTCTGTTACTTTAGTGGACTTTTGACTTTGTATTTCTACTCTTTATGTGCAGTTGCTTCTAAGTGAAGATGCGTGGCTTTGTACAGTAGTCTAGTTGGCTAGCAGTTATTTCTTGGCATAATTTCTTTTCTGTCTTCCTCCATTATATCCTTCTCACTCTTTAATTCAATTCCCAGAAGCAGTGGCTGGAATATGACCAGCTGAGGGAGGCCAAAGTGGGGGCAACTCTGGCCAGAAAGTTATGGCTGGAGGAACAACAACAGCAGCACAATGAGGACCATTCAAATGGTGAGGCATGGGGCCAGTGAGCAGTATGTACTCGCCACTGGGGCAACAAGTGGCAATAAACTGACACAACATGGTTTTTAAGATATTGAGAGTGCCCTTATACAGCCAACTACTGCAAAATCTCACAGTGGAGCTTTGCCCTCTTTTTGTTAGATTATTTTGAACGACAATATTTATTTTTATCTAACTTAAATTTCATGCTCTGCTCCTCTCTATACAAAAAGTCAGGAGGGGAGCATGATGGAAGATCAAAATCTAGGACTCTTAGAGAAAGCCACAGATGAGCAAAAGCTGCTCACAGAGCAGGCCGACATGAAACAGAACAGCCAGAGATTGAACACTAGATGGTATGTCTGTTACTTGAATATAATGAATACAGTGTTGAAAAATGAGAAGTTTATTATGTTTCTCAGCTACTGTACATGACAGACTAGTTAATGTGTATGTGGAATGAAATGCTGAACCAAATGAAGCAGTTTAAGGAGCGGATGCAGGCTGAAGAAATGAGCAGAAAGTGCTACAAACTATCAGCAAGGACTTCAAGAAGAGACGAGATGTAGATCCATCAGCAGTGACTCACTCAACAAAACAGATGATTCTTTATATGTGAAAAGTCTCATTCCTTCACTTTACCATGCACTTCATTGTAATGAAGACCATGCTAGATATAACTAATGGATGACTTCTTTTGTGTTAGAGAGCAGTTGGACTGCAGCTCTCACCATGGCTCAACCACCTTGTGCTGTTTCCAGGGTTACTCTGTTCCTGTTCCTCCTGTCAACCTTTGCATTCTACCATCACAATTCTGTCTTCTCTGGAATGTGGATTTTATCTGTGTTGATTAACCACAGTGGTTTTGTTATCCATCCATCCATCCATCCACTTCCACTTATCCGGGGTCGGGTCGCGGTGGTGTAAGTTATATGATTAAAGCAGTTTGTTGATTTCTTGAGGGTGTTCTTCTTAATATTTAAATTTAACCCACAAAGTTAAAAAACACATCCATACTCTAGAAAATAGTGGATTTTTAGCCATGCTTTCAACCATCTTTTTTAGATTAAGTTTAAATTATTGCTTTTGACTAAAATGTCTTGGCAACTAATACATGGGCTGGTGTGAAATTTTTTTACATATTGAAGGCCCTAAAATATAAATTCTGCTGACTCTTGAGGCTCCATGAATTCTTATATTACAGAATGGGGTAAGAAATTGCTTACATACTGTGGTCTGGTCAGGTAGTGTGATAGAGTGTCAAATCATGTTTCTGTAGGTGTCGACTGCTGCCGTGCCTCACACTGTTCAAACCAGATGAATAGCTCAAAACAGCTTGTGTAACTTAATCCTTTTCCTGTACTACTTAAGGTCATGGATCAGTATTGCTCACCAACAATATTGTGAATCATATTAATCATTTGATGGTGTTTTTCTTGTTTTGATCATCTACATTTTCAGGACCAGGATATTTGGACCTCCTGTAATTTCAAAAAAAAATTGCTGGGTTTGAGTTAAAATGCTGAATACTGTAGATCATTATTAGATTATTAATAGTTAAAATCATAGTAAATCTCCCCAAGAATAGCTGATTTTTCATTTGCACAGTATTTCTGCGATGACATACTGTGCAGTGGGTTCAGGTTTCGATTGAAGATAAAAACTTGAACCCATTGAGAATTTGTCAGTCTAAATCCACAACACACCACAGTGTGTTGCAATTTGAGCACTTAAAAATTTATAGAAAAGACTTTTCAAGAATCAATGTTGCACAGATAAAAATGTTTGACTAGAAGGACATTCGGTGGGCTGAATACCTCTGCAAGACACCGTACAATCCTGATTCTGGTTCCCTGTGCAGCTCATAGTTCGGGTTCTACAACTCAGATTTACCTGTGATGGGATTGGTCAAACTAAAATGACAAGTGTTTGGATTTACAAGTTAAGAAAGCTCAGAGGCTTTATGACTCTTGCGTCACAGTTATTAGTGCCCTCTGGGATCCCCTTACTCTGTAAGCCACTACCTTCTGTTGTGGAGGAGGTCGCAGGTGCAGATCTGGTCTGGTGTTCACAGAGCATTTTTGGACATGTCTCAATAGTTTTTGCCCTGCCACATCTTCAGGAGGACATCTTTACTCCTCTGCTCTTGCCTCGCCTCGCTTTACCCATCTGAAAGGAGCATCTTTGCGCAGCTACAGAAGGGACTGTTGATTCATACTTGGACAACATGGCAGACAAAGACACTGTTGAGAAGTTCCTTGACAATAACCCACAATATGCCAAGGAGTACTATGAAAAGAAAGTCAAGGCAGATGTGATCACTGCTGCCTTCAACAACCAGGTCCAGGTTAAGGACCCATCTTCTTACAAGGATGTCACTGCCATCCAGGAAGCTGAGTTCATATTTGAAATCATAAAGGAGATTAACAGTGCCAGCCCAATGGAAAAGGTCATGCATAAAATTCTCCAGAGGATTGCTGTGATGATCCAGGCTGATCGTTGCAGTTACTTTGGATACAGAGCTCGTAACGGAACACCTGAGCTATCTACAATCCTCTTCGATGTGACGCACAATTCTCCATTTGAAAAAAATCTTGTGAACCCCAATCTAGAAATAGTTTTTCCCACTGACATGGGAATTATTGGATGGACCGCTCACTCCAAGAAGCCTCAGAATATCCCTGACGTTAAGAAGGTGAGCTGATGATAACTGATAAAGAATTCAGAAATAAACTAGTGAGTCAAAGAATCAAACCAAGCTGATTACAGATGAGACATTTGAGAGAATATGTTTGGACCAATCATTAATCCTCTTTTGAAACAAAAGACACTAATTATTTGACATGTAATCAAAATTCAGGACTTTTGTTTTAAGATCATTAATCTATGTAGCTAAAGATAATTACATAATAATGGCTTAAACTATCATGTGCACCTCAATGTCTCTTTTGTTATAGTTTCAAGTTTATTTATTCTTATATAGCCCAGAATCACAAACAATGTGTCAAAGGGCTTTACAATCTGCACATGGACGATATCCCTCTGACCTTTGTGCACTGCGAGCAGTACGACCCTCATATATATTGATTTTAAACTATATGTAAAGTGTTACTCTGCAGTGGACGTGTCATATTCCTCATTTCAGGGCATTCAAACTCAACCTTTAACTGTTCACATTATTTTCAGGACTCTCATTTTAGCGACTTTGTGGACAAACAGACCAAATACACAACCAAATGCATGATTACTGCTCCCATCATGAACGACAAGGAACCCATCGGTGTTGTCATGGCACTCAACAAACAAGGCGCTGATCAATTCTCCAAGAGTGATCAGGAGGTGAGTGGGTAGAGTGTTCATTTTTTTCACAAAGAAAAACTCAAACAAGCTTTAACTCCTTGTAGACAAGTCCAGAAGCAGTGGGGATGACATCTTCATCTTGACCTATGAAGGGAAATTTCCCATTTTAGCTCACTAACTTCCTGTCTGACCTGTATATTTAGAGGTTTGACTTAGTTCTTAAGGTCGCTGTTATGACAGCTCAACTTATAATCCTTTTAAGGAGCTGAAGCTCAGACACGTCTTGTTTTGCAGTCTCTTTGTGATGTTGAGGTTATCCATGTGAAGAGAAAGTGACGGCAATCTGTGGAAAATGTTAATTCAATTTATTTAAAAAAATAATTTCTTTCTTTTTTTATTACAGCTCTTCAATAAATATGTAAACTTTGCTGCTGTGGCCTCGATCCAAGCTTATACCTCTGTCATGTGGGACGTAGAGTCCAGGAGAAGTCAGGTAAAAATTAGACAAGAATTTAAAGAGGAATTCCTTTTTGTCCCAGATGAATCCTTTTCACAGCTACACGAAAAAAGAAACCACATACCAATTAAAAGCTCCTACTAAAACAGCGAATCTTGTCGTTGCTATAGGTGTTGCTCTGGTCTGCCAGCAAAGTGTTTGAGGAGTTGACGGACATTGAGAGGCAGTTTCACAAGGCCTTGTACACAGTGAGGACATACATCAAGTGTGAGCGATACTCTGTTGGACTGCTGGACATGACCAAAGAAAAGGTGTGTGGAAAAAAGTGTAGACCTTCTTCTTTAACTCAAATTTCTACTTTCCCTTCAGTGATGTCTGCAGCAGCATATACTACTGTCCTTATGACAATAAGGAAATATGAAAGAATGTGATTTTGGCCTTTCCCTTTCCAGGAGTTTTTTGATGAGTGGCAAGTCAAACTAGGGGAACAGGAGCCATACAAAGGCCCCAAGACTCCTGATGGCAGAGTAAGTCCAAAGCTGAGCGTCATATTGTTTAACTGAGGATTTCAAAATATTGAAAATCACTGTTTATGTTAAAAAAAATTCAGGAAATCAACTTTTACAAGATTATTGACTACTTGCTGGAAGACAAAGAGGAGATTAAAGTTATTCCGTAAGTAAGATGATGCACTACAGACCAAATCTGGCCTAATTATACAGATCTACATGCTTATTTTTAGCTGATTGACAAATAAAATGTTGCTCTGAATTTACAGGGGTCCTCCTGCTGATCACTGGGCTCTAGTCAGTGGACTCCCCACATATGTGGCTGAGAATGGATTTGTAAGTTCAACTTTTGTGCCATTTTTATGCAAAATTTAGTTGAATACAGTAATTAATCTCACTGATTTACTAATAACAAACCCAAATGTCATGATGTTTTTATTTGCAGATCTGCAACATGATGAATGCTGTAGCAGATGATTACTTTACATTTCAGGTAAGACATTCATCCCTGACATTCATCACTAAAAGTGCTTAGAAGATCTTGATTTTCTGTTTCATTTGTTTGACAGAAAGAAGCAGTGGATGAGACTGGATGGAAGATTAAGAATGTCCTTTCCCTACCTATTGTCAACAAAAAGGAAGAAATTGTTGGGGTTGCTACTTTCTTCAACAGGAGGGATGGCAAACCCTTTGATGAGAACGATGAGCAGATTACTGAAGTGTGTAAAAATAAATTGTGCTGTTTCAGCATATGTGTTTTCCAATACAGTTATAATACACTCTAGATACTTCAGTATGATTTATATTAGTTGTACTAAATGCACAATTTATAAAATTTAATATACTAAAAATATTTTTGAAATTATGTGTATGGCTTTGAATTTATTTAATCATCTATGTTTGAAGTTAACATTAGCAGTTGTGCATTAGGTAATATTATATAATTTTTGATGGATGTACAGAATTAATTTGATGACTTTGTATGCACCCGCGTCTCCAGGCTCTAACCCAGTTCCTCGGCTGGTCCACCCTGAACAGCGACACATATGACAAACTGAACAGAACAGAGTGGAAGAAAGAGGTTGCCCAAGAAATGCTCATGTATCAGACAAAAGCCACACTGGATGATGTTCAGACCATTCTGGTAAGCTGCTGATCCAGCCGTACTGAAAAGACAATTGTCAATCAAACCCACTTTTATCTTTTACATACCCTCACAGAACACTCAAGAAAAGCTCGGCAGTGCACCAGAAGACTGTGACCAGAAGGAGATGTACAAACTATTGGTGAGCACTGTGAGATGTAGACTTCTGTGTTCTTCATGAAATTATCTTCTTACAATGTAAAACTGATTTCCTGTGCCATTTTTTCCGTTGTGCAGAAAGCTAACATCCCTGACCCCAAGAAAGTGGAGCTGCATGAGTTCCGCTTCAGTGACTTCCCCTTGTCAGAGTTTGAGCTCATCAAGTGTGGTATCCGCTGCTTCTTTGAGCTGGGGGTGGTGGAGAAATTCAAAGTCCAAGCAGAGGTCAGTCGTCAGGAAACCTGCACGGACTTACCTACTAGTTTCACCATCTCTAAAACATTCAACACACACACTTTTTTAGTGAATAAACTGGCTTGAGTGAATTTTACTCACTTCTCGTGCGCAGACCTTGACACGATGGATGTACACTGTCCGCCGGGGGTACCGAGACATCACCTACCACAACTGGAGACATGGTTTCAATGTTGGACAGACCATGTTCACGCTGCTGCTTGTGAGTCTGGTCTCTAATAATACTACAGTATTTTATATATTTACTCTAATTTTTGGAAAAACAGAGCTGCCTTTGCTCTTCCTCAACAGACAGGTAAACTAAAGAAGTATTATTCCGATCTCGATGCCTTTGCCATGGTTGCTGCAGGATTCTGCCATGATATCGACCACAGAGGAACCAACAATCTTTATCAGACAAAGTAAGATTCTGTTTTTGGTCATTTTCTAGAAATATTAATGAATAATTGAGAAATTTAAAATGCTTTCCTAAAAATCTGGTTCTTTTGGACTACCGTAGGAGTTTATCTCCGCTGGCAAAACTCCACAGCTCCTCAGTTATGGAGCGACATCACCTGGAGTACAGTAAGACACTGATGGAGGATGAGGTGAGACTCTTTTTCTCACTGGAATGTCACCGGCTACATTTTATGGTAGAAACTCACTGAAACACTGGTTGTTGTTTAACATCAATCTATCATCTGTTCTCAGAACTTGAATATCTTCCAAAACCTCCAGAAGCGTCAGTTTGAAACGGTGCAGCATCTGTTTGAAGTTTGCATTATTGCCACTGATCTGGCCCTCTACTTTAAGTAAGAATGCTCCAGAATATATTGTAATTGTGTCCTACATTCAACGATTGAGCTCAAATATTTGATGGCTTAGTTTCAAGGAATAATAGTTAGAAAGACCCGACAACTTTCTCCATCTTTCAGGAAGAGAACAATGTTCCAGAAAATTGTGGATTCTATTGAGGCAATTCCAGATGAAAAGGAGAGGATTGGCTACATCTCCAATAATCCAACAAGGAAGGAAATTATCATGTACATACCTATTTCATATCTATACTTAAACACTATTTTCATGCTAGTGTTCTGTCAGTCATAGAAGTGCTGCCATGTTTTTTTGCAGGGCAATGATGATGACTGCTTGTGATCTGTCAGCCATCACAAAACCATGGGAGGTTCAAAGCAAGGTGTGTTCCTTTCTTCAGACTGGTCACCAAGGCACCAGTTAGCCAATCATTCTCATTCTTGTATTTGTTCTTGTGGTTCTAGGTTGCTTTGATGGTGGCAGCAGAATTTTGGGAGCAGGGAGACCTCGAAAGGACAGTTCTTGAGCAACAGCCTATTGTAAGAGCATTAAACTGGGATTTTGGGCACAATTTTGGTGTATGTGTGCAGTGAAAGAGTCACACTTTCAATCACCATCTCTTGAATCCTCTTGTTTAGCCAATGATGGACAGAAATCACGCTGATGAGCTGCCCAAGATGCAGTGTGGCTTTATCGACTTTGTCTGTTCCTTTGTGTACAAGGTGCGGAGACACATATGAACATTTTTCACTATTTGTACATATATCTTTCTTTGTCATTATCCGAATGTTTACATCTCCTTTTATACTCAATTCTGCATGCCTGCAGGAGTTTGCCCGATTCCATACCGAGATCCAACCCATGTTCAGTGGTATGACTAACAACAGGGGAGAGTGGAAAGCTCTCGCCGATGTCCATGAAGCTAAGATGAAGGCGATTGAAGATGAAAAGAAAAGGCTGGAAGGAGGAGACGGGCAAGGTGAGAGTGAATTTTCAAATCACATCCATCCTGCTCATTCAGCATCATCACTCCTCTTCTCCTGTGACAATCATTATTTGTTCCTTTTTCAGGTCAAGATGGTGGGAAGTCAAAGACGTGTGTCATCTGTTAGACCCCTCCGACTGTCTGTCAGAGCAGTTATGAATGTTTTTTTGTGTATTTATGTAACATGCATGAGCATGTGTTCAGATGACATGAATACAATGTGAAAAATTGATGATAAATTTTTATATACTGCAGGCTTTAGTTCTTATATCATCTGATATAGAAAGCTATTTTAATCATTAATCCAACATTATACTTGCATATACAATAAGCATGATGAGAACATTAAAAACACCTTGCATTTTAACATAAGTATAAATACTAAATATAATATAAGGATATTTAACTCACTTATTCTTTGGTTTCTAATAATATTAGCCTGCTAGTGTAATGAATTCAAGCCCTTATCTCTGACTGTTTTTGAAATATCAGTACTGCAATAAGGTGCACATATTTTGTTGAGAAGGAGCTTGTTTTAAAAAAAAAACATTACTGCTTTATTATGTATATTATTGCAAGTGATGCTTTAGAATATAAAACATATGTCCCTGCCAAATGGGTAAAAGATGTAAGAAGATTTGACCCAATTGGATTTGGTTATAAGCCAACGTGAGTCAGTAGGCTTTCCTTTTAAGTCCCCTGCTTATGAAAAGTAAAAATACTGCTACCTGCTCATAAGTCGACCTGTCCAGAGTACATGTGGTGCACAGGACACAAGAAGATGACATGTTGAAACACTGCAGCAGTCAGATTCAGTCTGCAAAAACAATGTCATTCCCTGAAATGTTTTGAGTTATTCTTGTAATGCCTAAAACAGTTTGTGACATGGATAGCCTACAGTAAAACAATGTCAATTTATTGTGTTTCTTCTCTAATGAACGTGTTAATTTGTTTTTAACATAATAACTTTGAATCACGGGAAATGTAATGATTGAAAAAAAAAGTAACTCATGTATGGCAGTAAATACAAAGCTATATGTGCAATAGCATCATGTATAAAATGTGAATTAATTATCAATAAAGTCTATTTATTTTCAATGTTTGCGTGCTTGGTCATGATTGTATTAATGTAGCAGCTTGTGCTTCGGTTCATTAGCAGCAGTGCTATTAATGGCAGGGTATACTATATCAGCGATCGCTGAGCGGTAACAGTTTCCTGATGGTAACTTCAAGTGTCATTAAGTCCCTGAGCGACCCTCATGCCTCTTTGAGCACTATGGTAAGTGCTTAGATCTCACTAATCCTGGCTTTACAGGAGCAGGGCTGTATAAACATCACCATTTAATCAATTACAAACAAGCTTAAATGGAACCTGTGACACCTGAGTGAAATGTAACCAGGCTCTGTATAAGATTTGATACGCATTCAAAGAGTGTTGCTCTCCCGTATGCACTATGCCACACATTGCAAGACTCAAATCCCCTCCTCATATGCTATTTGTAAAGGCACATATATGTTTGTCTTTGGTTGTTTAACGAGTGCAGACATACAGTAGCCATGACCTTTGACTCTTTGGCATGTTGGATGACCTCAGCTGAGACAAGTGTCAGATGTTGTATTGCGTCAAATGAGAATATCCCAGCAGATCCCATCCAGGCAGGTATTACTGACTCCCCGCTGCATCATAAACAAAACAATTAACAATAAATGTTAGGTATGTTTTGGTTGTGGTTTTTTGGTTTGATTTTCCCTTTGAGTGAGTTTTTAAAATTTACTATTATTGTATTGAATTAAGTTAATTAACAATGGTCAACTAACGTGCCAGACAATCACTTAGCTAAATAAGTGTGCAGGATTATTTGTCCCTTGTCGCTGCCTGAAACAATCATCCCTGTCTCAGGTGGGTGACTGGCACGTGCTGAACTTCATAGATCATACTGAAACCAGAATGTATCTCAGTTACACAATCCTGGTGTTCACGTCATAGGAGGTAATCCAGCTTTGTGAACTCACCAACTCCTTAAGACAGCATATGGGACCAGAGGTCAAACAGCAAAACTACAAACTACTCTTAATGTTCAGCTTTCACTGCTAAGAGGAAGGTGAAGGAGTAGGGGAGGCAGCCACTTCTAATTTGTTCCATATTTTGGGGCATAATATGGTTTGTAGACAGGAGGAATTATACAAACATTGACAATATCAGTAAGTACAATTAAAAAAATAATAAAATTGAAATATAGAATTAGAAGATGAACAATCTTTGCCTCTCGTGAGAACACAAAAGCCTCAGGAATATTTGTTGAGCAAAGAAATTATTTTTAAGGCGGATTGCTGGAAATCATTTTGAAGATTTGAATATATATTTCACCTTTGGCCGTACCTTAGTTCTACATTTCCCTCTGGTGGGGGTGGCAAGTCCATCAGAGACAAAGGCTTCATGTATTCTCATGTACTTCACTCCACTGAGGATACAAATGTTGGAAGGTGGTAGTTTGAGTATTGGATTGTATTTAAAAGTATACCACTGACTGATTCTTTGGGTGAACAGAAGTATTTTAAACGTTAACTATTATTATTTTACACCTTTTTTTCTATTCCCTTGAGAGCCGTGATTGAGTCGATCATTTGTTTGCCACTTTCTAGATTGGAAAACAGCATGAACTTGGTTTTGTCTTCTTTTCGTCTTTTCATTAAATTAATAACTTTTGGAGCACAACAACTGCTTCCTGGAAGGATTCATTAGCCAAGAGTTGATCCACAGTAGAAACTCACCGTGTCATCAGCGGGACCCAGAGTGTACTGTAAATAATAAATATTCCTCTTGCACTTACTGTATGTGATGATACATTGCTGCTTTGCCATGAAGATTCCAATAGTAAAGACACAAATACACATGCACCTGCAAAATCAGCACCCCAGACAACACCGTGGCTTTCTGAAGACACAGACATTAGATATTTTAGGGTCATGTTTAAGGTGGATTAACAAGGGGATTTCTACAATTTATCAAAAACTGTTTGATTTGAAATGTTTGTTTTTTTTTTATTCTAAGAAAGGATTGTTTAGTTACAGAGGCAGACCAACGAGGGTTATCTATTCTTCCTGTTAAGAGGAAAAAAGTGAATTGTCAGAAACGACATTATCATCCGTACGGACAGCAGCAGATGTCACTGCTGGGAATATTGCTGGACAGTGTGCGTTCTGTCCTGGTGATGAATGATGACATTTATGAAGCACAAAACTTCAAATCATCGAAGGCACAACAGTACTCTACTGTTCTGTACTTAGTCCCAAACCTTTCTATCCAAAAGGGATTTGTTACTTCCTGTTCCCTCCAGATTCTCCTCGGCCACAATTCCTTTCTTCATGTCACCTCTCAAAAAACAAGATTCGTCCTTTCAAGTGTTCTCCTTATAGGTGATACTGTGCCTTAAATCTTCATCTGATCATCTCCAAAAAAGCAAAGAACTACACAAATGTTCCAAGGCATGACCCTCCTTCATTCTAGGGCTTGCTTACATTTTTACAGCCAAAGTCTTGAACTAAACACACTGGATATTAAATAGTGGAATCACATTAACCACAGAAAGACAGAAAGGCTTCAACCTTTTAAATCAACTGCACGCCTCTCTTCCCAGAAAGGTCTGATGCAAGCGGCCCTGTGAACAGTGAGTAAACATATTAATCTTCCAAGTCTGGAGGGATCTGGGAAAATTGATGAGCCCAAACAGCAAAGGGTGACGTTTTAATATAGCTGTGAGTACAATATTTGCAGCAATTAAACAAAAACTAGAAAATAATTTTTTAAATCTTTTCATTGTTTTTATAGGTATAATAATAACAACAACAATAATAATAATAATAATAATAATAATAATAATAATAATTATTATTATTATTATTATTATTATTATTATTATTATTATTATTATTATTATTATTATTATTATTATTGAAGGGAGACTAAACATGCAGAAAAGGAGGATGGGAGCAAAAACCTGTCCTTTGTTTGTGAGGGGTACGAGGGGGATGGGGTTCGTTTGATTAAGGCACAGCAGATGTCAGGATGACAGAAGGGATTCCCCACACCCCTCCATCACAAGGCAGTCACATTTTGCGTCAACCAGTCGCCATAGAAACCGAGTGCAGACCAGGGAGAATAGGAATTAATATTCAGAAGAAAACGCAAAGTCAAAATGACATTAACAATTCAAACTATGTGATTATATGATGTTGATAATATGATGCTACAGCTTTAATTCCATTATTACTATTAATCTTTGTCGGGTTTCCCACCCGCTCCCCGCATAGAAAGCCTGTGTGCGTCTGCGCCGCAGGCAGCAACCCGCTGGCTCATGTCAGGGCCCTCATTCTGGAGCTGATTCGACATTTATTACACAATTCCGTCGCCTGTGGGTGGAATCCTCGACGCGGATAGCGGCTGGAGTGTGGCTTTCTGCTGAGATCATAGGTGTGGTTTCTGCATGGAGATGAACCGTGTGCGCCCGCTGGGATCCCCGCCTGCCGTCACACCGCGACAGCTGCTGGTTTCCTGAGCTGGAGTCAACCAGAGAGCGAATTTCATTACATTATATTCTTGTCGCAGAGGATGTTTGGTGTGTATCTCTCGGTGCGTTGCGTAAATTGAGCGCCGTTGGAAAAAAAAAAAAAAAGAAGAAAAAGGGGGGGGGGGCGCGCCTGGATTTGATCATCTTCACAACCGGAGGCGGTGGCGCGTAAAAAAAGGAGAGCTCGTCGTTTGGCCTCCAGGAGACCCTGGTTCATGTGGAGGGCTGTTTGACGCGCAGGTCTTGGTTCACAAGGATGGAGAATAGACGCAAGATGCGCATGAGATCGCCCTGGCTCGGTTTACTTGTGTTGGCGTCTGTTTTGCTGGTAGCGGACAGCAGGAGAGCCAAGCAGCCCCGGTGCCCCCCGTCATGTACCTGCACCAAAGATAACGCGCTGTGCGAAAGAGCAGCGCTCATTCCTCGCACCTTCCCACCAGATGTCATATCGCTGTAAGTCACAGATTCTTTTTGCTCCTTTTAATAATGAAATCCCAAATAGCGATTTTATAAGAGAGAAATCTACATTCATACCATCGGATGATGACGCAAAAATGAATTCGCTCTTGCTGCAGAGTCATGCTTATAATCCAAGAAACGGACTGGGATGTGTTAAAGATGATCAGTATATGTGTGTGTTTGTCCTTTAATCCCCCCACCCCACCCCCCCACCCCCACACTGCAGATCATTCGTCAAGTCCGAATTCACTGAAATCCCAAAGGAGAGCTTCATCCACACTCCTGCCCTGCACCTCCTGTGAGAAGCTTTTACTTCGTGTTCCTCAGTCTTTATGAGGTGGTGTCAGTTCCCACTGAGGCGATCAACGCCATGTTTAGTGTTCAGACATCTCCCCTCCACTAATGCTGCACATTGTTAGAGAATGGATGCAGTCTGTGAATAGAAAATGATCCTTGCTTCTCATATCAGGGTAGAATAAGTCGTTTGCTGTGTGTCAGATGTTTGTTTTTTTTTTAAATAGGGATTCCCTCCTTTTGAAGAGGGAGCCCCCTGTCTGGTCTCATGAGGATCTGTGAACTAAGTGGGAATGAGCACAACAACAATCTTTGTGTTTGACATATTTGTGTTACTGTTAAGAAGAGAGGCACAGGGTGTATATCACACGCCATTAGTATCAGAATAAATAGTTTCTGATATTAAGATTTGTGAGATTTGTGAATAGGAATAGTGATGTGTTGTGAATCTCTCCTTACAGCCTCTTCACAGCCAACAACTTGGAAACTATAAATGAGGATGCTTTCCTTGGTCTTCCTCACCTGGAGTACCTGTGAGTAGATTACTCCAGAAAATACTGGGAACTGTCTGAATAACATCAGCTATAATCCTTCCATTGCCAATTTATTCAACGCCTTTTTCAGGTTCATCGAAAACAACCAGATCAGGTCGATCTCTCCAAATGCTTTCCGTGGACTGAAGACCTTAGTGCATCTGTGAGTAACAGCTGACAACTGGATGATGCGATGTCTTAGGAATCTCCGTCTTAGGGCATTTAAGAAAAGGCTCTGAGAAAACAAACAAACACGAATTTACAGCAGCATCCTGACATGTACATTTTCTCTAATATTTTTCCAACAGGCAAAGACATAATCTGGCTGAGGAAGTAGACAGAAAGTAGTTTAATGCTTCTTCAGTCTCACAATGAAAAATGTTCCTGCCTTCAGTCTCAGGGGTGCTGTTATGGGGGCCGAGCTCTTAACCACACATCCTCATGTTGTGCTGTAAGACAAAAACAGCATTGCAACATCCACACTTAGGTTTTATGAAGCACTGGAACCTGAGATTCAAAGTTGATATACAAACAGTGGAAAATGAGTTTGAAAAGGAAGGGAGGAATTCTTTTGTTGATGAAAGGAGAACAATAAGTACTATATCTGTCCAACTGTCACAGAATTTTTTCTCTCCCTTCTTTTTTAGGAGTTTGGCATACAATAATCTGGAGACTCTGCCAAAGGATTTGTTCAAGGGTCTTGAGGCCTTGACAAAAGTGTAAGCATGATTTCTCACGTGCTTCATTTTTAATCTGCTTCTCTATTTAGAACACTGTACCATTATTCCTCTGCAGTCTTGGCTTGAAAAATGTGTGGGTGGTGCTTCTAATTCTATTAAAATTACATGTGGCAGTGCAGAAAAGATAGTGTGCAATCTATCAGACACTGAAGAGAATGGGTTCTGCTTTATCTTTCCTCTGAATGAGAAAACAGAAGCTGAGAGGAACAGAGATCCAAGCTGGCATTTCTCATGTCAGTCTGATTTTATTCATTCAAAGAGCTGAGGCGATTCCTTTTAGTTTTGTCAGGGTTTGGAAGTCAGCTTTTTTGTTTTCTCCCGTCAGTGACCTGCGAGGGAATCAGTTCACCTGTGACTGCAAACTGAAGTGGTTGGTGGAGTGGATGTACAGCACCAACGCTACGGTGGATCAGATTTACTGCAAAGGTCCGGCCTTACAGCAAGACAAGAGAATCAATGATCTGGTGCCGCAGTCCTTCGACTGCATCACCACAGGTGGAGTACAGGCGGCGGTGGCGATTGGGTTCTTCAAGGTCCTCCTGACTTTTTAATCTCATTTAAAGTGTTTTCATTTCTCCCACAGAGTTTGCTTCCTACCAGTCTCTAAAGTTTGAGTCCATATCTGTGGAGGCCTTTTCCTTTGGGACTGATCAGTATGTGGTGTTTGCCCAGCCTTTCATCGGGAAATGCAGCTTCTTAGAATGGGATCATGTGGAGATGGTCTTCAGAAATTATGATGACATTGACAGTAAGTACGAGATGGTTCCGAATAAAGCGTTTGTGATTCAGCTGCTCTATTTTGAAATACAGTGCCGTCAGCCAATAGAATGCGTGTACGGTATCACATGACTACCTACTAAAAATCAGTGATGAGATGAAGTCGCGAGTGTTGATGCGCGAATGCGCGAGGGTTTACTGTAAATGAGGTTTCAAGAAGAAAGTTTGAATGTATTTTTTGTCTTCATCAGGTACTTCCACAGTGATTTGCAAACCTTTGGTGATTGACAGCCAGCTCTTCATCATTGTGGCTCAGCTGTTTGGTGGCTCGCACATTTATAAGCGTGACAACTCTGCCAACAAGTTCATCAAGCTTCAAGGCATCGATATCCTCAAAATCCGCAAGCCAAACGACGTGGAGACATTTCGTATCGACGGAGAATCCTTTTTTGTCATAGCGGACAGCTCCAAGGCCGGTTCCACCACCATCTACAAGTGGAACGGCAACGGTTTTTACTCTCACCAGTCGCTCCACCCATGGTACCGGGACACTGATGTGGAGTACATGGAGATATCCTCCAAACCACACCTGATCTTGTCCAGCAGCTCCCAGAGGCCTGTCATCTACCAGTGGAACAAAAGCACCAAGCTCTTTGACAGACGCACCGACATCCCAGAGATGGAGGACGTCTACGCCGTGAAGCATTTCCAGGTCAAATCAGACCTCTTCATCTGTCTGACGCGCTTCATCGGTGACTCCAAAGTGATGCGCTGGGATGGAGCCCTGTTCAGAGAGCTGCAAACCATGCCATCTCGTGGCTCCATGGTGTTCCAGCCCTTCTCTTTGGGCAGCTGGCAGTACGCTATCCTGGGCAGCGATTACTCTTTCACCCAGGTGTACCGCTGGGATGCCAAGAAGGGGGAGTTTGTTCATTTTCAGGAAGTCAACATCCAGGCACCGAGGGCCTTCACTCCTGTCTCCATAGACAACCGGCAGTTCTTGCTGGCCTCAAGCTTCAAAGGGAAAACTCAGATTTATGAGCACCTGGTCATCGATCTGAGCAACTGAGTAATCGTTTTCTTGAAAGGATGGATGGTAGTTTGACTTTTTCAGAGGTGGTTGTTGTTCTAAAGCTCCGAAGGGAACTATCAGGTGACCTAACTTGAGGAAGGCAGGAAATGCTTTCTTTTTTTTCTTTTCTTTTTTTTTTTACATTGCAATAGGTGCATGATTAATGCATGTATCTCGACCAGCTATAGTTGGCTGAGATACAATGCATGTCAGTCAAAGTGAAGTTAGATCCAATATGTTGTTAATACACTAATGCATGACCAGGGCCTCACACAGGCTCGCCCAACCTGACGAATGAAGCATCCATGCACATTAATTCATTAGGATTTATTTGTGTGGGGTGTGTGTGTGTGTGTGTATGTGTGTGTGTATTTGGCTTTCACGTGACACAGCGATGTTTATATCTTTGTAATGTCATATTTATCTACACAAAGTAATAATGAAATGGTACATTATTTCCTATTAACACATGTAACTGAACAAATCTGCCAAAAAGAAATGTTTACAAATTTTTGTCTTTCCATATGGACACTTCGAGATTTGTAAAAGAAGTTTTTGTAAGTTGAAGAGGGACCACACCAGTTAAACACATATTTGCTAAGGAGACTGACATGTTTGTTAGTTGGAAAACATCAAAAGAAATGTTGTGTGAGAATCTACATGTAAATTCTTGTGACTTACATTTTTATTGTTAATAGTTTATAATGTTTGAAGAATTGAAAATACAGTTTTTTTCATAAGAAGTATGGAAAACATTTTGGGCAAACTATTTTCGCACACTTTAAAAGAATTGCAATGAAAACCGAGGATATTGTACATAATGCTTGACCTTTAACAAACATGTATGCAAAATACTTCAGTCACACCATGATTAGGATTATGTTAATGACTAATGCCAATCCATTAGAGCCAATAAAGATATGTATAATTAACAGCTACATCTCATTTGAGCTCCTGCTCCGGCGACGCTGTGCATAGCATGACAGAGCTTCAGTGTAAAATTCCAACATGTGCTCCTCCAATGGAAAAAAACCACACACTACTAACACATCTACTTCATTGCTTGAGGGGAAATATCTTGAAGTTAGTTATGTGATTCAGAAAATAAATAAAATAAGTACAAACAAATAAAATCCTTTTTATTTTCAACAAAGTGCACGCCTCAACTCTACAAAGCAGCACATTACAATGTAATGGAATAAATACAGTAAAATCGGCTGAATTTTTTAAAAAAAAGAAAAAATAAACAAGGAGATACACAAGTACCTGCATAATCGATCTGATAACAGGACTAAATCAGGCTCTTGAAAGAAGCTCCACCAGACAAATGGCTTCCATCGTGGTGATTGTTTGACTTTTCATGAATCTTCTGTCCTTTGGGTAAAGATGGCCTCTCCTCTGCTTTCTAACGTAAACCGATTCAACCCTGCTTCTTCCGTGATCGAGGACTACCAAATGAACACTAAAGGAATACAGGTGCATACTCTCATGTTCATACACATCACCCCAGAAAAAACTTGTGCAATTGCAGCAGGACCTCCAAATCACCAACTAACTGCTGAGAGAAAATAAAGTGAACACATTTTCAGTCTTAACTGAAGTTACTACTCAAGTGTGTGTGGCGCAACTTAGTGTTTTTTTTCCACAGGCAAATGAAATATAACATAAAAGGCAAGGGAGCTCATCCCTTAATTTTCAGCAAAATAACTTAGTGCTCTTTAAATAAAATTAAAAACACTATTTTCATATGGTGGCTCTTAAAAAAACAAACAAGAAAACACAGACTGAAAGGATAATGCTTTAACAGACGTCAATTATATTAGGAAAGAACTTAAATCCCATGAAAAAAGACATTATTGACAATAAAATTCTGTACAGAACATAAAATCAATGTACAATACAGTACCTGCAGATGTTATGCATACAGTACAATTCTCTTTTTACATAGTTTTAGTATGGGCTCCAGCCTGATCTATATACTGACTTAACATAGGTGGAAAAGCGGCTATTTTAGTTTCAATAATTCTAATGGTTATTAGTGAGAAGAGTAGATCTTGTAGTAGGTTTAAAAGAAACAGACTGAAAATATTATTGCAGGATGATCACTTTCAGTTGCATACTGCATGTGTTACGTGAAAGTGTCCTATAATGGGGAGCAGCGGGCTGATGACAGAAATAAAGGGCAGGACGGAAGAAAAACAAGGGGAGAAGCTGTTTTTTTTTCTATCTCTCCATCACAGAGGTGGAACCTTGTGATATTTCTCTGATCCACTACCCTGTACATTACATTCATGGCCAGCATTGCACTTACCAGCCAAGTCCACCCTGACTGCATGGCTAGGACCTTCAGTGCTGAATTTTGTCCTGAAAGTCAACACTAATCCAGTGGTGAGATGAGACCGAGACAAGAGCTCACCAGAGACGAACTGGGACTCTGCTGTCACAGTTTAAGCTCATTGGCAATTTTGCAGGCGATATTCTTAAAGGCAATAGACGTGCCCGATATCCTCTTGAATCGCACGCCATTGAGCGAAAGACGGGGGAGCTTGCAGACCTCCATCTCCCACTGTACCAAATTGTCCTGACGAGCGTCGCCGTGGACACAAAAAAGCAGGAAGCGTTCGCGCTGCTCATAATCACAGCTGTTGGCATCCAGAACCTTTCGGATCTCCCTCATCATCTCAGCTGGCTCCATGGAGGAAGTGGTCTTCATGCTCCAGGTAAAACGGAGCGAGCGAGGTTTGGAGTCCCGACCGCCATCGTCCTTGGTGTCACCTGACGCACTTCTACTGCAATGGAGGAGACAGGAAGAGCCCAGACAGGAAGTGGAGACAGACATTTAAAGGAAGTGTCTTCAAGCATCTTTTGTGTAAGCTGCATCCCAAAGTCTCACCTTGGTGTTTCTGTTCTGGCGCTGGCCTCGCCCTCACTAGGCACCCTGGATCAAAACAGGAATACACTGTTACTCCCACCTGGTGACGTCAGTATTAGTTCCCCCCACCCACTACCGGCATCACCATCACTGGACACACACAGGAGTGTCAGGCATCATGCCAGGAAAAACTCCATAATCCTGGGTATCAGGGTTCCACACACAATGAAGTGACTATGATTTACCATAGTGGCTCCTTCATAATGACCGAACGCAGCATCCTGCCTACTGTATGCTATCTTTCCTTAATCTCCACTCATCTATAAGGAGTGGCAAAGTTCTTCTAAATCTTTGACATGGCCTCTGTAATTAGTCTGATCTTCTCTCTTAAGCTCTGCAGGAAGATGGGGGAGAGTAAGGAGAGGAAAAGCTCTAAAAGCAGTTACTGTGGCTGAGCGTACAGGAAAAGTTGGAGAACCTTGAGGTTTGTTTATGAGGGCTCAAAGTAAGGAAATACATGGCATAACAAGGGTGTCAGTAGGCAAGGATTTTGGTGTAGTGGACAAGAATGTAAGGGGTTAAGAACACATGGGCCAAGGTTAAAGTGAGCACAGAGAGGTTTTGTTTTGGGGGTTTCGTGACTGGGGGAACAGATGCAGCAAGCGTCGTCTTATCCTACCTCCGTGTAGACCTGAAAGACAGAGTTCTATGCAGGGAGAAAAGGAGAGAAAGCTGTGAGCCTGGACCAACGCATCAACGTGATACAAGGCGCTAATGCTGTAGGAATGGGGCTCTATCCTCTGAGGATGCATAACGAATGGCAGAGGTTGTGTCACTATTCCAAAGAGGAATCAGAGGTTAAAATAATTTCACATAACCCAAACAAAGAATGTTATTTAACTTTGTACTTTGTTTCTTTTCTTTCTTTCTTTTTTAACTTCTTTTATTTTTAGCATAACCAGATCAAAAAATGCACGTATGAATTTTATTTTTGATTAAAATGAATAGCAAAAATCTTAAAATAAAAACATGGTCGACATCAGTAACTTTTTTATTGTATAGCCAAAATTATAATTTTGATTTATAAATTAATACATGTGAAATTATTCCATCCACATTTGCCACTTGCCACTAATTACCAAATGCGAGCATGAGAAGATGCCATGATAATTAGGCTACTATGGGGAACGCTGAATCTGTATGACTCTTATTCTGAACTGCTTGGATACATAAGCAAATTAAGGCTAGCAAAGATACGAAATACATGGTAGTTTAAGTACAGGACTCATTGAGTGCAATATAACAAATGACTTTTGCAGCTCTTGCATGGAGGGAGCCATCGATATATCATAACCATCTGAAAATATATGTGACGAGGGGTGAAACCGTATCTCAATGCGTCACAGAGAGAAGGTCAGAGAGGTTAGGCTCCACTAAACATGAGTTTGGAGGTTCTTTCATGTTCCATGTGTGTTCCAGCTGGTGTCCCAGTTCCATCTCAGAACAAAAACATTATATGAGGGTTAAAACTTCCATTTATCTTGGCTATGACAGAGATTCTATGACAGGCACCACAGGGAGCTGAAAATAACTGAGATGTGTTTCCTGTTGCTCAATCCCATGTTTCCGTGGGGCAAATGCAGACAAGCTTTCAGATGTCTGCAATCCCACTTTAAATCTGAGTTTAATTACACTTATACCACAGAAAAGATGTAAAACTAATCATTTTAAAATGCAAATGCATGTGAAACCTAATATCCACAGTAACATGTACACAAATGTGCGCACATATTTACAAATCTAAAACACATGTTGAGGCGCACCCTCAACAAACGGCATACTCTAAAACCTTATCATATATAAGGTGCACTGGATTATGAGGCGCACTGTCGGTTTTTGTGAAAATTGAAGTCTTTTAGGTGCATCTTATAGTTCGGAAAATACTGTAGTTGTACTTCAATGATGTCCAATATCCTTTACTGACCTGCGGACAAACTTTGAGGTGATCTTGCTGATGATCCCGGTGGAGGTGCCCCTGCGTTGCTGAGCAAGAGCCCCTGTATCGTGGGACAGTGTGGGCGAAGCTGGGGGGCCGTTGTAGGTAGCGCTACGCCGGTCTCGAAGCTGAGCGCCATGAAAGGTGCTGCGACTGGTGGTACCGCGGGGGAAACGGTTCTTCTCTGGGGTGCTAATACTGTGTGCAGACGGAGAGGTGGAGGGACCACGTGGAGAGGAGCTGCAACGTTTAAATAAATTCGTCAGCGCCACAAAGATACTCGTGAACGTCCAACAGCCGCATCTACTCCAGATGACATCGGAATGAAGATGCTCACCTAGCTTTTAGCTCTGTATTGTCATCAATCGGGGGCAGTGTGCTTTTTGAGGGATGCCCTGACGATGACATGGACTTGGTGTGACGAGGTCTTGTAGAACTCATTGCAGTAGATGGAGTGCTACCTGACACTTCGGTTAAACTAGAGACCAAAGAGGGAGATGTGCTCATTATGAAAAAGGATTTTTTTTTTAAATGTCATAAAATTACAGAGAAAAATGATGCGGATAAAAAAAATCAGAGAACAAATATGAAGCTGGATCTATATGGTACCTGCAATGTGAATGTGCTTGTATTTACCTGCTGTCTTTGCCATTGGGAATAGCTGAATAGCGGTCAGTTGAGGATCTTTCACATACGTATGTGTTCCTGCGAGTCATCGATCCATTCGTCTGTTTAGGAAAAAAGAAACATATTGACAGAATTAGTGACAATTTGGAGCAAAGAAGAGTCACAAAAAAGTAGAGCTCCAGCCTTTTTCTTCTTTTTTTTACTCATGCGCACATGTGTGAGTAATTTTCTCTGCTGCTTCCTCACCCCCACAGCAGTTGAAGTTTTCTTCCTCTCCTGCACGGCCAGCGGTGAAGCTGGAACGTCTCCCTTAGAAGTGCTGAGCTCCAGTCGGCGAGCTCCGTCCCACTCCTCCCTGTGATCGCTTTCCACGCTCAGGGCCTGGCCACGCTTCGTATACGACACCGCCGGCGGCACGGATGGACCCACTGGCAGACGAAACCACACTTAGACTCTTTCAATCAACACAACAAGACATCAACGGCTCCGGCAAACAGAATACACTGTTTTTGATACGGTAGCATCAAGCAGAGCAACTCAAAGCCAGGATTTAGGCTTCTTCCAATTCATCAAATATAACGTTGCAACATTTTGTCCTTCAATTGCAGTTATGGAAGCTGAGGTAAGCGAGTACAAAGCAAAGCTGTTCCCTCCTCATGCTTTGAGGTGCTGCTCTGACGGGTGCTGCAGGAAGGCAGCCAGCCAGCAGATGGCAGTAGACACAATGGCCCGACCTGACATAGGAGGAAGCTGCTGAATTACTGGTGCAATGTTGAGGGTGAGCCTCGTTTTGCATATCTAAATAAACTAATCTGAGCTTGATTAACATTTTTTAAATAACTGCAAAGGCATGAAATGTTCCAAGAGTGACTTTGTATCCGTGGAGCTGGTGTTGCTCAGAGGCACATCAGCACCACAGCAATGGAATCCTAACATAGGTTGCCGTGAGCAAGAGCAACTTCCCCCTACACAACATGGAGCCGCCAGCACTCTCAGAGCTGGAAAGGACGAGGTTACTTTACTTGGCTTTTCTACGACCACACCACCACCACCACCATCATCATCATCCCCACCATGATCACTGTAGCGGCGCTGCTTCTGATTGGCCGAGATGCTGCGTGTGACCTTGGGATGGGCGGGGGAAATGCTGGAGCTGTTGTTGATGTCACTGGTCGGTCGCTGCCGCTGCCCCAGGATGCTGTTAGTCAGCGGCTCACTCCCCTCAAACTGGAAATGCAGAGTCACAGGATGAAGGACGTGATCACATGACCTCACGCATGACCTCACTACTAGTGATAATGTGAAGATGACAAACCAACGCACCTCTGGAGCTTTTCTTCCCAGCAGCAAGTAGGTGGCCATGACATCATCGTACTTCTGGCCATGAAGGGACTCTGTGATTTCATCTTTAGGGAAGCCCATCGTCACCATGAGCTCTGGGGAGGAATCCAGGACAACATAAACCAGAGAGGCACTGACAATAAAAGTGTTTTCTCTAATAAATTCAGCCAAACATACCTATTCTGGATGAATCACTGAAGTCTGCCTCCGGCTCCATGTAAGGCTTTAGCTCCTCCTCCTCGTGACCCACATTCATCCAATGGTCTTTCATTATTTGCTAACCAAGAAACAAAGCAATTGTGCTCATGTATGTCTGATGTAATTGTTTCAAATGCAACACTACATTAATTATAAAACCTGACACCCAAACGTAAGGAAAAGGGAAAAATCATGGGAAGAACATGAAATCTTTTTTAATGGTGAGTTCCGTGGGGGGGTGGCAACAATGTCACCAATTGCTATGATTGTAGGAGAAATCTTTACTATTGAACTTCAGCCTGGTGCTGATCAGAGGGGGTATTGACTCTGAGCAGATTGAGTGTGAACTGAACTGACAGCTATAATCTGTTCAGACAGGAGAAACATCTCACCAACAACACTACTTATATGGACAGTGTGATAAAATGAAATATTTCAGTGGTTCACAAACGGCAGCAGCAATGATGTGCTTTCAACAACAACACACACTGATCAATACGATCAAATCATTAGAACAGGCAGAACAACATTTGTGACGATGCCACACTGTAAAGGCTGCTTCTATGCTTCTACCTCCAGACTGCCTCGTTTGACGGGGTTGAGCACCAGAAGTTTCTTCAGCAGGTTTTCACAGTCTGTGGACATATAGAAAGGAATACGGTACTTTCCCCGTAGAACCCTCTCCCTCAGCTCCTACAGAGGAGACAAGAAAAAAATTTAAAAAAAACAGTTGACTAATTTCAGCAAAAGAACACTGGGAGACCAAAAAAAACCCTCAACCTTAATCCAGCACAATATCATAGAGTTGATATGAAAAACTGCACGGAGACCAAGCTGAAGATGAAGGGTCACAGCGGGGTTGAGGGTTCATGTTCTGTCTATTAAACTCCATTAGAAACCCCTTTTATATAAAACATTCTCATAGTATCAATTATCCATATAAAAGTACTAATTAGAACAGACTAATAAAAATCTAAAGATCATATAACCCTGATCTCAGATTCTCAACATTCACTGTAGCTTGAAAATTCAATATTTCAACAGGGCTGCATTATGAAGGTGGGGTGGACAAATCTGTATAGCTTTTTACTTCAAATGATGGACATGGTTCACTCCACTAAACTTTATTATTTTACACAAAAAAAAAAAGTTTTCACATCTGACTTCACACTTGGCTTAGACACCAGCCCTGTAGTACTCCAGTGGGCACATTTCATATACTGTGGTCTTTGCCATCGGTTTGAATAAAGACTACAAGAGAATTATTCATAAATACATATGAATAAAATATCCTACAGAACTATTTATTATTTATTTACTTTTGAGGCTATTGATTCATTCTATTAATAATTCCTTTTTGTAACAGATCCTGTCATATTTTGTGTTGGAGGACGTATCATAGGTGTCTGTGTGCTACAAACAAGCTGAATTATACGTGTCATCTGAATATGATTGCCAAAAGTCTATTTTTTTATACAAAGAACCTGCCATCACCAAGACGGCTGGAGATGTTGCATCAGTCTGTACTCAGCTAAAAGAAAAATTCAAAACTCATGAGAAATGTTGGTGATTGTGATCTTGACTGCAAGAGAGAAGTTTTCAGTATAAAAGTAGTGTCAAATTTGTTTTCTGTCAAAAAATTTTGAATATTAAACAAAGAAAGCCAAATAGACATCCAGAACAAGTGCACACCTTTAGGTTCTGTCCATCAAAGGGCAGCGATCCGCTGACCAGTGTGTAGAGAATGACCCCGAGGCTCCAGACATCCACCTCTGGTCCGTCATACTTCTTTCCCTGGAACAGCTCAGGAGCAGCGTACGGCGGGGAGCCACAGAAGGTGTCCAGCTTACTGCCAACAGTGAACTCATTACTGAATCCAAAGTCTGCTATCTTTATGTTCATATCTGCATCTAACAACAAGTTCTCCGCCTGAGGTAGAAAGACATCAGCAAAGCATCATGGGGACTGTATAGGCATCAGCAATGACAGAACACAAATTTGATAGCGCTCAGGAGAAATGTGATATGTGAGAGTACGAGCTGAGACGTTCACCTTTAGATCCCTATGTACTATCCTCCTTTGATGACAATACTGCACTGCAGACACAATCTGAAAATATACACACACATGCACATATCACAGGAAATGCCTATGCGTGTTAAACATTAAGCAATAAAACTATAACATGCTCAAAAGAGGAGTGAAGAAAATAAAAGAGACAGGATAGAGGTTCAGCAATGACAGTTCTGGTGCACCATTTGGTCTAACATGTAATTAAAGACTGATAAAAAAGTTCCCTTCAAATTTTAAGAAGCTTAACTCAGAATGTTAACTGGCATTTTTGCTTAAGAGAAATCACAGAAACAATAGCTTACGATTAAAATGACGATCTTTTAACTTTTTGTGAACCATAAATAGTGTAAAAATAGTCTTTCTTGAAAAAGTTTACTCCTCCTACAGCTTTTCTTATACAGTGTGACCAAAGATGCTTCATCAAAAATCATGTATCACTCTAGGAAGACTGGTTAGACTAAAATCAAGGAAGACAAGTTACAACTTTATCAAACAACTTCATCTAAACTGATTGTCAAACTCAGATCCACTGTTGTTGTTTGAGGGATTTGCAGTTACATCCTTAGAGTCCATAAATTAAAGGCTGAGGTTTACCTCACAACATGTAACGATCTGGCAAACTTTCACTAATATCCTCGGCATTATAAATATTTGATAGTGGCAGATAGAAATTAAATTGGCTCCCAGGAGGATGTGTTTAAACAGTCCTACGCTAATATTTATCTGAGTTGGCCCAAATGCTCTCATGCCAAAGTCACTAGAACTATGTGTCACACAGTAGGAATAATTTATTACCAGCACACACAAGAATAGCCACGACACTAAGCAAACTAAACGCACTGTGATGAATGCATCCCACCAGTCTGCTCTCAGGCACACACACAATCTCTTTTACCTTCCTGGGTGTGGATCTATCTGTACTGTGACACACAAACACACATGAACTGGCCACACTTTCACACACATCACCTCTTACTCACCCACTGCTATGGATAATAAATATAAACAGCGTGGATGTGGAAAAAAAAAAAGATGGTTGACCAAGATGAGTTTTCTGCACTATGCCGGACAAAATGGTAATTAGAAGGAACATAGAAATGTTATTTGTAGCATGAAAGAGGCCACTGAGCTGCTCTGATCGTGGCTCATTGCTCTCGTAGTACCACTAGATGTCAGCGTGGCATCTGTGAGGTTTTCACTCTCAACCCTCCTGCTCTCTCAGGCCAGACTATCTCCACTCCATCTTTTCTCTGCAGCTGGTGACTAAGCAACGGTGTTGGTGCATGCAGTCTTCCCTCTGAGCAGAAACGAAGCGGTGACAGGTCCGTGCGCTGCGATGCCGATGACTCACCTGTCTGAATTTGGCCCTGGCCTCTTTCTCCTTCATTCTGCCGTGAGCGACTAGATAGTCAAATACTTCTCCTGGGGAAGGAAGAGGAAATATAGACGTATCACATATAATCAGTGTGTTTATATGTGATACATAAAGTGACATAAAGTGATGTTATCATCACTTTATGTGACCAAAATCATGTGTTTATGAGGACTTCTAAATCATCAAATCCTAATGATTTTTTTTTTAACTTGGAATATGTTTTCTCTACTTGTTAAACTTCATTAGAATCATGACAGGTAGGAATACGCCGATAAAACACCTATTGTCATAGATTTAATGAACATGCATTACTCACCACCACTGGCATACTCCATCACCAAATAAAGTGTCTTCTCTGTCTCAATCACCTCAAATAATTTCACTAGCGGGAAACATTTTGAGGGGGAGAGAAATGGAGATAAATTAAAGAGTCATTTCAGATTTACTTACTAATGTGTTTTCTTCATTATTGTTCACTGAATTTACTTGTCCATTTGGAGTAAAGTCATATTGTCATATTAATTCTGATCTATTGTGGCAAACTTCAATATTTGCTATTTGCTTTGTAGAACTGGACTTTAAAAATGAGGGAACACAAAATCAGAGGATCCCATTTGAACAATGTCACTAAATAAATTAATTTAGTCCAAAATATCAGCCTTACAAATAAGCTCAACTGGTTAATGTGTTGTTTTATGTTAGTGCTTATCCAAACTTAATGGCAATATTATTGCACAGCTATCATGCCCCTGTTTGAGCTCACCTATATTTGGATGATTCAGTAGCTTCATTATCCGGACTTCCCTGAAGAGCTGTGGAGACACAGAGGAACGTTTAATGCATCCAGGCACATGTTGAATGAAATGTTGCTCCGGCGTCTCACATGTTTCTGCTGAGGAATCACGTGTGAAACTGTTAAATAGGACTGACTGAGGAGGAGGAAAAAACTACCATGAGTGACTTAGCATTGGGAACATAAGGGAACCAGAGAATCATTCATCATTAGACCGCTGTCCTGCATAAAACAATATGAGCAATACAGTGAGAACATCACTGACCCACACAAAAAAGGACTGGAATTATGATCCTATGACCCCCTGCGGTCCGGCCAGCAGACCATCCAAACAATCAGCAGCATCACAGCCGCCCACCCCAGCACACAGACTTTCAGCCAGTCAGACATTTGCTTCCTGATATAATCATCTTAGTATAGACATAAAAAAAAGGGGGGAAGCACAATCATATCACTTATTACTAAATAAGAGGATGGAACCTTGTAGTGATGGTTATTTTTTTCATGTACATCAGAATATGAATGCAATCTTCCCGTCTTACAGAATTGCCGGGGTAGTCTGAGTTTCTAGGTCATCAAATGCAGCTATTATACCAGTGTGAGCAGGTCGGACTCTGCAGAACCTCTCGGTTACAGTCTGGTTCAGCAGCATGCTGCTACTCTCTCCCTCGCTCTCATTCTTTCCTCTCTTCTCTGTCTCTACTTGCTTGCCTGTCTGTCTTCTTCTTTCCCTCTGACACCTCTAACCTCACGAGCGCCAGCGTGCACATCCAGCGCATTAGTAGTCGGTACAGATGCATCCGAGGGTTTGTCTATTTAAGCCCTCCGGAGCAAGGAAAGCAATGTTTGTTCCTACTTAGGTGCCTCATTTGTGTGACTCAGGCCTGGTGGAGCAAGTCACAAAACAATTCAGCTTGCCGAACTGCAGCGCTGGGTGACGTCTTCCGTCATTACAATAATCACGGCCGTCGCTTTAGTTTATCTTGAAGCAAACCTACGCACTTTGTCCTACTGCAGTAAATACTCAATGAATCACCAAATGTGTATTAATCTGCAGCTGAAAACAGTCCACAACAACCGCAGTGGCTCACTCCCACGCTGTCAGTCGGTAGATGAGGTTACGTGATCGCTCATGTTTGCTTCATTGGCAATTTGTCCACAGGATCTTTCAATAGGTTGTCAATGCATTCTGAGCAGATTCTGCCTGTGGGCTTATCCAGGGTCATGAGACGGTGGGTTAAAGTCTGAGGCAGGATAGGATCATTTTCTTTAACACTGTCAATAATATTGGTCTGAGTCATTCATGAAACATTTCTATTTAAACAAAGTACCAGTAATCTGTTATCTGCCAATGCATTTTTTTTTTTAAATAGATCGCAAATTTCTTAAAACAAGACCAACATTTTAAATGCTAGGAGCAAGTTTCCAGGGTCAAACAATCAGGTGGTGTTACTTATTTTGTGATGAAGCAGATCCCAACAGAGACACGTCATCATGGCAACATCTCCATAGTGTGTGCAATGCACCGGCTGCAACAATCTCCTCCCAGTGAGGCGTCACTTGTGCTAACTCACTTTCTTCAATAGATTTTGATGACAATAAGAATGAGAAGACTCAATTTATGCTGATGCGGAGAGACCATAGACTCCGTCAAGCACAGCAGAATGACATAAATGTTGACTCAGCCAAAAAAAATTTTTATGAGACGTAGATCTCACAAATCACAGGTCAAATTACTTGAATTTTGTACAGTTTTTTTTAAAAACTTTTTTACAAATGTTCAGATGGACAACGAAGCTCTATAAGCAGGGGCACATAAAAGTAATTCACCAGACTTATTTCTTCAAATAGACAGATGTGCAAATAACCTGCACATTTCTGTGGGAAATTTAATTTGGACAAAAATAATAATTACATAGAAATTTCATAGTTAAATGGTTTTCTCAAAGTAAATCTTTGCAGTTAATTTCTACAGATGAACTATAACTACACTGTTATTTATTCAACAATGAAAATGAAAAAGAGCTCAAGCTTAAATCTGAATTTATTACCAAACCACATTTTGTCTACAAAAAATCTTCAGTTCACAAATGACTCCCAAAAAAAAAGGGATATCCTGTTTAGAAAAGCGCGCTCCATATTCATCAACTACTCTGTTGGTTTGAGAGATTCCCCACAGTAAGAAAGTCAATTAGACTGGAAACACACTGACACAAAAACCGGAAGACATCCTGCAGCGTGCCCAAAAATAAACAGCCTCAGATCATCATCATGTGACGCAACCGTCATGACAGACCGTCTCTCATCCCGAATGAGCAGCATTCTACAGTCTGATCACTTATCTCTTCTTCTTTATTATTCTTTCCCTCTCCTTTACATCATTGCCCAAAAGCCCCTCACATGGGAAGCATGCGTGCAACCGTTTCGAAACAAGAATTAGAGCAAATCCGAGAAGGGCAGTGGAAAACAACAACAACAAACACAGTGTCTGTCAATACAAGCTCAATAGAGACGTAGCCACCATGAAGAGAACAGAAGATAATGAGGCTAGTATTAAAATCAATAATACACCAGTTCCAGTAGCATATCAGTCTGGACAAAGAGTCGTAGTGATGGCTTCACAGAAATATGCAAAACAAAATTTGTATCACAAAGAAGAAACACCGTTTTCAATGCAACTAAAATCTCAGATGTCTGCGCCAGTGACCTAGTTCCTGCCACCCAGGGGCGTCCAGGCTGCCAAACTAGCCTTAATTACAACAGTCCTCATGCAGAAGGAGCAGAGCAGTAGATATCACACTGGGAACACTTACAGAAACTGGCTGGACTATTTCAGTCACAGCAGCACAGCTGCCCCTTCAGCATGGAGATTATTGATAGGATGAGCTGCTTGGAAGCTTCTATTGAGTGTGTGTGTGCGTGTGTGTGTGTGTGTGTGTGTGTGTGTGTGTGTGTGTGTGTGTGCATGTTTTCCTGTGCACAAACAGTACTTTAAACCATCTATCAGTAAATAGCTACTAGTTTCTGATGCCCTAAAACAGAGAGACAGACAGAAAAACAGGCAGACAGCGGGACAAACTGTCCTGTCTGCTGATCTAGTGAGATACGGGACATCTCTCCATCCCTCTCTGCCCACGCAAAGATCTACATCACCAAGAGGGCAGTTCACTTTAACTGTCACTCACAGCGGGGACGGCGCAGACAAAATGTATCCACGAACATGCAAATCCACGCAGCCTCGACGTTTGATTTGTTTTGTGATTTTTCTTGGCCAACGATGCTGCCCGTCGAACCACATTCCGCTCATCAGAGCAAGACCGAAGCTCCTCTCGCCCGTGGCCTTGACAAGCGTTTCACTGACTAACATGGAGCGACAAGCGCTAGACACATATAAACAGCAGCCATTATGGGAGCTTGACCTCATGATGAGCTTTTGGCAACTGCAAGAAAATACAAAAATAAAGTCAGAGAATGTTCTAAACACTTTCTCAACAAGAAAGAAGCGACGGCACTGGAAAGTACATTGCAATATCTTTTTTCTGCCAGATGTGTTGCGATAACATAATGTATGAAAATCAAAAAGACATCTTCCATACATGTAATCCATGTACAAATAAGCAATAAATCATAACCTTCACCATTTCAAATAGCTTAAATAGCACCCCTCTCAATCCTGTACCATCGTAGGTTCAATTTAGTGTCACACCAGTCCACTTTCATGGTTCTGACACCAGCATGACAACAGGTGAGACACTCCGTTCTTTGTTTTGAGTCTCAATTATGCCATTCTATATGTCTGATAATACTAAAATCTATTGTAACTATGAGGTGGAACATAATATGAGTCGGGGTAGAAAATGTGGACCTTGCAAGGATTACATTAAATCAAACACATCAAGCTACAACTTTTTTTGCTTGATGTGATTGATTTAATTTGACATACCGATGCTTGACATAGCATGTATTGCAATGTGGTTAGTGCACATGGCAGATGGTTAGTTGATGCTGAAACAATATATTGTGCAGAATGAGTGAGACTAAAGGTTAGTTGTCTGGTTTTGGATGACCTGTAAAAAAAAACTGGTGCAAGTCGTACTGTTGCTTCACTTCTCTGTCTGAAGTTGAACCAAGCAGATCTACCTGCTAAACAGGAACAGGAAAGGAAATACAAAAGCATCGCTCAAGAAATAATGTACACAAGGAAAATTCAGTCTCAAGCACAGGTAAAATTGCCCTTCTCGGGAAAGGTTAGAATAAGTAATAACTCAAACTCAAGACAAGGGCTGGCACAAAAGAAGCATAATATAACGAACTGGGCCAGAAAGGTAGAGGAACATGGAGGAAATATGATAAGAGATGGGGGATAACGAGACAAGGTGATAACAATCAGGGCAAGGAGACAATCTGGGTAGCAGGAGAATAAATGAGAAGCAGGAAGTCTGAAACAAGAGAGAATGAAAGTGACAAAATAAGAAGCTCATGCATGAAAAAGTGACAAAGCAAAAAACTTAATTAGGTTACATGTGTAAAACTATAAGGTGTCATTTTTTTAACAGCCCAGGTTTTAACTTTAAATACTTTATTTATGTGTGTGTGTGTGTGTGTGTGTGTGTGTGTGTGTGTGTGTGTGTGTGTGCGTGCGTGAGTGCGTGCGTATGTGTGTGTATGTTTCGTCTGCGGGCGTGCGTGTGTGTGTATATGTTACGTATGCGTGCGTGCGTGCGTGCGTGCGTGCGTGCGTGCGTGCGTGCGTGTGTGTGTGTGTGTATGTTATGCGTAATATTAAATATTGTCATTTCTGATGCGTTGAGAAGAACTGACTCTCATTTACAGATTAGAAATGGAGCCGGGGCAATGGGATGAGGGGATGAGAGTAAACATTCGCTCAGTGAAAGAGGGGATTAAAGGAGAGGCCTATTTTAGGGCTAAAATGCCTAAAAACCATGACAACGTCAGCATCTCTGACCACAGGTCACGTGATGTATTTCCTGTGGCAAATCTAAGGAGGAGCTTTGGAAGCTTAGCTGACCTCATTTCCTGTAAAACACCACAAAGTCAAACCAGGGCAGAGAGTTCCGATGGGTCATGACGGAAGAGACTAGAGCTTCATTCTAACCTCATGACTCATGCTGAAAAAAAAAATAATAATAATAATCACAGTGCAACTGGTAAAGATAAGCTCATGCAGTGACAACAGCACAGATTTACAGATTAACTTCCTATCTGTGTGGTGAACCCTTCTCAAAACCCAACTGTGATAAAACTTTGAGTATGCCTGTCGTTGCACATGCGTTGGTCCAACCGATCGTGTGTGTGATTAATGTCAGAACTGAGAACTCAAACTGAAGGATCTCCTGTCTGAGGCTGCATGTGCACTGCAGGCTTGTGTATGTTTACGTGTGTGTGTGTGTGTGTGTGTGTGTGTGTGTGCGCGCGTGCACGTGATGTTTAGGGATCTGCCTGAGCGCTGGCTGTGCCTATAATGCCAGATGGCGTGTCCACCATAAAAAAATAATCAGCATCATTTATGAGGGGTTCTTGCAGAAAAAAAAAGCTGCAATTTACACTGACCCCAAATCAGTCCCCTCAATCACACACAACAAACAAAAAGTATGACTAGAACTAGAAAATTGCAATTACGTGAACAAAACGATATGAGATTTCAAGATATACAAGAGAATCCTGCAACCTCTGGTGTCCATGCACGCGTAACGTCTGAGTCATTGAATCAATAATTATACCCATCTGTTGTTTATATCCATCTCTACAAATAGCATAGCTTTACAGCATTTCTCAACCATGAAAGTGTTCACTGCAAAACGATCAATTTGATGTCCAACATCCTGGGTTGCAGAACTGCTGTGGCTAACATGTCATGCATGCAACAGAAGAAAATCAACTCCGAAACAGAATGACACGTGAAGTAATTACAGCCATACGTTCCCCGAGGAAAGGTGGTGAAATCCAGGCGAAGCAAAAAACCTCTAAGGGTGTAAAGTTAATTGTGTAGTTGTAAACAGTACAAAACAAGATTTACCTTTTTAATTACTTTAACACTTAAATGAAGATTGTATCAAGGTGAAATGCTGCAGCGTTTCTGTTAATTGTAAACTCCTGTTGTTTAAATGAGAATGATGTTCAGTTTATGTCTTTTGGACTCAGCTTTTACTTTTTTTTTTTTTTGGAGCCATCCAATCCTAAACTTGACATCATTTTTTGAAATCAGCTGATTTACCAGTAGCATTAAACCCCAGAAACCAGGAATGAGAACCACTCCGATATTTTCTTTGTTTCCCATCATTATTTGAGTAGTCCAGGAGTAAACAAGCAAAAAAAAAAATCATTAAGATGGACGTTCCCTTTAATGCATCTGGAGGACGGTTTTCACGTGAACACCATAGGGCACTCAGTAAGACGATCGATTCAATCCAGGAGATGTCTGCTGCATTATAAGACAAGCTTCTGCATTGCAGATGGCCCTTCTGTATACCATTACAACAATCTAGTTCAGACCAGAGGTCATTTAAATGTTAAAGTACAGATAAACACCATACAGAGATGCAACTCTCTTCATAGATTCACAATCATAAACCAGACCTAATTCTTGAATGAGTGTTTGGGAGCAAAAACACCAAGCAGCATACATGCTATTACACCAACAGTAGCTCCCATAAAAAGACACAAGACCTCTGCATATTGACCCTCTGGTCTACTGCAGCTGACATTTGAAAGGATCACTGAATAATTCATCAGCAGGATCCTGATTGGTCCCCAGCCTCACATGGTATGTCTGCTGAGCTGGTGGACAACCAAGCCAATCACATTTTGGGCATGTAACCCATCATGATTCACACAAGACCCAAACTGGTGGGCTCAGAGTATTTCCAAGAACATCGTGGCACACACGCCACGCCTCTAAATATTCATCACATCGCTGTGTGTCAATAAATACCCCATATGATTGGCTGCTTGACAAACAAGCTCAGATAATGAGCTGCATCTCAGAGACGTTACATGAATGTAGAAGTCAGGGTTTTGAAAATCAGCCACTATGATTGGTTGAAGAGCTGCAGTCAGATCCCATTAAGATCCAACTTGATAATAGATTTGCTTTGTCCACAGAGAACAATACTGGCATTGCAATGATGTGAGAAGCCTCCTATTGGCAGGAAACTGTCTTGTTTTATGGACTTAAAGGAAGGATTTAAATCATGAATCAAATAAGTCATTTGTCCCTTTTTAACGATTCCATCCTTCATCTTATACTTGTTAGAGCCTTTGACCTCACTTCTCCTTCAATGACTGACAGTTTTGGGAGCTGGGCACCAATATTTTATCACCTCGACACTTTCCAGAAACAAAAACTGAAAAGTCCATGTGGTGGTTATAGTTCATCATTAAAGATTTTCATCCCCCACAAAGCACTAAATTAAAAGCGCAGTGGCGGTGCACCAGGTTTCAATCATGTCACAACCATGAAAAGAATTCCTGGCAGTCAGCTGAACACCTGCATCATTTCTAGACACGCTGGAATGCTAGCTCACACTAAACTGCAGCAGTGACTGCTTTCCTTCGACAGGGTGTAATCTAACATGAAGACTGTATATGTGATTATGTATTTGTGTTTGGCAGGACTACCTCGATATGGTCTTGGTAATCAGGAAGAGTCTTTGTTGTAATTGGTTATGACTGCTAGACAAGGTTAAGTGACAGGCAGGAAGGCAGTCGTATTTTTAGCCGCTCCTTGCCACAAACGAAGAGTCGAGATTGCAGAGGGAGGATGACTGGAGATTAAACAAGCATAGTGGTCTCTCCTGACTACAACTGATTGTATTATTTAAAACAGCTCATCCTGGGGTCAAAGAACAAAGATAGAGCGGCAATAACTCAGGGATGACTAATGGAAAAGCCAGAGCACTTTAATCAAGACGTTAATGTTACCACGTGGTCGTAAAATGGTGACTCACTTTCTGTAGGCTGGTGGGATTCAGCTGGGTTTTGTCTATAATCTTCACCGCCACCTAGAGCGAGAGATAAGACAGCAAGAACAAAAAAAAAAAAGAGGAAGGGGGAGACAAAAAGAAACAGACATGTTAGAAGCTATTTATATCTGTTTTCATTAGGTGCATTTAGAGTAGCTCAAACAACACACTCACATACATTTAGCCAATAGTACATGAATCTCAACCAAAGGAACTTCTACCAAAAGAAAATTCATAATTTGGACAGATTTTGGGCAACATTTACATTAGAAGCATCATTGCACGATTGTTACTTTTGCACAGATCAGGTTTGGTTGTCTGGATGATTCATATTCATATTTATGCGTGAAAAAGTAGACACTCACACATTCAGTTCCATTTTTACAGAAGTAATCTGCATCCTGAACAACAAATAGAAATTTTGTGAAACAACATATGGTAATCAAACCAAAATAGACACACTAATAGTGAAAGCATGCTTGACATTTTGCTCCACTTGACAGAAAACACAGCTGTTTACAGCTGTTTGGAAACAACGATCTGTGTCACTGTTGTCATCACTCTGCGCTGGTTGTTTCATCAAACCACGCTCCCGTCACCAGCAGCGCTCATGCATACATGCCATGTCCTGACTTTTGTCATCATGAACTGATTCCGTATCAGATCTAGAACCACATATGACAGGGACTGAAAATTTTGTTTGATTTTTTTTTTTTTGCTACGCCCTGAAAGAAAAATTGTGTCACTTCGAGGCAGAATGTATGAAGATGCAAATCCTTTAGTACCTCAACATATTTACAGCTTAGACCTGGTCAGAAATCTTTGCAGGCAGTATAGAAAAAAAAGCATCGGAAATTACAATAACTCATTACTTCACCTCGGTGAAGGTTTAAAATAATCAAGCTATTGATTTGTCGTCTTATCGCTCCGGTCTGATCTCAGGGCAGACAGACAGAATGGATTAAGTGAATGGTGCCTGTGTGTTAGCGTGACTCTGCAGATCAGTGATCTATTGTTGGTTTGGCAGGACGTAGTGGGCAGCAGTCTGAACCGTCTATCTCAATAATCACCCCACAGTGCCAACAGAAACAGACCTGCTCCCCTCACTTTCTGCACTCAGCAGCTTTCATGAAGCCATTAGCCGAGTCATACTGCAGACTCACCCGTGGACACACAAGTCCAACTGGGGGGTAATTTACAAAGCAGTTTTATGATGTAATGTCATTACTTTGAAATAATACATATTGTTGGACAGTAATCACACAACTTAAGGTGGAATTCAAATGAACATCAAAGTTGCTGGCCTGTTGAGTCATTTTTGAGGGCAACCCAAGTTGGTCGTTGGTCTGTTCAAAACAACTTTAGGGTTACAAATTTCATATGAAACAGAGGTACTAACACTCTTCAACAATGTCCTTTCAGACAATAACACAATATTTGAGATTTTTTTAAAAATGAACCCCTTAAATGCAGTTACAACAAAATCAGCCATATTATCGTTTATGCTCAGAAACACCAGCATAAACTCTAAACCTTCTTGATCACTGACTGTAATGTGGGGCAAAAGGAGATGCTATTTGTGGACACAAACAAGTTTACACACCGACATCCATACTACAGCATTTTGATGGTCTGTGATGTGTTTTATGTTAAGAATTCAGATACGGGGCAGAGAAAGGATTTCTTTAATTCACTGTCTTAAACAGGATGTGTTGTGATGTTTCTCCCCTGAAGTAATTTTCATAAAACTTTATTGGTTTGGGGAATGGATTAACAATCCTAATAGACACTAGCAGGATTGTTTGGCCTCGTCAGAGCTACGTACTCTGCAGTTTCTTGGATGGCTTGTCAGCAGGATCGCATAAAGTTGGGTAAGACCTGGTAGGAGGATGGGTATTGGACCAGAACGGACCCTGATACCTTCTTGGTGTGAATTCAAATAAAGGAACAGACCCAGTATTTTCTTTTTGCATCATTGTGACATTTGGCATTTTTTCAACATTTTCTTTTATTTCTCTTGAATCTTGATGAAAATATGAATGTGTATGCAATTAGGTGCAGATTCATATAAAAATCCAGATCTACCAGATTTTAACCTGTTTTCATAGACAATATGTTTCTCCCAGCTGCAGTAAGGGAAAGAAATCTGAAGTGTAATATGAGTTTCTACACTTACGATGATCTAAAGATGGCCTTTGGGCTCTAAGTTTGCACTCTACTCGCTGCCATCAACATGAATCGTGACCCATACTCTCCACACAGTATACATTTTAATCTTGAGACAAACATTCAGGTGAATAGTCAGATGTGGAGCAGAGATGTCATGGAAACACTTTTCACATTTCCCCTTACATGACACCACATGGTCATGACAGCACTGCGCTAAAGGGAACTATTTAAACAAAGAGATATCTAAATACTGTAAAGAAAACAAAGGCATTACTGTTGCCAGGGAGGTGGTGGGATTAGGTGATATGTTTAAATTTATGTTGGAGTGTGTGTGTGTGTGTGTGTGTGTGTGTGTGTGTGTGTGTGTGTGTGTGTGTGTGTGTGTGTGTGTGTGTGTGTGTGTGTGTGTATGGTAAACTGTCACCTAAAGTGACCGCTGCTCTCCTCGAATCTCTTCTTTATGTTTTTTCACTGAATAAATCTTTTTTAGTGATTTAGCTGTGAGGAAAGTCTTTGCTGGGCTCCAGCTAAGGTACAGTCGATTCCTTTCTTTTTCTTTCCACTCGTTCCTTCTCACTGATCTGATCCGTGTCTTTGCATTCTGATGAGTCAGCAAAGGTACTCAGGCACACAGAGCAGTGCCTGACCTTCTCAGCAAACAGTGGGTCACATACTGTACACAATATGCTTATTTAACATAAGCTTTACAGAAAAGCAGAAAGGGTCAAATTGTTACAGGCTTGACCTGGGAAAATATTTACGACCTCAGCGCTCTGATACGAGCGAGAACATAATGTGTAATAGAAGTGAGAGGAGATCTGAGGTGTGCTGTCAGTCCTGCTGGGCTGATGACAGGTCATTGTTTTCTCCTGAGGGAAACAAGGGCTTTAATTACCCACAGACCTCAGGAGGATGTCTATCGCTCTGACAGGGCTACAGTGTATGATGTGTCTGTGTGAGATACAGGAGAAAAATTACACTGAGTAAAGATTAATACTAGATTAATAGTGGATTCCCTTAACGAACAGCTCCCTCCTCCCACAGCACCACATCTTTGACCGCTGTAATAAACTGTAAATCAGAAAAGCTTTGACTTGATTCAGATGGAGGGCTCTATTACAGACTTCAATAGTATGGTATAGGGGGCAAAAGTACAGCTTTATTTATAGAGCACATGTTTAACCACAGGCCACAAAGGGCTTCACCAAACTGCATGATCTAGTTAAAGGAATGTATGTGTTCAAAACTAAACAGTTCCTCAGGGTTGCAAATTAAATGTGATTTAATAAGTGCTGTTGGATGCCATATTAGCTCCACTGTATATTTGATTTATTGGTAAAATGCATGCCCATGTCATTAGAATCAATTAAACCTTTGTTTAAGAAGGAAATCCCTTGACTATAAATCTAGGGGGGGAAACCTGAGCAAAACAGCATACTAGCAAGGACACACAATAACCAAATCAGTTAAAATAGTTCCTGTACAGCGGATATATCAATCACCTGCTGGAAACACAATACATAGACTGATTCCTGAGGAATCAGAACCTATTCCTCATGAGCAACAACTGCAACCAGCATCTTCATAGCCCACCACAGATTTTCAGTAGGATTCAGGTCCAAAACTGAAATCAAGCCTTGGTGAATTTTTAGGTATACTTCTATACACAGACTTTCAAGCTTCAGCTTCCATAAATATTGTGAGACGTTCTTCTCTCCTGCTTCCTGATACTTGATGGGACCCATCTCACCCTCGAGAGTTTCCAAAGTGAACAAGCAAGCAAAGCTGTCCCTGAACATACCCACATACGCACGTCAGATTAAGTGTTCCTGTCAGCATCAGAGCCATAATTTTTTTCTGCATTCTTCTGCAAACTTCGGTGTCCTATATAGATGAATTTAATCTACTGATGGCAATTTTTCTTGTGCTTTTGGATCAGCAGATACGTTAAAAGAAAAAAAAATCCACTAAAGTAAGTCTATAACGATTGACACAGCACTTTAACAACATCTCATTTGCAAATGTGTGCACTTATGAGCGATGCCACTCAGGGGGTTGAATAATCCTGCAGTAGTCATTAAAAGCAGCATTTTGTGTTGAGTGGTTGTATTGAGATAATTATACTGTTCTTGTGTGATTTGTTAATGCAGACCGCTGATAAACTGTAGAGTCTGCCCATAAATCTGACACAGGCCACAATGGGGGTTGAGTAATTTTGCTCACGACTCGTTTTAAATGAATCTCCTGTTCAGTTGGCCTCTCCCTTCCTTCTTTATGCTGATGACCTTCTTCTGTCTCTAACTACTGAAGGCCTTCAGCCAATAGCTGGACATTGTTTATCACTGGGACAACTAAGCCCTGACAATGAATATAAAGACAACTAATAAAACCTTGTTTTCAGTAATTCCCAAGATGACTGAAGAACAAATACCAGTTTACCACAAATAAACATATCATTTTGAATTCTACACCTTCAGCAGATGATGGAAACGACTACGGTACGGCTGCTTTTTGAAACATTTTGTTCCCCGGTGGACACTTAAAATTGTGATAGATGGTAGGAGATGTGCAGATGTGATCTGACCTTGAATACACTTTGAGTCTGAGATGTTTTTCCTTTTAAGTGAATGAAATTAATTTGTACTTTGACAGAATACAAATTCTTTTTAAGCAATTTTAAACATGAACTGGTTCCTGCAACTTAGATGTAAAACATTGATGTTTTTAGAAGTCTTGATATGTTCGATATTTTAAAGTTGTTTCAGACTGATGGAAAAAATGAGGAGTGTGCTTTAACAAGATTTTAGAGACAAAATAACATTGATTACTCAAGAGAATATGATTTGCAGATTATTCAGAAATAAAATGTTATGTAAAGTGAAGACCCAATTTGAAGCAGTAAGAATGAAGTGGAGGACGAACACTGCACACCATGCGGACGCTTCATGTAACATCTTATTAATCTATGAAGTATAAATATGAAACTCACCTCGCGTCCAGTCAGGACATGTCGCGCCAACTTCACCTTGGCAAAATTCCCCTTCCCAATGGTTTTCAGGAGGCGGTAATTGCCGATGTGAGGGTGTTCCTCTGTGGAGGTGAAAGAGTTGCGACATCTCGGCAGGCTGTGGCGACTCGCAGATTTTGTCGGGGGGACAGGGGGTTCAACAAAGCCGTCCACTGACGAGTGCTGCAGGAAAAAAATCCACATGTCATGATCAGAAACAACCACCTTCCCTTACTGGATGTTTCATCTAAACCGACGCTGATGCTACAAAACAACATCTCGATTTTGGCACCATGTGATTCCAAAAGGAACCTTCTTCCTGCAACAATGCAGAACGATACTGCAGTGGAGGATTGTGTGTTTGCCAAAGCTACCATATTCGCAGTGCAAACAGGAATGAACCCCTTAACCTGGTCCTAGGAATTTGGGGGATTCCCCATGATTAAATGTCCGTGTGTGTGTGTGTGTGTGTGTGTGTTCTACCATATACTGTATGATTACATTCACATGACTTTCTGCACACAAGGCCCTGTGTTGGAGAACCAGATTCCATCCTCTGTGACACATTCACCTCCAAACCTCCGGACCTTATCACTCACAGGACAAGACTAAATAAAATAAAATGAACTCCTTCAAATCGGGGTCTTTGAAAATACCTGCACAAAATCAAGTCCTATAATGATGTCACAAGGACAAACCTGATAACAAAGTGATATGACACGTGAAGGTGAACTACTAACAGCTCGCTATAAGTGCAACTTTGGCACAGGCTAGCAGCAGTCTCCGCTGGTCTGTTTCTTCTCTACAACAGCTGCTGATGTCAGTCCAGGTCGGAGATCCCATGATCCTGAGCACCACACCCAGCAAGAGAATAAAGCCTTAGTCTGGTTTCTCCCCTGCTCCCATTTCACTTAGGGGAAATGCTACACCCTGGAAGGTGCGCATCACGTTAGCTATACTACATCCTGGCAGATTGAGATCAGTGCTGCAGGATTCAAGCATTCTTTACTCTGACATGCTGTGTGTCTGAGTGAGAGAGAGACACAAAGGAAGGTATGGGAAATTTGTTTTCTGGATATGATGTTCAACACTTTTCTCTTTTTTGACCCCAGTGTGTCTAATTGCTCATTACATAAATACAGTACAGCACAATATGGTTGCATACAGAGTTATGATAATCTAAAAACTTTTGAGGTGTAAAATAAATGTTGAATAAAAACTGAAGTGATGGTAGAAGCAGAGTACAAATAATACTCGCAAATATTTCACTTACTTAGTGCATATTCCATCACTTTTTATTGGACATTGTGGCACAAAGATTTATATTTTTACTTAATAAATATAAATATTGTATAAATTTGCATGCTTGCTTAACAAACATTATGGTTATCTGAGAAACCATACTTGCTACGTCTGTAAATCAAACATGGAAATTTAGACATGCTTGATTATTACTCAAAGTTTGTTCCACTAGTGAATCTATTAACACCTTAACACTGACGTAATGTCTTGGAAGGCCAGACATAAAAGCAATAATAACTGATAAACATAAAAATAAGACTGCTAGGGAAGCGCTTCTTGTATTTGGCGACTGTAAAAGTCATTTTTCTGTTCTTTAGTGCAGCTCAGCTGCCAGCGGGCCCTGGAGCTGCCTGATGGAATCCAGCAGAGGCGTCCTGACTTCTGCCACTGGTGCAGGGGCAGTTCTCTAACAGCCACCTAGCAGTAAATATCTACGGGGCCTAAATGACATGACTGTCAGACAGTTTTATTACCACTCCTTAAGCTTATGCATCAGTGAACTCAGTCAAAGACAGATCAGAGAGCTGATGTAAAGTTAACATGAGAAATGTTTGAGTTACATTATTTAGTTTTAAAGTAGAATGACAAAGAATAATCCAGATACATGCATAGTGGAGAGGAAAAACACAGAAAGCCCACTATCTAAATCTGAGAATAATCTAGTGCTTCAAGATATTCAAACTAAATAAGTGTAAGATAAAAAAAATAATAATAATACGATTTCATAGAACTTTATCTCTGTTGAGTTTTGTTTCCAATTACAAAAAAAAAAAAAATCAGACCCACATGTATCAGAGCCTGTCAGGACACACACACACACACACACACACACACACACACACACACACACACACACACACACTGGAGTCCTCATTTGGACTCTTCTACACGACACATTCTTATTACGCTGTGATCGTGAGTGTATGCGCGCGCGTCTCCAGCTGTTTGAATAAAGCGTCTCCAGCGCGCTAATAAACACATGTACGTCTGTCCGGCTCTTCGGAGTCGTGGCAGCAGAATGGTGAATGATCCTCTCCCTCCTCCTCCTCCTCCTCCTCTTCCTCCTCCTGCAGCCACAACAGGGCCAATAGGTGATGGATGTCACATTGCGATGCCACCAAGCGTTGCCACTGAAAAGTAGGGCAACATCCTCCCCCACCCTCCCTAAATATTGAATATCTGGACCGTAAAACACCCCCTAGTCGCATCAGTGGAATAGATAGATAATAATAAATAAAAATCCAGTCACATAAGCAGCGTTTTTATGTCTCCACGTTGACGTTAAAGCCTCTCATCTATCATACTGACGCAGTGCGTTGTTTACTCGCCTGTTGTGAACAGAAACCGGGGAGGACGTCACCCCGACGGCACCTTCATTCTAGGGCTGCTCCAGCCTCCGAGCTTTTATTCCATTCAGATGGAGAAAGGCAACAAAAATCGAGCCGGGTAGCGCTCTTTTTTTTTCTTTTTTTTTTCCGCGTCGCTCTGCAACACTTAAAAACAATAATCCGGTGCGCAAAAACTGCCAAATCCCCTTGTGATTTTTTTTTTTTTTTTTAAATTCCATTCCCACGTCCGGTATCGAACCGGTGTTCCCTGGATAGCAGCAACTTACGTTCTCGGTGTCACGCTCGTTCACCGTTGGCAATGGCGTTCTGGTCGACATCTTGTGTGCTTCGCAGGCCGCTCAGAGATGCAGCGAGCTGGGCGAGAGAGCAAAGCAGACACGGCGCGGCGCGTCGTGGAGAGGAGCGGCGCCCCCGTCCCTCTCTACATCCCCTGTAAACACCGCAAACAGCGGCCTATTACCGCAGCATAGCGCACACGGGGGGGGGGCTAGCTTTGTGCACTTCCTTCAGATAAACCACAGACAGAGAGGAAAGGAGGAAAGAGGCAGAGAGAGAGAGAGAGAGAGAGAGAGGGGGCAGGCCAGGAAGATGCGTCGGGAGCGGACGGGTCTGCGTAGCGCATCTCAAACCTCCCACCAGGAAGGATGGAGGGATCTCTCTCTCTCTTTCTCTTTCTCTCTCTCCCCCCTCTCTCTCTCGCTCTTTCTCGTACACATACACATCCTTTGTCCCTTAATAGCTCATTATTTAAATCACCAGAGAACAGTTAACACAAGGTGGAACTGGTGCCATGTTAGATCAGATCGTTGTGTTACGCGTGTACAGCCTTGGTAAACCGGTCCACATACAGTAGAGTTTGGACGCTCTAATATTTAAACAGCACATTAAACTGTTTTTTGTTTTTTTTTTTTGTTTTGTTTGGTTTTTTTGCAGCGTGGTTGAAGAAAGATCTTAACACTGGCTGGATTTTAAAATAATGTCTTGTTTTTACTGTCCGCTGAACCTGTCAACACATTATAGATAGAAATATTGTTTTATCCCTCAGCGATACTGTATTGAATTGCCCCACGGAAGCCTAGTTCCAGGATGAGCCTGTGACTCACTAAACTGGACAGAGTTTGCCATCTGTTGGACAAACACAGCAGTACACCCCCATTGTTCCTGCAGTGATGTTTGTGGTAACACCAACCTACCAATTCATACTAACACAGAAATCACATTCATGAGATCAGTACCTAGGTTTCAGATAAGGTGATGATGATGATGATGATGTTGATGATGATGATGATGATGATGATGATGATGATGATGATGATGATGATGATGATGATGATGAGACGTGAACGTGCAGGTGTACTTATAGACTCCGTCCACTAGATGTCAGAGTACACCTGGAAAGTGTTGCACATCTGCAGCGTCTAAATTCAGCTTTCATTCCCATCTTCTAAAGCAAGAGCATAAAAGGTCAGTTTCTGAAATTAAATAGGTCAAAAGTGTGCTTTGACCATAAAACTACAATTTCCCACAACGTAGTAATTAAGCCCATTTTAACTTTGACAAAAACGTTTTGAACAAAGGTTAAGCCCTCACTTGTGTTTGATGTAATTTTTCCTTATTCTCTTGGATAGTTTGATCCTTCATTGATGGAGTTCTGTGGTTTTCATAACCTGACAAATTAAAAAGATTTATGTTATAACAGAGAAACAAGAAAACATAGTTTTTCTTTGCAACTGTGATTTTGTAACTTGAATAAGTAATAAATTCAGAGTTATTTAAAGTTGAGGATTAGTTACATTTCTGTTATGATACATTGAGTTACATTAATTACATTTATTAGTTACATCTGGCCCTTTGAGGACAGTCGTTGTGCTGATGTGGCCCTCGGTAAAATGAGTTTGACACCCCTGTTCTAAAGTCATAGGTTTACAGGTGGAAAAGTCAATGCAAAACATGTTAATATCCATTAAGTGAGATGTCAGTTTAGTTGGAGAAAGTTCAAATGTGTCTAAAGTCTAAAGTGTATCTTTCAAATCAAAAAAGATGGGAAAGGAAAATTGGAAGACTGGGGAAGTTGGAGCATTCAACAGGTGAGGAAGTTTGTGGTTAATGGATAATGCAGTACTTCATTACTGACAGAGCATGATAGGGACATCCAAAGAAAGGTTCACAAGCAAGAATGGGGAGGAGGTTCACCACTTTATGAAAATCATCAGGGGCAAAAACAAAGAATCTGAGGATTTCATAATTTGTTGTCTATAATGTCATGAAAAGATTCAGAGAATCTGGAAAAAATCTCTGCACGTAAGAAGCGAGAACAAAACCAACAGTGAAGAGCATGTGACCTGACCTTCAGCCAGTGCTGTGCAATAAACCAACATGGGCTCAGGAACACCTTTTAAAAACAGTCATTATAAGAATGGAGATCATTGTCATTGGAGATCATTGTCAAGTTTACAAATACAAATTTACTACAAATACAAGGTGTCACATTTCTATCAAGATACAGATATGGTTTCAATTCTTTTGGGCTTGAAGTCATCTGAGATACACTGCTGTAAGGTGTGAATGAGTACATTTGTGTGATGGTTCACTGTAGTGTTTTCTGGGATAAAGAATAAAAGAACCATTCAGATTGTGTCCAGCTCAAAATTCAAAAGTAGCATCTGTGATGTATGAATGGCGTCCATGTCCATGACATCACTAACTGGTAGATCTTCAAGGGTACCATGTTGAAAAGTAATAAACAAGATTTGGGACGACATATGCTGCCACCTAGATGACATTGTTTTCAGGGACTTCTCTGTTTTCTTTCTAGTAAAACAATGAATTGTCATTCTGCCTCCTTACAGAAGTGTAGCTTCAGAGTGAAAAGTTTGGATACAAGACTATCTGCTGTCCAAATTTGTCACCCACTGGAAATCTGTGGCACATTACTAAGTGCAAAATATGGCAATGTACACCTCAGACTGTTGAACAACTGAAGTCATACAGTATATCAAGGAAGAATTTGGACCAAATTTAGGAAATACTGTATGTTGCAGGCATCAGATTCAGAATGAGCATATACTAGTAGTTACTAAAAAAAATTTAAATTGAAGTTTTTCATTTGAACTTTTGTCTGGTCTTCATTTTATATATTGCATTGAGGTTAGAAAGGATTTGCAATTTACTGAATCCTGTTTCATGTGACATTTTAAAAATGTCCCAATTTCTTGGAGAAGTGGGGTGTTACATGATGCATGGTTAATCTGAGACAGCAGAGAGGCCCCAGCCATAACAATGGACACAACATGAAATAATGTATCACAATAACTGATGGATATTAAACTTGAAAGCCACTAAATAGAGCAGCTCTGTTTTTGTATGTTTGAGGAACCTCTAGTTTATTTTTTACCACAACTCCAAACTTCATTCCATAAAATCCAGCCTCCTTCATAAGACAGAGTCAGATTAGTACTGAGATAAATTTCATTGAAAACTGTTTAGTCCTTGTAATATTTCCAGCACAAAATACCAGAACAATATGCAAAGGGATGGTTCAACAAAACATAAGAGGCCCAACACTGAATCTTGGCATGTAGATGGGCATTTTTGAAATTCTACATCTGATCCCAGCATGGATTGGATCCCGGCATAGCAGATATTATCCTCTCTGATCCCTAACACCTGGGACCAGCTAAGTTATTACCACTAAGACACATCCTGTTGCTACTAATAGTAAGATAGTTTGCTGTGAATTGCTGGTATCTATTTTAGATTTGATGACATTTACTGTTTCACATATATCTCAAGTATACTAAGATATATTTACACCCAAACAATCAATTCAGCTCACTTTTTTTGTCATGCTCTTGTGCTCAGCTGAGGTCATATAGTCCTCAGTTCTAACGTGTCCATGAGTCAGAGTTATCCAGTGTGGGATTTCCATTCTGCACCTGAGTTGTTCTGCTGTGGAATGTAATGGGCACCGACATTACTCTAATGTGTGCATGTACACCCACGGTCATGTGCAATTACATGCTCTCACAGGCAGGCTTCAAAAAAAGGCAGCAGTCCTGTGGTTAACAGAATTCTGCAGGACAGAGGCCGAGAGGAAAGAGACTATGACAGCGAGGGAGATGGTGGCGGTGGTGGTGGTGGGGGGGGGGGGGTGAGAGGTGGGGGGAGGGGGGTAGAGGCTAAACTAATTATGAGTCAGATAGCGGAGTAGCATCTGTCAGCGTTGGAATTTTACCATAGCTCTTCTTGCCTGACTCAGTTTTACCAGTGAAAGTCAAAACACACTTTGTACAGTCAGTAACAATGTTTGCACACATCCTGCAGCATTGTGGGAAATACCACAAGCAGCCTTTTCAGGAAGAGGAGTGTTTGGTAGAGTTTCTTTTTCTCCAAACACACGTACCTGGAGAGGTTGAGAAAGCCATGAAGTTCAATTTCATCCATCCTGAATGGAATTTTAGAAAAAAACTTTGAAGGCTTCAAACCATCTGAATAACACAATATGTTAAATTATAAAGGATTTCTTTCAATATTTTACTCATGCAGCAGAAATTTTACGTGTCTGTGTATTTTTGTTTTGTCTACAAAAATCCATTGATGCAATATCATGAAAAATTATACTAGGCTAATTCGAATATAAAAAATACAGTATATCAGGTGTGGACAGAACATGGTTCTTAACTACTAAGCACATTTGGATCCAGATTATAATTTGGATCTAGGAGAATTAGATCCATATAGCCCTGGATGAACACAGTATGTGTTGGGTCACAATATAGAGTAATGATGAAGGGGACAGACAGGACACTGACACCAGCAGGTCGATAGATAATTCAAATTCAGAGAAATTAAAATGAATTTTTTGTATCTATGAAAGGTGAGAAGTTCAATCAGATGACAAATACAGCCACACCAGCTGTTCTGGAAAATCAAATTTTGTAAAGAGCTCATAAAGTGATAATGAAAACCTCTAAAAATAAGGTTTCCAAGGATTTGGAATTTGTTGATGGTACTTTATTGGGTGTTGTGGTGACACCACAGCATATGATATCCCTGGCTGCACTGATACAGCAGTTTATTGGTGGCAATGACACTGGCAGAAGCATGCGGTGACGGAATTTTACAAATTATTCTACCTATTTTAAATTGCACTTCTCTAAAGTAAACCTGGCAGACATACTTTTTATTTACATTTTTTAAGTCAGTTCTGCAAGATTACAGATATATTATTGTTACTCTGCGGATTGATCTTTGACATTTGCTCTGCATTACCCATAATGCAAGTGGACTGCCAACAGATACTGAGGGATGTTCTGCTATCCACGGCTGATGTAGCACTGAGCAGTTAACCCCAAGCAGAGATGGAGGAGAAGTTCACAGAGGTCTAATAAACTCAATGCCTTCCGAAGCCTCATAGTTTGTTTAACTGTTCCAACTTGTAGACTTCAATCAATACCAACACTTCCAGTGATTTATCAGATTCTACGAGGCGACATCTGCTTCCATGAAATCTGTTGTCCAATATTTGATACATAAATACAGTTTCACTCCTCGTAATTACATGTAAATATGCAAATTTGGTGAATTCCCCGTTAAGTCAAGAACATATGTAAAATGGCATCTTTTTTGGATTAGAAAACACAGTCACAGTTTGGTAAAGAGGTAACAGTTTTTAACAGTTTTTTATTGTGTGTATTACTGTATATACTGGAATATTGTTTCATTTCTCCTTTCTCAAATATTTACTTTGGAGAAGAAATGCTGCTTTCCTCTCTGACTGAAATGGTAAGAGACATAAATGATTGGCTAACATTAAACCCATGATCATGTTCAGAAACATGTTGCAACACGATTCAGTCCAGTTTGGATAAATGCAGTTGAAGCCTGAATCCTATACTATTGGAATTACTGTTGTCCTGGTTAATTTGTAGTTCTAATGCAAATCATAAATTGTAACTAATAACACAAAAACTTCTGACAAACAAAAAAGTCACCATCAAACATTCCTGCCTCAGAAACCTATTAACCACACACCTTACAAGGCAGAGCTTGCACTCCGCTGTCTGCTCTGACAAGTCAATAAAACCCACTGGTATGTTGAAAATTTTTGGAAGTCATGATAGATATGAGGCTGTAGAGGAATTTGATCAGGCAGAGAGCCAACCCTTCTGTACATTACAGAGCTTTCCAGCAGGAACACACCCTCCCGGTGAGCACACCTCAACCTGTGGAAAAGTATTACTGACTGGCAGGTTGAGAGGCTGCGCCCACTCTTGGCCTCCCCTTGACTGCCCGTCTTCATCTCTGTCACATATGCATGTGCTTCTTGATTTCTCCACAGTTGTATTTGGAGATTGCAGGGAAGTGGAAAATATGAAAAGGCTTTAAAATCCAGGGCAGATGTGAGCTAACAGGGTGTGAGAAATGGAAATAGACTTGTAGTGAGAACCATAAAAGTGAGCTGCAAAAATTTGCAAGTAAACTTTTGAAAACATTTTTATACAGAATGAGGATTTTGTTCCCTGACATTTAAAGAGAAAGCACTTTAGGAATGTATCTGTAAAGGGCCAGTATGGGAAAATCCTATTGTTCACATGGACCTAAAGAAGTCATGTTGACCTTTAAATGGTGAGATACAACACCGTACAACATGAACTCCATAACAAAGTGGGTATACATATCCCATAGAATACAATAATCACAAATACGTCACTGGCTGAACAGAGAGAACACTTTACAAAAGAGTGGAGTCTGGTGCTTGGGAAGACCACTGAGCTGAAATCAGTCTCAATAAATTGGTAAATGCAAAAGTTTTTACACCACTTCTCAGAATACAAATAATGATAAAAGCAATTCAACCTGTGATTATGATCTTCTCAACTGCCACACTGCTGTACTATCTGTTTTAAGCACAACGGAATGCAAAATTATTTTTGCTGCTCCTTGACTTGGGACCAATGAGATAACAGCAGGCAAAGTTGACCCCCATCACTCCAGAATCAGTCAATATTACTTTGTAAGTGGTTTTTCAAATGATCTCTAAGCCACATGTAATGGTTTTATACATCAGCACATTTGTTATTTGATGAATTTTTCAAAAAAAGGCCTGTTTTTATAGAGTATATTCTTTTTAAAACACGCATTATACATCAAAACTCTGAACTTGAAAAATTCAAAGGGAATTCTTCTAACTGTAGAGATAGTTATGTACACCTGTGTGTTCCTGCAGAAAAAGCCCCTCCACTCAGGTGTTTTCATTTCTTCTTGTCACACACCTGCTCTCTGAATGTGAGCGGAGCTGGGTTGAAAATAATGTGAGGTCACTAAACTGTGGAGGCTGTGAACTAGACATTAATCGTCTCACATTAAAGGCGCTAACAGGAGACTGAGACGTCGGTCTGAACATACATCCATGAGAAACACAAGAGAAAACCTCTGTTTGGTTAGAACCTTGGGGAGTCTCCTAATATATAAAAGAGTACAAATAAGTCATCTGCTATTCACATGGATAGTATGTTTGTCTTTATTTTCACCTTCTCCACAACTTATATATGTTGCTTTATAAGTGTGTGTGAATAAGTTTGTAATAATGCAGCATTTTAGTAGAAAAGGCTGGAGTATGATGGACCTCAGGCCCAAAATATTCCCCATCCTCATCAGCAGTTAAATATAAGCACCATACTGTGTAGCCGCTACCCTTGGAGAAGAAAAATAAACTTTTCGTCTGATATGATCTTCATAAAAGGAAGTACCATTTACTGCTACCATACTTGAGGATAATTATCATCCTTGTATGTCATGTTTTCCCTTGTAATTATATCATAATTCAAAGGCTTCCCTGGCAAGCTAAAAATGATCAGGTATACATCATCATGTAAGAAACTTCTTTGAGAAACAGCACTATTAATTGTCAGGCTATAATTACATTTGCAACACCCGGAGGGTCCGTCTCATTTTGTCATTTGGAGTTGCTGCTCTAAACTATCATTAAGAATATATCATAATGTATAATCAAGAACAACAACCTGAAAATGTTGCTCCTCTTGTGAGGCTCAGTGTTTGGTTGAGCTACAGAGAAAGTGGGTGGGCAGAGTTTCTCCTGGGGGTTGAATCATGCCCAGACAGCAAAAACACAGCGCTCCAGCAAACAAGGAGCTGAAGATGGGGTTCGGGAAGCAATGACACATCATGGATCATCTTACATATTCCAACATTGGCTGATTAAAGTTCTAGACAGCAAAATGATTGAGCAACAACTTACCAAAAAACCACTCCCTACCAATGTCAGACCTTAATATGTTTGTGTGTGTGTGTGTGTGTGTGTGTGTGTGTGTGTGTGTGTGTGTGTGTGTGTGTGTGTGTGTGTGTGTGTGTGTGTACAGGCTCCTCATTTGTCCCCAAGCATGTGTTGATCTATATGACTCTATGCTCTCTGGATCTCCTTGTATAAGATTTAGACATATGATTTGGATGGTGTCGTGTTCACTGCATTTATCATAGTTATATTCAGATGAAATCATCCTCACATGCTCCCAGAAGCATGAGCAGTGGAGCATTTCACACAACCACTGCATTTTCCATCATACAATACATGAAGTCAGGTCTTGTTCACTTTGGTGCAACAACGAAGAACACACTTTCTAAAAGAACTCTTCACACGACAGTGTCAGACACAAAAAACACAACAAGGCCCGATTCATCCATTTATCATGTTTTATTAGACAATTTAACTTTTGCTCTTTAGAGTACAATCTATATAAGATACATAAGACCAAATATATTTTAAATAGAAAAGAAAGACATTAAGGCATTTCAATGTAAGGATTTAACAATCTTGACAACCAGAATGATAAGACTGTTACCTTTTGTTGTGTTTATATTTCTAAGGCACCGTGGTATGATAATGGTGAAACCACATTTTAGACATTAGATGAGTAACTATTTCACCTTGGAGTGGTGACGACGTGATGATTTTCAATGCGGTTTACAGTGCTATGTGTCGACAGTGTACAGTGTTTCAGCAACAAACCAGAAAAGACACTTGTTATCATGAAAGGCAAAGCAGGTAGTGAAAGATTTTTCATTCTGACAATAAATGTGGTGGCATTGTATAAACATTTCAGTAATCCACTGCATGTTTAAAAAAGCTGCAGGTCAAAGAGCCAAAATCACGTTTATCACACGAGCCAGTCTGGTGCCATGATGACTCCTTCACTGGGACCAACATTAGAAAACTCAACAGTTCCTCTGGAGAATCACTGTGGCACCAATAAATGGTCAACTGGCCTAAGCGTGTTATGAAAGCCGTCATTTCCTGCATATGCTCCCGAGTTAAAAAAAATCTCTTGTTATTGCCTCAGTGACCGAGAGCTGAAAGGATGTCATCAGAGAAATGCATAAACAGCTCAACCACATCCACCGGACCCCGGGCAGAGAACAAGATTGTCCTCACTCCTTCCCTTTCGCTCCCCGTTTCACACTTACATACGCTTGCTTGCATACAGTAAACAAAGCTAGGCACACACAGACACACGCACACACAAACACTCACTCACACACACACACACACACACACACACACACACACACAAACACACACACACACACACACACACACAGTCACACACAAACAGATTTGTTGTATCGGTATGTACAATCAATAAGCATCAAGCCTGCTGTTATGCAAAGTTTTAGTACTCTCAACTCACATGAAAATTCCCTCCCTTTACACTTTTGAACCGTTCTGAACTTCTCTGGAAATTATTACTCATGAGCAGAACCATACAGAAACTTGCACAAACAGTGAGGCGCAGCAGTGTTAACCACTGCAACGTTTATCAACAGCAAAAAAAGTCAATGACAAAGTCCTTAAATTCTTTTTGTATCAATAGCTGCACATAATGGATATTTATCATGTACATTTATATAGAAAAGGATTTTTTTTCTCTCTTCTTCCTATGTTTCACTGGTGCACACACAGGTTGTTACAAGCAATTCTGGTCAACAAAGTGATAAATGTAGGTACAGCTGCATCACAAATTCATCACAGTTAAGAAGGGTGTCCACTAGGCCTCTTTTCCTCACTATCACTGCTCCATGTCCAACAGTTTGTAGTAAACTGTGTTAAGGCTCATAGCTGGACACCTCAAGAGAAAAAGATGCCCAGTGGACACATTACAGAATGTGTTGGTTTGAGCGAGCCTACTGTGATTGTCGTACTGCTGTATGAGTCTCCCACAACCTATGTTATATATTGTATGCTTGTATTGTATGAAAATGTATAGTATGCTATGCTGATGCAGGCATCTTTTCTGTTACACTGCTATGTTTGCTGAGCCATACTCATGTGGGCTGCTGGGAATTGTGGCACTCAGAAGGCGTAGGGCCCAACTATGATGGTGAGCCGCAGCAGTGAGCTGGACCGGTAGTTCATGGTCAGATGGTGAGTGATCATCTCCAGGTCCACAACGTACTCCCTGGGACCGGTAAGGGGCTTGGTCAGCACCAGCATGGCACTCACATTGCTGGAAGGCTGTAAGAAAATAGGATCGGTCAACGTGAACACAGATTTATGACATCTTTTTTCAAAGCAGTTTACCGTTGTTTGGGTGGAGCCGTTTTTAGCCACACTAGCGACATGGCTCTATGGATGGCAGCGGTCAGCCAGTACTGCGGGACAGCCAGTCCACCACTTTAACCCAGACTAAAATATTTCTACAATTATCAAATGGCTTGTCATGACATTTTGTTATGACATTCATGGTCACCAGTAGAGGAAAAACACTCAACATGACCCTGACCTCTGATGTAGCACACACAGCTGGTTAGAAAAACATTTGGATCCCAGGAAGACCAGCGACCACTATGTGGAAGCTAACTGTCACTGACCTGCAGTTTGAGTTTGATTACTTCAGGTTTTACTTCGGAGCAGAGTTTCTTGTGCTTTCCTGTCCTATTGGATCCCCTGTTTTAGTTCACAGTCCTGGTCATTCTTCCGTGCTCATGTCCTCCCTGTCTTTGTTAGTCTAACGTTGCACCATTCTTGTGTCTTTCTTTACCTGCAGTGTGATTGTCTGATCGGTTCTGCTCGCCGATTTTGGATGAATTATTTAACTTGTTTAGTCACCTGCTAAATGGGTTTCCTGTCTTCAACTGCTTTACTAATACATTTTGGACCATCTACAGTTTAAAAAGTTGAGACACAATTCCCTGTCTCTGGCTTCTGTCTCCGTTTGGGTCTGTTAGCTGAAGCGTAACACTAATGAGGACCCTTATCATGCTATATCCTGTTATGTCTGTTCTGCTGTTTGTATTCTGACATGCACTTTATACTAATTTGACAGGATACTTGGAATGAATAGTTTTTAGCATGTAATTACAGTGAATTAACCATCCACATGTATGTAATATTGCTTCTATGAGTACGCAACAAATGGTGACATTTAGTTCAAAGAAATGTCCATACGTAGCTGAAGACCCTAGCACGGCTTTATCTGGTTTGCATGTATTTAAGAGGCAACAAGCACAATTGCAATCACATTCACATGGTATTTTTCTCACATATCGCAGTAGTGTGAGAGAATTTAGAAATATTCTGCCAGATGAATGGAGAGTCGTGACCCAGATCAGTTGACACTAGAAAACATTTTTATATTTTGAAGAAGCTACAAAGGTTGTATTTACGTCAGCATTATTTGTTCCAAAATATCACATCATACATACCTGATAAATAATATAGCCTAATCAATTGAATAATGTAGTTTGTGGTTCAGCTACATATCTACCAGAAATATGTGCAGACTTCATGATATGTTATGAAGCATGGGGCAACATTGTTTCTGTGGTATGCATTCAATTCTTTTGTCATCAGATCATCACATTGCGGTTATGGGATTGACTGCAGTAATTATAAATAAAGTACAATGAACACAAACAATATACATCCATCCATTTAATGCTTTTCTACTTTGCGGGTCAGTGGTGTTTCTGGATCCTATCCCAGCGGACTACGGGTAAGACACAAACAATATACACTAATGTAACTTAATACAATGTGTGGTGAACAGGTAAACTAGTTTATAATTGTGTAATAACAATGCAAATGTAATTGTAAAGTTTTTTGCATTAAATAAAATCGATTTACAATTATAATTTGAGCTTGAAGTGATAAAATGATTGACACATTTGTGCATGTCAAAATTTAAAACTGCTACATGAAATCAAGGAGGTGGGCAGATCTGCAACAGAGGGATGTCTGGCCATATTTCCAGGCAATGTCATATGATCTGTTGTGTGACAGGTTACATGCATATAAAAAATCGGGTTCCTTAATTGTAGGAGAAATAGTCAGATCAACAATACTGCTATGAAACGGCATCACATCGCTAATTGTTTAATATTTAATCACAGTTATAACCTCTCAGCATTTCATGTAACAAAAAGAAATCAACTTACACGCAGAAAGAATTCTCCTGCTTCATTCCCAGCTTTGATCCTGAACGTGTTGTGTGTATTAGCGTAGATGTTTGTAGCCTGAATCTGGAAGATGTCGGCTGGGACGGTCCTGTCCGCCTGGATGCTCATGTATTTGTAGACAACTGAAGGTGGGACACCCTGGCACTCAGCCTGAGATCGACAAATGCAGCGGCTGCAAACGCAAAACAAATATGAAAAACGGTGTGAAACTAACCACACTGAGGATATTGGAACCAAAGGTGGATGATGTTTACTGACTTTTCAGAGGTTTTGGTGTAGGGCGCCTCACAGGGGTTTCTGGGATAGCAGCGGAAGCCTCCATAATAGTTCCAGCACATTTCATGATCTTGACAGTTATGGGTCCCCATCTCACACTCATTTATGTCTGGTGATTGGAAGAATAACAGACAGAGAGATACACAGAGAGAAAAGTGTTAAATAGACAAAAATAATATTGCTGGATGACAATATTGGTATCCCACACTTCTAAAACACACACAAACTCTATATACTTCATGAAACAAAGCTGCGAAAACACAGTTCATGTTCGGGTCATCTGCAGTCTGACCACGGTGTTGTGGGGGTGTAGATTCAAGAAGCTGAGCAAGAGATTCAAAGTAACACACGAGGGATCTGCAGACCTGCAGTTCTTCCCTTAACTGCAGATCTGCAGTTGAAGGAAGTTCCCAATGCAACCCCACACAGGCCCACGTGCAGTTCTTTCCTTGCATTACCATTAAAAATAACCCCATCAAACATGCCTCAAACCACAGGGCTATTTCTGGCACAGCAACCTGGATTCATCACCGAAAGGGTCCCTCTGACACAACTGGTTGGATTCATGGCTGCCCCTATAAACTCTACACCTGATCGAGGGGGAAAGGAAAAAATAACAGCTCGCCCTTTGAGCAAGCGCTGGGGCTTCAAATAAATCCACTTCAAGAAACCAACATCACGCATATAAATTCACAGAGGTGGCTAAGCAAGGCAACACAAAGTTGCAGTGTGTTTGTGTTGCCTAACTCTGCATTCTTTCCATGACGGTACTGAATAAGAGTGGCTTTCATTCCCTGTCTTAGAGGTAGAATAGAGGATGATCAAGAGCCTCTCAACACTTATCTTCAAAGAGCTGAGGATGAGGGAGAGAGGACGACTCTTTTAGGAACCTTTTCTTGCGTGAAAACTGAGAGGGTGAGAAGATAGATAAATAAAGAAGGTAAAAAAGAGGTAGAGGGAAAAAGGGGGGGGGATGATACCTTGACATAACCTGTTTCCCTGGAGCTGATATCCCTCTGGGCACTCGCAAGAGTAGCTTCCTGGGCTGTTGATACACTGGTACTGACACATGTAGCTGGAGAATCCGCATTCATCAATGTCTGTACAAAAGATACACACACACACATGAAAATAAATAAATGAGCATTAAATACTCAGGACAATCCTATATGGGTGAATTTCACTGAAGACGGGACATGAATGAAACACAGCAAAGATCCCAAGGTTCATCTTAAACATTACGTTTCCATGGAAACAACAAAAATAGAACCTGTGGAAAATTCAAAATATCTTGTTTTGTTCATGACATATTCTGCAGATGTGTATGTGTGTGTGTGCATGTGTGTATTCACCTTGACATGACACCAAGTCTTGTGCCAGCTCATAGCCCTGTTCACACTGGCAGAGGAAGGAGCCAATCAGGTTGTAGCAATGGTGCTGACAAGGACTCTGAACATCGCATTCATTCACATCTGGAAGGACAAATTGAAAAACACCGGTAATTCTTCTAAATTATGAAATTGAACTTGAACTTGAAATTTTTGTAGTTTAGATCAGTAATACATCCATAATAACACTATAAATGCTATTTAACTGTTTCACATAGTTTCTGTAGGGAAGTTAAGATTTATGTTTTATGATATAGCACAAGCAGAGGCAGAAATATTCAGAAAGCAAATGCAAATGCAGAAAGCACACGTTCAAGACATATGCACACATACATTTCAGAATATCTGGGAACTTATTAGACAGCTGGATTTCTATACATGTTTCAGAAATAAACAGCTGTTGACTCTATTACAGAAACAACTTCCTTTGACTTCAGCAGGAGATTTATTTTTTGGGTTCAGACTGCAAGATGAATCTCATGACAGCTCCGAGCTCCCAGGCATGAAAAAAAAGCACAACTGCTTGTGTGTCATTTGTTTATGAAATCATTTATGACCATAAAATATCTGCATCATTAAAAAAACTAAAGGTTCATAGAGCTCACATCCTCTGCTGTGAATTATAGTGTTGCTCTTTTGCTCATGTACAAAATGGTAAAACATGCTGTGAACAAAATAAACAGAATAGTAAGTATTTAAGTTAATCTATTCAAAATCAGCCTTGTGCCTGACAGATTGGGTGGATTTCCACCATAAAAACACAAAATATCCACAAGCTAAATCAGAATAACCAATCATTGATCATTTATTACTCAATTCTGTCCACCCAGGTAAGAGCACATGTCTTTTCAGTGACTTACCAACACAGCTGTTGTTGTTGCTGGCCAGTTTGTGACCCATGTTGCACTCGCAGTAGTATGAGCCCTGAGTGTTCACACATCTGTGCATGCAGTAGTGGGCCATGGCACATTCATCTCTGTCTGCATGGAAGCACAAACACATGGGTGACAAAAGCAACTCTTTAAATTTGCTGCAACAACGTTTTTGGAAAGTTTGACAGCAACTCGAATCAAATCAACAGGAGGGAGCGACTAACCCACGCAGCGATCTCCGTTCCGTTGGTAACCTGCAGGACACTGGCAGCTATAAGAGCCTCTGGTGTTATAGCAGGCTTGTTCAGGGCCACAAGTGTGTTGACCTGTTGTGCATTCATCTATGTCTGCAAACACACAAAAACACACACTAAGAGGACATTGCACAGAATAAATGACTGCTCAGTGCCCAAATATGTAACTGACAAAGCCGACTGGTAAGTCTGTATCATATCTGAGATCACTGACACATAAACACACATGTTCGCACAGAAAGCAGGCAATTACATAAAAGTGTCCCTTCACTGTTCTGGTTGACAGGGGGAAACACCAGATCATATTTCCTGCTAACAGGACAGTTATTTGATGGATATATGGAGGAGAGAAAGAACTAGAGCGAAGTCGAGTGCTTCACCCTCTCTACAGATACTCATCATCCCAAAAGCACAGACAGAAAGACTTTCACTTTCTAGCTTTCATCCCATCATTAATACGGTGTATCACACAAGAAGAGGTACAGTAGTTTTTTGTTAGGATAAGTAGCTGAAATCACAAGTTCCTTTCAGCAGCACTCAAATCCAATTTTCTGCAATAATATCTGTACTATAAAAAAAATTTGAAGGGCTCCAACTAAAACATTCTAAATGTATGTATAGAATGGCTTAAATAAATGATACTGTGCTGTTCAGCAGTGCACAGCATGACAGTGAGGTGAAGTGAAGGTAACTTTATGGCTCTGTGTCAGTTTTAACATTTAGATACATTTTAAAGGACATTTTCAGTCTTCCAGATTGGGGCTGAGTGCACAACACAGCAGTGGAAAGATTCTCCTGTTTCTGTTGATCTTACAAAGACATTCTCAATTTTGATTTGCTTGGAGCCACAGCCTTCTCCCCTGTATACCCCCCCCCCCCCATACACACACACACACATACACACCTTCTTCTGCATACTACAAATATGCCCATACTGTATAGTCTCATCCCTGTGGGCCCACCAGCAGTCCTCCTGGGTGGTCTGATACAAACCATCATATGAAGACTGCCAGTAGGCATCAGTTTCACAGCATGTGAGTCGGTTACACTCAATACCACACACACACACACACACATACACACATACAGGAAAGGAAGAGGGTTCTATCTGCATTGTGATTTGGCATCTGTGTGTCTGAACAGTATCAGAGGAATCTGACTGGAAGGCAGATGGAAAACCTAAAGTTGTCCTCCCTTGCTGAACATACTTGAAAGACATGATTGTGTTATCCCTCCTGTAGGGTTTAGATGCAATCAAGGCACCCGAAACATGGAATTACATGACAACAGAGCTCCTATTCATAGAGATCAAGCATGTAAAAATGACTAATCAAATGAAGTTGGCACAGAAAAGACAAACATTCTGCTGCACACATAGCATGAACTGATCTGGACAGAAATGTTTCACCTGATGTCAGAGCTGTTAAGGATCAAGGCCTTCCTTGAGAGCCTAAAATGTCCTACACACCGGTCCCACAGCCTCTGCTGTCCAGTGGGATTTGTTCCTGTGAGAGTTTGGCCAATGAAGCAAAAGCTGAACAGAAAGTAAGTTGTCCTCACTCCTTAAAGGAAGGAAAATGGAGAGAGCTGAAATGTGCTGCACTCCTTGGAGGCAAAGTGATAAGCTGGACTGACAACACAAGGGACAAAAGCAAGGCTCAAATAAAGGTGCATCTAAGAGAGAACAGGTGCAAATTGAATATGGGGAAAACAAAGCTTGCACCTAGTTTGGCACCTTGAATACAAGAACTTCCTAGAAACTGGAATTACATTACTATTATTAATATTATTATTATTATCATTATTATTATTTCTTCATAGATTAATGGTGGTTTCCTTCTGGGTGTAATTCCTTAACTTGAGCCATCCCACTTTCATGATAACCCATCAAATCGTTCAGATTATGGTAAAATAACAGATAAAGGACTCCCTGACACCAATCTTTTATCCAAAAGCACTTGTTGCTTTAGTCCTATAATGTCATAAGACTGTAGCAAAGATGTACAGAAAAACACTCTAATTGGTGGCTTATACTGTAACTCATTCTCAAGCTCCTGCTCCTTTTGACCTGTGAGGCAGGCAGGGTGCTGGGGTGCTGCTCTCTAGAGAGGTGGGGGCTCAGCTGCTGTGAATATTTATAAACAGACTGGATTGCAGTTTTTGAAACTACGTCCTTTAAAATGAGTATGTTTATTTGGCCATGGATTCCAACCTATCTTCTTTGCATACAATGTAAGTCAGTCTTACTCTCACTACTGCTAACACTAGTTAGATAAAGTAATGGATTGTAAAAAAACACAATAACATGATAACATAATAACCCTAATCCGAACTCAAATCCCGTATTTACACACCATATTCTTTAGTATTTAACCCCCAGGGTCTGAAGGCTGCTTGTTTTGATCTACTACAATAAGTTAAAGTGAAGAAATTACTGTCAGCTCACAGAGGAGATGTTGTGCCGAAAATACAGGTTTCAAAAATTATGTTGAACAGTTTTTAATGTGATACCTATAAAATACCTAAAGGCTTACAAAAACATGACCTTGGACACCAGAGGGTTAAAATAGAGGTAGTGCAATATATTAACAGACAGGAGACAGACACATCAGACTCCATTAATCACCACCACGCCCACCTACTGCAGGTATTTGGTGATTCAGTAAGACTGGAAAAGCCCTGCCCTGTGGCAGCAGATCCAGACTACACAAGTCTGACACTCCTGAGGCTTGAAAAAAAACAACCTGCATGCTCACATGCTGATATTTAATAAGAACAACACCTGCAATCCCAAACCACTTTAATTTCTAAGACAGGCTGTGAATTAATAAGGGTAAAACAATTGGGTGAAGATCCAGCCTCTTCGATCAATTGATTGAATAAGTGTTGAGACATCACTAACTAACCAACATTGCTACTACTGGAGGTGCACTGCAAGGGCCCCTAAGCAACAAATAGCCTGCTGCTTAGTTTTTTATCTGTCCTACTCAGGCTGGTTTAACAGTGGACGACTCGGTTATGCTGTTGGACAGGATAAATGTCAGCATGGTGGGCAGAAGATTTTGACCAGTTTCGGTCGATGCACTTTCCATTTCAGTGTTGCCAGATCTCCCAAACTAAGCAACTACATTTAGGGAAATGAACATGAATTCTTTAAAAACTTTGTTGGTCATCATCTCCAGTGTATCCACCTAAAGAGAGATCTAATTTTGATTCTTAGTTCCAGCAGAAAAGAATTCCTAATCTAAACCTCATCCTGACAGCAGAATTTTCTCTAGTATTTGAGTTATTTCTACCATGAAGATTTTTCTGGACTCTAACAATTATGCCATTTTTGGTCATATAGGAGATTACGTGAACCATCCATGAAGGTGTCAACCTTTTATATAAAGTGGAGAATCCAAGACTAGTTGGGGAAATAAGTGACTTTGCATGGCTAACGCTGTGGGGATGCTTCCTTGGACCGTGTGTACAGGAAGGCCAGAGTCCTCTTTGCTCCCCTTCAAAAAAAAACAAACCTTCGACAGTTCTAAATAAAAGCATATGTGGTGAACACAATCCAAAAAGTTCATTCATGGGAATATCTGTGGTCATTTCTTCTTGGTCACTAAACCTTTAAAGGGCTGCCAGTGCGTGATGCCACAAAAGTTTGTCTGTGCATGTGCACAAGGGTGAATGTGGGAGGGCATCCCACACTGGCTGGCTCTGAGGTCTCATAAAGTCACGGCAGCATACAGTTTACACAGGAAAACAGATTTTATTGCAACAAACCATCAAATGTGATGATGTGTTGCGTGTGGAGAGAAGTGACTGTTTTCTGAGGTCAGACTTCTTTTTCAAAATTGTATTTAACACAGCTTACAAGTTCCCTGTAACAGTGAGCCTGCAGTAACATCACAGAGAGATAAGACCATCCAGCAGAAGAGTAGAAGGAAAGAATGAGGAAAAAGGGTGTAGGCTTTTTTTTTTTTAAACAAAAAAGGGATTTTAAAGATTTGAAGTTTGATTTATAGCCGTGTGTGCATATGTGATGTCAAAGTTGAAAAAAAAAAAATCATTGCTTTTCAGGGAGATTAATTCCAAATGCCTCGTGGGAGTTGGGGGAGTAACAGGGATAGCGGCAGCTCAAAGAATGTGAGTGTGTGACACACACACACACACACACACGTGTGTGTGTGTATGTGTGTGTGTGTGTCCGTGAGTAGGTGTGTGTGTGTAATGTAATGTTTTCAGAGCCTGAACATGAAATACTCTTTTTGCAGAATACACATACACTTAGAGGAGATCCATGTCTGTTGTGTGCACATGAATATGGATGGAATAAAAGTCTTTGGGACCAAAAACAGGACAAAAATTTGGCTTGAATTCAGGACAATGTATCACTGACTTCAGAAACACACTGACATGAAAGGGCTTGTTGTATCGTCACTTGGGAGCATTTATTCTTGTTGTCACTGAAAACTGCAACGAAGAAGAGGATCTGCTCTGAAGAGCAGCTGAAGTCATCCTGCTGCTAAACACCGTCTCCATATCCCTCTGGTTACTGGATAATTCAATCTCTGGAAAAGCCAAAAGCAAGATCTGTTTTGTTAATAACTCATAAAACTTCATTTCACATTTGTTAGCATGTCAGACACCAGACCCCTTATAAATGCTTAGTTTTATGTCATCCCAAACACTTTTATTTCAACCTGCCCCACAGTTTGTTTTTTTTGTAATAATATGTCATTCCCTGAGCAAAGAGGTGTAAATACAGCCATCACTAGCCTGAGGGTAACCTCAACACAAATGGGTGTCAATGTTTCCCTTTTAAAGTAAGGCCAGAAACAATGCATATATGAAATCAAATGATTCAACAAACTAAACTTAATACCTGTATATTTCCAGCCATATTAAGGCATGAAATCTTTCCAGGCTTTCGCTCTTCACACCACTCCCAAGATTTCCCCGCTCATCACTCTCATTGTTCAAAAGCAACTGGAGTTTTAGTCATTCTGACACTTACGAACATATTTGTGGGATTGTTCCATACTCCTATAAAGAACGGGCAGTGTCCGGACATTCTCAAAAATCCGAGCTGGGTGCCTGCAACATTCCTCACTGATAATAATCCTTCCTGTTGCTCTGAAAACTACCAAAAAAAAAGAAAAAAGTGCTGAGCAACTCTCCTGCTTCAATGAGAGGGCAATCAATCACTCTGCCCATCTGACCTGTCAGTAGCAATTTACAGCCTTTAGACTAATATCTGCAGTTGGGCGGAATGAAGCCTTTAAACACAGACCTCGAAAAAAAAAGGTCAAATAACTGTTACAATAAGAGTCAAGAAAAGGAGAAACTGTTCGCCCTGCAATCACATTTGACTGTCACCACAGCTCAGTCTGTGAGTGATTTATTGCAGTCTGTGTCCCTTTCCATCGTGAGGTAACTGGAAAGAGCAACACATGTAGGCACATCAGAGGAGGAAGCAGCTGGCCCCCGCTCAGGCACAGCCCTCATAGAGAATAATAGCAACAGCATTAGACACTCACGCCAATGAGGTACGCCACCTCTGCTCCCCATTTACTCCTCTCTGCCATCATTGATGTGATGATAAAACCATGAGCACTACGGCAACACAATAGGTTTAGGGTTGGATCATCTATTCAAGAACCCTGAGTGAGACCCTTGTCATGTTTGACAGTGTTAGTAACAACAGAACCATTACAACACATCACATGAAGTTTATTTTAAGTTTCTTTGTGTATTGTGTTGATTTTATTTTGCAATACTTAGATACTTGAATTAAGTAACATCATCAGGAAGTCACAGGTCACACTATGGTGATGTTGCCCTGACAACGATTCTTCCGCTGATCCGCTTCCGCTGATCTACCTCTAGCATTCTGAGTAGTGTGTTTATCACCAAAAGTTTATGACTTAAATGTGTTTATACATAATTACAGATCTAAATCTCCCTTTATCAGGATTAAATATTTTACACATCTCCGACAGAATATCCCAGCTTCGTATTAGCATCAGTGTCACGTCAGACTGATTATTATGTCAGAGACGTGACATCCATCCATCCATGGATGGATGGATGGATGTATGGATTGCCAAAGTTCACTTTTCATCCTGTGAGGGCGTTGGCCATCCGTGCTACGTTCACTGCTATCCATGCTGTGTCAATAATGAAGTGACGTCTGTTGAAGAGACCGGTCACTGCTGCCATCCTTTAAAAGACTCAACAATTCAAAAGCTTGATATATGGACACTGGTTGTTGAGTTGAAACCACAGCTTAACAGGTGCAGTGAGCTTGACAGTAAAATCACAGGGCGCGGGACAATCTCCTAGTCATGACATACTGATGCACAACCGTTCAAACCATGAGTCACAGAGCAGGTGGGAGCCGAGAGCTTAGCTGCTAATGGAAGGGTTCTGTGGATACAAAGGTGAGCCTTAGGTGTCTTTTTCTTTGAGGAACCCTCAACAAAGTTGGTCGGTTTTCATCAAGTAAAGTTTTGTGTTTGATCCCACTTCCTGCGGTTGAGCAACAAAATCACCCTCATGGTGAAGACTGCTCTTCGTCTCCTCTGAATAACAGAATTTTCTCAGTGTTCATTGCTTTTATTTGATGGATGTTTAGAGGAAATAAACACAAACGGATAACATGATGGATTTCCTGAAAAACTCACAACTCTGAACACTGTGGATCAGCAGTGATTGGTAGCTGGGGCTTGTTTCTTCAGATGTACACATCAAGATGAGACAAGTGCAGCTGTGAAGCACGAGCTGCAAAGGTCAAACTGAGAAGCAGTGTCACATTGTGCTTTGCAGTCATCTCTGCTTGTTCTGCTCTCTGCATTCCTGCTCCCCACAGATCGATCCAACGCTTATCTGTCAAGGTGGTGAGTAATTCCTACCATCACAAAAGATGGGAGCAAACGGAAAAAACAACCATCGCTAACATTCCAGAGATATTCCTCCCAAGTGCATTGCATCTGTGTGGAAAAATGTTATTGCATGCACTCTGCCTTGTTGGAAAAGTACACAAGTTCTCTGTCACACAGGGCTTAACAGTCTTATTAGAACATATTTAGGAAAGATTTCTAGTTACTACAAGTAAAGAGTGTCCAGACATGGCAGAAATTAGTCAGGCATGTCAAAGGTAACGTGGCACATGTGACCTCCGGAAACCAGACGGGGAAACAGGAGTGGCATGTCATTTCATTTCCCATATTAAAAGCACAGGAGCATCTGATTTAACCTTAAGTACCAGCTAAAGTATGTAAAGTCAAGACTTCTGAGGATCAAATATGATATTATCATGTACATGGAGTATATTCAATTAGGTGTAGTGTACATTTGCAGTTTGTTAAATAAGAATCCTAACATAACCTTCATTAGATTTAAGGGACAATCTATTTGATGGATGACGTTCAGTCATGGGAGGAAGTGATCTAACCTCTTCCAAAAATAAGAGTAAATATGCACACACGAGACTACAGCAAGGCACTTGTGGATATCTCCCGGAGGTAAGCACAGCGTGTGTTTGTGTGTGTGGTGTGTGTTGTGTGTGTGTGTGTGTGTGGAGGGTGGGAGAGGTCATGGAAATGTGAGGCATCATTAAGCTGTCACATGTACAGTTTTTTTGCGGTCAGAGCCGGGCTAAGGTGCCAGCTTCCCTTATGTGTTACTGCAACAACACATAGTTAGTCTTGCTCTCTGGGCCAAAGGGGCTTTATTGCTGATTTGCGACTAGTTATACCCATAGGAGTGAATATAAAATCCACACTTGAAAAGGAGAGGCCAGGGCAAACGGTGTTATATAATTTTTGGTTTGGTTCATGTTTAATCAACGTTAATCACGGTTAAAGAACAGCAAGAGAAGCTGCTTGTTTTAGGAATGATTTTTCTTCATTGATGCTAGTTGTGCTGTGGAAACATGGCTTCGGTTATTCCAGAATATTTGGCTAATCTCTCCACTATTTGCCACACACTCAGCAGTAAGTCACCAAAAACAATCCAGTGACAACACAAGCATGACGTTGGAACAACCTGGTTCTCTCAGCGATCAACCGCTCCTGTGGGTCTTTAACCCCGTGTCGACCTCACTGCACATCTTCCCCTTTGCCCTACCTGACTCGGCACTTGAGGTTTCCGCCACAGAGTGGTGAGTTAGCAGGCAAAACACCTGGGGTAAGAGCGATTTGATGCATACAGGTTTTCCCCCTTTGAAAGTTAACAGGAATTCCTTCACTAGGAAGATACGTAGCTGTGCAAAACAGGCAGTGTGAAGTCACACCAAAAAAGGGAAAGATGAAGAGAAGGGACATTTTTGTGTCAAAGAACAATCGGCTCATTGTATGTAATGACAGAGTAAGAAGAGACTGATATAAACAAAGATATCGCAAGCTTGAATATACACCCACATAGCAGCATGAGACGCCTTCCAGTTAAAACTCCGTTCATTTCACAGTAATAACACTGACGGATAACATCCCATCTTTGTTTAGCCTATGCACTGAAGCAGCACAACAGTAAATGAATAAGTAAAACATCCATTCCAGCTCGATTACGTGGTAACTTTTTCTGATATGCTGCCATGATTTACACTCTAATAAATCCTAAGTGGGGCGGCACGGTGGTGCAGTGGGTAGCGCTGTCGCCGCACAGCAAGGCAGCATAGAGCGGGTTCGAGTCCCGCTCTATGCTGAGTTTGCATGTTCTCCCCATGTCTGCGTGGGTTCTCTCCCGCTTCCTCCCACCCCCAACAACATGCACTTCAGGTTAATTGGCTGTTCCAAAATTGCCCGTAGGAGTGAGTGTGTGTGTGCGTGTTTGTTTGTGTCTCTGTGTGGCTCCACGGTGCACTAACGTCGCACCCGGAGTGTCCCCTGCCTCACGCCCTTAGTCAGCTGGGAAAGGCTCCAGCTCCCCGTGACCCACTACAGCGGATAAAAGCAGTAAGAAGATGAATCCTAAATGGGTTACAGTTTAAAGAAATGCATAAAGCACTTCACACATACTGTATCTCTGGCTCTTGTGACCACAACCCTTGTGACACAGCCACAGCTTAACTTTTGATGACACCGTAAAGGCTCTACTGTACATGAGCACAGATGTTGCCACAATACAGTACAACATGTCCTTCATTTTCCTCTGAAGCAGAGGTCCTCAACACCCAGCAATTTTTCATATTATAGGAAGAAGCTGATCTCTGGCCAAAAACATCATGCTGCAAGCAACCAAAAGAGAGAGCATGACATCACGGTGAGGAAAAATATGAGAAGCTTGCAACACATCTGGCAGCTACGCACAGTTTAGCTGTTGATGTCTGTCAGAGAGATGGATGAACAGTTCACCTTTGGAACTCTGTTTATTGAGGCTCTGAAGTCATTAACAAGTAATTATCAAATACCTGTGTAGCTCTGCTAGAGACACATTGAGACACATTGTTTAGAATCTAGCCAAGTTCTGCATACCAATAATATTCAGGAAACAAAAAAAAAATCCCCTTGACATTGATATTCACTTTCCATAAAGGAGTGTTTTACTCCACAACCACATTTTGAGGATGTAGTCTGCTACATGACACCTGAAGTCAAATCCTAAGTATTCCGGAAGATAGAAAAAAAATTATGGAGTGTGGCACGGATCCTTTTTGCACTTCTGGGTAATATTTTGTGGTTATAACTCTGCTCCTGCTGACAGAGTCCAATTTCTCTACAGAGAAGCTTGTCAGCACCACTAGCTAAGATAAGAGGAACCGCCTCTGTGTTGGTTTAGAGCAGTAAGAAATGAAAGGCAGGTTTTAAAACGTCCTTCGTTGGTACTGTGTGCCATCTCATCACTGATGTGAGACAAGGAACGGGGTTGGAGTACCAGTGCGTGTGATCTTACCTCTACACAGGTTCTGCTCATCTGCTGTGAAGCCCGCTGCACAGTGGACGGTGTGGCTGGTTTGGGGGGGCCTCAGTGGCACCTGGTCCCCTTCCTTACTAATATAGATCACAGCACTCTTGGGGAGGCAGAGGTAGCCACCAAAGTGGTTGATACACTGCATCCCTCCTTTGCAGGCATCATCCAACAAGGTGCACTCGTCAAGGTCTCAAGACAGAAAGAAAGCAGGAAAGAAAAACAGAAAAGAAGAACTCTCTGAAATCATTTTACCTGGTTAAAGGAACAACTTTTATCAACGTTGGATGAACACACTTGAATGACAAAAACATATCCATACTTGACTTATCATGAAACATGCATGTTCTCACCTCTGCACTGCTTTCTGACACTGTCGTACTCATACCCTTCAGTGCACTGTGAATGAATGCAATTCTCATGAGATGATTAATATTTCCTTTCATTTAACAACATATGAAGACAATTATTAACCTCAAGTTCTGCATTAAAGATGAAAATACACAGCACCTCAAACATGCATTTTAAACAGACAAAAAAAATCGCCATGTTAATTGAACATCTTACTTACTGTGTATGAAATAGGCTCCTCAACCTCCTGGGAGAGGGCATGTGTTAAAAACGCACAAAGACACACGCAGATCCCCAGCATGTCGACCAAACGTCGGTGAAGCGCTATAACGAGACGTAGAGGAACCAAATGGATAGAGCGTGCAAGATCATTTTTCGCTTGACAAGCCTACATGTTTTAATACCCGTTATTACATCACTGATGGCATTGCTTAACGAGTCCGAACATCTCCCGCTGCTGGCGCGATGTTTATGTTGGCACAGCTCCAGCAAAAAAGCTGCGACTTCAACTGAGTGAAGTGTTTTCTGCTGTTCTTCTCCAAAAGGATTAGTGCGTAATGCGCGTAAAGATCGTGCGTAAACATGCCCTTGTGTGTCAGTCAGCGTCAGGAAAATGAACGACTCAATCAGCCGTGCAGAGCTCATGATGATCAAAAATTTGCATTAAACATGTCCAACTTAACAAGCAAATTACATGTGTTTTTCATTGTCTTCAATGTACTTACACTTGCTATTGGACAATTATTTGAAAACAATATACATCTAAAAAGAATGTTTCCTCATTCGCACTAATTTAAAATCTTCTGATTGCGTTTCTGTTTAATCAGAGTCTTGGATACATTAGATTTATCATCATCTGGCGCTATGGCGACGTACCTGCAATTACCTGCGGATCTTTCTCCAGGAGTGCTCCACACAACGTTCCCGGTTTGTGTTTTGTTGCAAATCGATCTCGTCTGCAGCAGCAGGCTGATCTCTACTCTCCAAATGCGCTGCGGATTTTAGATAGATGTCGGATGGTAAGAAGCAGTAGTGATGATGAACATGCAGCTCCTACGACATGACATTCTGGGGCGGTGTACCGGACAGGTTGAGCTCCGGGTTCCGTCTCTCAACAGAGTGGCCAACCATCAGCCGGCTTCAGTGGCTCCCTCTACAGACTGATGACTAATCACTTTGAAAGGTCATCAGAGAAAATGGAAAACGAAGCTCTGAAATAAGCAGCAGCGATCTGATTATATAACTCACAGATGCACTCATGTCAAAACATTTTCATCAGTATAAATCGGAATAAACAGAGTTAAGGTTATATCCACAAATTTCCCCACTGTGGGACAATAAAGGATTATTATCATCCCACCAAGAACGCATGTAATATTGAATAAAACAAGAATTTTAATTACTGCAGGGCAGTGTTTCCATGATGACTTGAGTAATGGCTCATGTCAGTTCTTTTCTGTTATGTTTTTAATGCTATTTTAAGAATGACGTTCCATAACTTTTAATGTTGAAACATGCAGATCCTGTCACGCTGGGACAGACTCAAGAGATTGAGTAGAAGTCTAGAGTATGTGTGAACAGCAGGTGGTAACAAAGTCATGTGTTGAGGACCACTGTCAGCAAGCACATTAGCCTCTAATACATTTCATGGTGTTTACAAGATGCCTTTGCTTCAAGAACATCTGTTGGAATTGGCACGGTTTGCTGGCTGTCCCATGGGTGAAGAGGCAGCAAGTGGTTGTACGTGTGTACACATATGTGTGCCAGCAGGAGAAAAAGAGTGGAAAGAGATGGACTTGGCACAAGCTCCTTGAATGCGGACCTTCTGAACTTTTCCTCATAGGGTGTGGATGACAAGATCGCAGTTAGATTCTGCATGGTGCCATGTGGAGTAATATTCAGACTTTTCTTGGAAAAAGATTTTTCTATTCCAAGACACAAATCCAGACTTTAGTCTTTGATGAATGTGCTTGTAATCAGTAAGAGTTAAACAGGTTAACTCATCAAAACTTGGAATTAAGAAGTATTTTGGCCATTCACTATAGTAACATTTCTACCGACTGAAAAAAAATTGCCACAGTTAAAAGCACAATGTACCACCCACCCACCCCAAAAAAAGGAAAGAAAATGTTTCTCTCATCACTGAAAGTTTATTTGACTTAGTAAACACTTCATCAGTACAGATGCAAGAAAAAATAAAAACAGAACAGCAGAGACACTGAGATGAAGCACTTGATTGATCAAAGCCACTTTTTAAACTGCTTAGAGATTAATAGAAGGTTTCATTCCAGGCTAATGAAAGAATATCTGAACATTCCCTTTGGTCCCAATTCTCACAGGAACCAAAAGCGACGATTATTCTTGCAAATCACCTGAGGTTGACATGGGTGTGTTGCCCCAGCAGCACCTCTAGGTGTGAGCACGTCTCAGAAATCTTGCTAAAGCTGAACTCTCCCACACTGATAATACAAAAGCACTTTTCTTACGTTTGGACATAGAAGATGGATTAGAAAAGTACTGAAGGAAAATGTTTAGCCTGCAAGGAAAACATGTGGAATACAAGACAGAACATACACTTTAATATAAGAGTGACAGGCTGGACCTATGGTACGTAGGGCCCTGAGTAGCACCACATTCAAGTTGTTAGCGTAAAAACACCCCAGGTAAAACACTAGTACATTCATTCTAGAATAATCATTGCTTAGAATTTTAAATGCACTAATGGTGTTTAAACTTTTCACAGGCAAAACTGGAGCAGAACTTTATGCCGCTTCTTTCGATGCTGAAGGTAATGCATCAGGTACTGTTGGTTATTGAGCATCAGCCAATCAGTTCCTGATGCAGTACCATCCTCATCAGAAAGCTCATCCTTCAAACATCAGTGCAGGGGCGACAAAAGCTAAACAGTTTACAGCTCATTTTGAGTGATCTTTAAAACTTTCTAATTATGAGAGGAGTGATAAAAAAAATAGCCCAAACTCAAACATGCCACTATTCTTTTCATCCTAATACAATAGCCAACACTGTACAGTACACATCAGTGTAAGTTAAGATGGCAGCAGAAGCATCTGGAAAGTGAATTCATGCAAATTCAAAATGGCCATGCATTATGAAAGAGCTGCAAGAGATGAAGCTGCACTTCAAAAGACTGTCGAAAAGAAATTTTTTAAAAGCGTGGTAAGGGGGATGCGAGAGGAGGAAGAGCAGACAGAGAGGGTGTCTGTGAAATGAGTTTGTGTAATTGCAGTGACATCTTCATTGAGAGCACTCCATCTCTTTCCTGTGTGCTCCAAAGGGCGTCGCTGACGCCGGTCGATGGGGAAAGCAGCCGAAGCGCTGTGTTTAGCATAATCCCAGAGGCCATTGTGAGAGCGGCAAGTGAACGACTCACAGTTGCCAGCTGAGATTTTACCAAAACACAGCAGAATACATGGAGAAGGGGAAGAGACAGATAAATCAGTGGTGGAGGAGCGGAACAAGTGAGGAAATGGCTCAGGCCAAGACAGGAAGATTGGTGGTAGTTATGAAGAGCAAGATTCACAACCGTCACATATTACATTGCATGGAATCTGAAGGGTAATGGGCTTTTTTATGTATATATAAAGGGTTTGCTGGGGTGTGTGTGTGTGAGTGAAGGGGTGGTGGACGGTGGTTATGGGATCAGGATGGTGGTGATTGCGGTTGAGGGTGCAGCTTGCACAGCATCAAAGAAGCAGAGCAGAGTGAAACATTTATTTCCAGGTGTGCTGCACCTGTTCATCCTTATTCAGGATTCCAGTTCAATAATGTTCCCCTTTTTATTTTATTTAAATAGTCAACTATTTTGACTTGTAACAATGAGGCATGACTAGACAAATAAGAACTGTCTTATGGCAACAAGTCTCCTATTGTGCAACGATCATTAACTTAAGCTGGAGTGTGAAATCCTCTTTGATCGCAGCTCCAGGATGGCAGACGGGAGCCAAACCTTTGGTAAACAATTTGGCCTCCTCCTAAAGTGTTGCAGGAAACGTTAAAAATGAAATCATTCAGGCAATAAAAACAATTCTTTAGCGTTCCTATGCTTTATGATAGAGCAGAACAGAGCAAATAAAGACTTATTGATCTGTGTTGGTGATTTTTTTAAAGGCATATTGGACAAACTGCAGAATCTCTGCAAGTGATTGTGAGAATATTAAAACATGATCACAGTTGCCTGCAGAGATTACCCAGTTAGCCCAACACGGGGGGGGGGGGGGTACCTGTGATGTCCACAAAAGTCAACTGGCAGCAGACTGTTGGCACTGATCAGGATAAAGAGAGCTTTGACCCTAACCCCCACCCCTATTGCTCCGAGAGGTGCTGCGTTACCATGGTGACACGGGCCAAGGCACGTGCCTCTCATTGTTGAGCTGTATCCTCCAGGGTCAGCCACACACCCGGTTAGAGGTCAGATGTCATTCAGGCCTCTCACTTGGGGTCACCACTCACCGGCCTTCATCCTTTGACCTCAACCACTGAAACAAATTGAGAGATGTGGATGAGAGGGTGACGAGATGGAATCAAACACATTCACTAACCATTTCTGCGAGACAGATCAGAATACCCCAGCAAATCTTTATATTTGTCATGCTTCAGGAATCATTGATGCAAGCGCAGACAGTATGAGGGAGAATCACTTACAGTATGTCTCCCTCTTGTGGCGAATATTACACTTCAAGATAATTTAAACTGCAGAATATATTTTGACATTGTTTAGACTCATTTTATGTGACCAAGTAAACCCTGGTTCAGTTCTGGTCTATAATCTTTCTTCAACTCTTTATAAAGTATGTCCACATCTATTCTAAAATCTTGAAGCACAGATTGATTATAGTGTTTTATGTTAAACACAATGCTCCACACTTTTTGATAAGTTTTACAAAAAGGTGCCATCTTTCCCATTGAGGCACGGTGCATGTCGGGATATTCGGGTCATCGAGTTGCAAAGTGCTGCTCCGGCGTTGACAAAAAAAAAAAATCTTAAGTTTATTAAACGGAACAGGCTGACAGTCCACACTTTGTTAGGCAGTAAATGAACAGAGTGGTTTTGACAGGCCTAACCTCTTAAGCTTCAGGTCCCACTGAGCTCGGCACAGCTAGAGCTAAATGCCATCTGTCCCAACATCATGAGCCCCCCCCCCAACATATCCCCCAACAGTTTAGCATAAAGCTCACAGACTATAATTTTAATTAACTGATATCAGGTCCTCAAATGAAAACTCGTTTGTCTTTTTTAATCTGCTCAAAGCCTTGAAAACAATAGCTTGCAAATCCACATTTTGTTTTCAAAATGAAAACCAAATAATTTGGATATCCAAATATCCAACAAATTTCTTTTAAGGTAATTAAAAGTTGCTTTGGTTTGTTTGAATTCAATAACTATTAATCTACACAAAACCACATATCTTAAGTTGCTTTAAGGGCAGATGTGTGCTTAACCTTAAACTAGAACTACTAAACAGTAGTCAGACGTGAGAACAGAGAGGGAAGAATCAGTCAACCTAACCAGGTATCGATGATTCAAATAGTGTCATTGTCTTACTAGAACTTTTAACTTACTTTGAAAAAATAAGAATGAATGCACTGAATGGGTTCAAAAAGGTGGAATCCGTTTTAACTCGGCGACAACTAGACCCCAGATGTGTGTTGAGTCAGGAAGGTGGAGCTCCTGATGCAAATTATTGGTCAGACAACAAGCACCCATTCAAACTGCACATCACTGACCATTTCAATTTTATTTTTGAACAAATTCATTTTACGCTTTGCTGACTTCCACATACAACTCTGAACAATCAAGTAATGATATCGCCAGATGAACTTTAGTCTCCATCCTTTCACACGGGTGTCTGCTCCGTTAGCTGTCATCTGAAGTTAAGCGCAAAAGAAGGACCTTTGTGTCCAGTGGCCAATGTGTGTCCTTTAGTACTTCATTAAGGCTCCAGACCTTCGATGTACAAGCAATTGTCTTCCTCTAACAATGAGACCGACGCATTGTATCAGTTGGAGGTAAATTTATCAAAAGGAGGCCGATACAATGGACAGAGTTACCCAAATTATGAAACAGGTCTGTAAGGCGCCTCCTGTTGAGCCATATTGTAGTGTTTGTTTGGAGTGGATGACGTAGTTCAATTCAGAGGGAGCGCTACCCTGTGTGACACCACAGAGAAATGTAGATGTACTGTATATGCAAGGGTGTAAACGTGGGTATATGTGTGGCATGATATGCAGGACATGATGTGGGGTTGAATTTGGTTGGTGGTCATGCTGAGACATACAAGCAACCCTGAGACCTCTCGGAGGAGCACACTGCCTAAAAACAATTGGGATCTCCGTGAACTGATGTGACATGTGTTTGTGTTCCAGCTCTTCCGTTGGAGAAGCCCTGCTGCAGGGGTGGAAGAAAAGAACTGCAGGGGAAAAAGGGACAGTGGGATGAGCTGGGGACACAATAAAGGGCCTGAGCACAATAAAATAATTCAACTGCAACATTAGAAGCCAAGGGGGCATGCAGTGTACAGATATTCATGGCAAATGTAGATAAAATGTATTAAAACAGAGAAGACATACTACACAAACCTGAAGTCAGCATGTTTATCTCAGTGATTACACCTGCTATAAATTTCCATGATTTTTTTTTTTTTTTAAAGGGGGAGGTTAAAATTATTTTCATGTTTTCTACACTACCCAACAGAGACCTTTCCACCTCAAGTTGCAATCTGCCTTTTGGAAAACAGCCACAAGACAAACATTTTAAATATCACCTTGGATACAAAACTCATCCAACTTACATTTTAAAGAACACAATTTTTTTTTAATTTGGGGAAAAAACCTTTAATTACAGTGCTAATAACATGATAGGCTGCATGCCGGCACATCAAGGAAATTTCATACGAGACTCATCTCTCTAGCCCCACGTTTGATTTGCTCCTTCATTCTGTGTGGGACGGGCTGCCATTTAGCCCCTGCACTGCAGTCTCCGATGAAATGGTCCAATCGCACATCACACTACAGACTGCCTCGACTATATTTACATCCCATCTCACTGAATAATTCCACCGCACATCTCTTCAATCATGTCACCCACACACACACACACACACGCATCTGAGTACAATTGTACTTTTATATGCCTTAGTGTATCAGCCGCTTGGACAATTTTCTGCCATTTAAATGTGAATTTATGTTTCATGTAAAGAGTGGGGAGTCAATTTAGACCTGTAGGAGGATTCTTTTATAGACCTCTGGTCATTCTGAGGTCCCCAGTTCATCACCTTGATTGAGCTAATGGCATCAGAGCTAACTGAGGCTTCGGCATCTTCTCTCCATACCTAAATACAATATCACCGACATCAACCACACACCACACACATTTACTGAGGGCTTAATACGACTCTCGCTGAAGGAATTATGTTCTTAAAAATAATTCCGTTTTCAAAACAGTTCCCAGATTTAAATGCAACTATAAAAGTTTTTGGGGCGATACTCAAATTGCAAAAATATTAAGGTTTCTGAACAACTCGTCTTTTACATTTCAGGATATAACAGTTTTTAATCTCTAATCTAAAGAGTCTCCTCTGCCTCTAAAAGACCAAGAAAAACAGCAGAGCTCTAAGCCACAGCAGGAGAATCAGTACATGTATATGTCTGACAATGTTTTTAGTGCTGCGGCACAGGGTTCAAATCAGACTACAAACATCTAGGCTTTTAAACTTGTTTAACTGAAAGGTTTTCAAATATCTGCTAAATTCTGGTTCTTGGTTTAGTTATCCCTGCAGATTATAATTTTATCGTTTGTGACCTATACTTTATATTTTCTTAAATGGCATATTTTAATCCCTAGGATAAAACTTGATAAAAGGTTCTAATTAGAGCATGTTGCATGGGCTCAGTTATTGGCTGTTTGATTGGTCACATCACCATCTAGCAGTGATATCTGACCTTTACAAAAGGGCATTTCCTGACGACGCGGCCACCACGCCACTTCAGTAAGACTCTGAGAGGGGAGGATTCTTCCTACATTCATTTGGGAAATAAAAAGTCACAGATGTCTGAAGGGATCCTTACACTGTATAACAGTGAAACATTTAATTATCAAGTAAACCTTATTTAGAAATTTAGAAAAAGTTCTGATTACCGATTTCACCCAATTCCAGTTGATTTTTCAACAAAAACCACTGAACAAGTTTCCATGAAACGTGGAATGATGAATCTTAACCCAGAACAGACACCATTACATTTAGGGGCAGCTCAAGCTAAAAGAGTGGCTGTGTTTCCCCCCCCACCATCTTTAACATTGTGATGGGGTGGGTTGGATTTTAAAACTATTTCCTTTCATTTATTATGCATAAATCTTCATGAAAACAAAAGGCTTATCTCTGGGTTTGGTATCTATGAGTGTCAGATGGGTGTGGATCTATATATAAAAATGGACTAGGTATAATTAAATAACAGTTCTCATTGTAAGAATACATGGTAGCCACATTAAAAGTTTTGGGAAACAGGAGTTTTCACCCGTTTGTCCCATCTGCTTTTTTTTCCCCACCATATTAACTGGTGACTGATGTGGTTCAAGAGATAAATATGACGTGAACTTTTCAGCTGATCAAACTATACTGGAAAGACAAGACCTTGACCATAAGACAAATCACCTGCTCTTATCACAACAATAACTAGTCCACCTGCTGCTGATCACACGCACAGGATTGCAAAATGCACACGGCCCCCCCAGCGCACACCACCGCAGGCCTTATCCAAAAATCCAAGGTCTTTCTGCCCAGCTATCAAATACAGCTGCTTTGTGCCCACAACCACGCTGTTAAAGTCAGTTTTACTATTTGAAATATTTCCAAAATAGCGAGGATGTTTTGTCAGAAAATCTCCAGTTGCAAGTGGTAAAAGGTAAAACCCTGACCTACTTTTTAAATATGACTTCAAACCGAGCTTCTTTTAATTTATCCACTTTATTTGTGATTCTTTGCCCAGTTCGATTTTTAATTGATTTCTTTATAAATGACAAGGGATGGACGGGGGCATTGCTTTCGAATAAAGTGCAATACAATTATGTGCGATTATTGATTAAATTGGTTAAACATATGGATTAAAGCGACAGATGGTTTATATGACGGTGAGATGAACACAGGTAATATTAGCCATGCTTTTTTAAATAATCAGTTTAAATATCAAATGTACTCAACGGAAATAAAACGCCAGTTCGTTTGAGGTTTTTCCGCACAAGGCTTGTATTAATTGAAAACATTCCAATTTACGCACATAGTATTTTTTATTCTACTATTGCATCAAAGTTAAAAATTAAGCAACAGTGAGGCTCAAAACCTTTAATACTGACATCAGGTCGAGACAGACAGTTGTGATAATAAAAGTATATACAAATTTTTGATGTACTCATCCTACATAAAAATCTGCAGAGGGAGAAGCCACCATTCGAGTATGAGGCAGCCTAATCCCTTCATACTGTATAGATAGGAACATACAGTTAATTTTGAACACATCAGTTCAGCTACAAAAACTAAAATGCAGAGTATGACTCAGTCCTGTGTGTGTATGAGGCTGGCATATACATCGTGCTATAATATTTCACCTCTCGTCAGGGTTAATAAGTCATTGCACGGCACAAATGTGTTGCTCGAGTTGCAGTGCACGGTGAAGATGGAGTCCAGAAAAATGCAGTGTTGCAGGTAAAGTGCTGTGTAATTCCAGCGTGGAGATGGTACTTGAGGGACCAGGAAAAGAGCAATGCGGCTCACCATGCATTTGTGATTGATGGTCTCTGTCTCTGCAATAGCTGACAGAGCAACATGTACATCTCTCTTATTCACACACTTAATGGCATACACACATCCCATTGTGCACTCCACTCCAATATATGCACCACAACCCCTACGTGTGATGTACGCGTGGAACCTCCGTTAAGATGATGGCATTCAGTCCTGTCATGGTGACTTTTTGGAAACGGGACGTACCATTTGGAGTTAGGTCTGGGATGTCTTCTTGCTCTCCTTGTTTTTTCCCCCCTCTACCTGACTGTTGAAACAAAAAGGAAACTAAATCAAAATGTGCATCATATACATAATAAATATACTTTTGATAATACTAATAAACAATACTGCATATGTGTAGGGGCATATTATTCCTCAACCCTTGATCAAGTCACATCTCTGCTATCTGGTGCCAAAACATGTCTGGTCTGGCTTTGGGCCAGGCTGGGCTGGTCGCCACTACAGCCTAGCAGCCTGGGCAGGCCTAGCTTAATGCTGACACATCGCTAACATCAGCCAGGGAGAGAAGACCTCTGGGGAGATGCTGAAACATCACCACCATTTCAGATTTGCAAGATGGAATACACTTGTTCATCTGCAGTGAATTTCAGTCACGCAGTCATTGTGGCCCTTCAAGGATTAATAATCACAATGCAGGCATACAAAGATCTAGGGTCAGACTGTAAATCAGCACAAAGGCCACACCCCTACAGAAAAAAATTATTCACATAAAACAATTAAAAACAGCAATTCTAAACATTCCTTTAAGAAGACCAGAATGCTGAAATGCTTTTATAAAGAGAGGAAAATTTAATTCAGTGTGGGAAAAGTCGAGTGCTACAAACAGTCTACACGTGGGATAACTGGTACAAATCTGATTTAAAGTAATTACATATGACAAAGAAAAAGTGAACATTTTTATCATCAAAACGTTTAAAAAATAGAAAAAAAATTAAAACCTGATTTTTATAAATAGAATTTTTTTCTTTTTAAGTGTTTTCAGGAAGATTAGTGGAGCACTATTAGAATTGCTGAAACAACTAGGGTGATATAACAAAATAATTAAAAATATATTACTGCACAGCTGGAACAGGCCCAAACCTGATGCTACCAAGACTCTTCACAACTCAGATTTCAGTTTGTTCTCACGTATATGATTATTATCACTGTCCTTTGTGCTCTGCTAGCGATGTAAATGAGATTGGCAGAAACCAGCATGTGTCATCAATATGCACAGATATAACCAGGAGTGCCACTGATTGATGATGCAAACCTTCTCCCAACAGCCTTCTCTTTTGTGACCTCTGACTTCTAACCCGTCAAGGGGTTAAACTTATTACCCTTTGACTTGTTTGACCTCTGCTGTGACAGGAGCTAGATTGAAGGATGACCACAGCTTGAGTCCTATTGGCCAGTTTTTGACCAAACTGTGGCCAGAGGACTGACCATCCAAACCCTAGAGGGATGTGACCCTGTCCCTGACACACGCTCTGTGGATAATATTATTAACAGGTCAATACAAGCCAAAAAATTGGGGGGAGAGAACACCGCTTTAAGGATCAGTAGAAGAAAGGGATGAGGGGGAGATATTGTGAAAGGAACAGATTTGCACGATGGATTTGGACGTAATTTGTCACATCCGTTTGCAAATGGTCACCAATTTGATTTCCAAACAGTCATTACCTGCACGAATTTTGTATACTACAGACAAAAAGTAGGTCTGTCATGAAAACAAAAATTTTATATTATGTCCTGAACAAACACACAGCCCGGTGTTGCAAATTTGGAAAATTCTCATCTGGGATAAAACCTCATACACATAAATAAAAGACAAGAATTTTAGCTTAGTCATCCCTGTAATAATATAATGTATAATGCAATGGAAAACATTTGTTGAATTAAAAAATTTGAAACCGAAGTTATTGAAAAACAAGCTGCGTGAAGTAAATGTATCAAAGTCGTGTCATTTTCAGCTACTTCTATAGAAGCAGAAGGAGGGTGTATTGGGTGATCGCCAATACAGCACGTTACATGCAGGACATGTGCTCTCTCGGACACACACACACACACACACACACACACACACACACACACACACACACTTTGTTATCATCTCTATTATTTCTCTTTGATAATGCATTTTTACTTGGCTTGGCCTCTGACTGCATTGTTCCATGACAAAAACCTACTTTTCTTGGTAAAAATGCAAACAATAAGCAGCATGGCCACAACTTAAAAAAAAAAATGTGTTACTGTTACAAAGGCCTGGCAATGTGACGCCCATGACCCCCACCCTCCCCTCCAAAAAAAAATCCCCAATACTCACTGTTCGTCCCAAACCTTCACACCCACCAGTACCCCCCCCTTCCCTTCCCTAAAAAAAACCAATACTCCTGCTGCTGTTTAGACGCTGCCCTATATTTTATTCGAATCAAATCTGATAAAAATAGAGTCCACACAGCTTTTTCACCCTCCACCTTTAAGAGTTGAGACACAATGAAAATAAATGCAAGTGTAAATAATTTATTAAGCACCAAGACTCTTTTTTTAACAAAACAGCTGCTTTCAAAAAGGTTCGCAAGATGATAAAATCACAATGTGAAACATGTGGCCATTAGGCTGTACTTTACTGAAGTTGTTTACCATCTTTGCTGTAGCAGCAGGTCCCACAACTGTGCAACACGCATTCAGAATTATACAAACGCACATGCAATCTCACTCAAACACATACGTGTCAGAAGCACAGGCTCACAGATTACTTCGAATAATTAAGATAGGAAATTGCAGAAAGAGCAAAGGAAAAAAAAAAAAGATTTGGGCTAAATGACAGAGGAGGGAAAGAAACTAACCTGAATTTCCCTTGGGATTATTAAAGTATATATCTATCTATCTAACTGGAATAGTACCTCCGAAAGCATCCATGTGATGAGAGAAGGGTGGGACACCTGCAGAAGCTTGCATAGTCTATCCAGAGCTCTTCAGCGACTGCTTCCTCACAGAGCAGAGTGTGTGTGATCCACGCAGAGCGAGTATGTGTGTGAATCAGTGGCTGAGGGAGGGGATCCTACCCCTCCTCCTTAGGACACTGCCTCCCTTAACAGGATGGAGGGGTACTGTAGGTGGGGCCACTGCAATAAAGCAAACACACACATTTTTCTATGGTTATGTCCTTGTTTCTCTCACTCTTTCCCGCCTCCACACTTCCATCTTTCCAAGACTTGCTTCTCTTCTATTGTGCTTCTCTCTGAATCTGTTTGCGAGGCTCCTCGACTCTCCCTCCACCTTGCATCTCCCACCTCCCTACCGCATGTTCCCATTAATTTGGAGAGGCACATATGCTTTCTCTGGCCGGTGGTCCACAACCTGCTAAACTCATGGGGTGAGCATGCGTACTCTGTGCATGTCCCATCGGTGTTTAGCCTCATAACACCACAACGGTCAGATTAGGCGGGACGGTCAGACAACGTTGTTTGCTTGAGAGATGAAAACAGAAGAGGGATGGAAGGGAGAGGACAGAAGTGATGCCATGATCAAAAGCAGAGACGCACACTTTAACCTTTTGTGGTTCTTCTTCTTCTTACCCTTGGTTGCTGTACCCACCAACCCTCCTCCCCTCCGCAGATTCAGCCACCAAATGCGTATCCCATCTGATTTGGAGAGTAGTCATCCCGACATAAATCATTCTCTTGTTCTATTGGCCACACGTTACATTGAAAGTATTGATTTCCCTCCGTTCTACACCCCCTCCCAGCAGCGATAGCAAGGAAACCCTTCACAATGGTCACAAACAGGAAGTGGAAAAACAAACCACGGGCGCATTTCGATTGACCACAATGGTGAATTCTGAAGCGTCGGTCGCAGCACTGAAGAAGGGGAGATCAATCTCTTGCTGCCCATAATGCACCAGATGCAAACATACTATGCAAATATGCACAGATAGCTTTTTTTTAAGGACAAGATTAATCTAAAATGCAGCAAGCAGTTCCTAATAGTCAAGGACAATATCCTTAGAACACACCAGGAACCATCGGCACAACAGCAGCCATTGTACTGTATGTCTGTATTTTAAGAATTGTCAATGCAAGACAATCCAAACATTAAAAAAAAGGTGAGGTTTTAAATTAATTGCTATCCTGAGATTAAAGCTGCTCATCAGGAGCGCTACATCTGCCGTTTCCATGACAGCACAGCTGAGGATACTTTGAACTCTGACCTTATACTCCTGTGTTGTGAAGCAGTGACCAAGACCAGGGTCAATCAAAATGAAGGTCAGCAGGGGCCAAATGGTAATGACCCTCTCTGGTTACACAATGATGTCACATCTACTCCTCCAAGCAGCATCCTAGCATCATTCATCCTAATCAGAACAGTCCAGCTTCAGATACTGCCGCTGTGTAATGAGATAGGTGAAAGTCTAAGTAATAATGTATGAAAGATTGACAGAAAATGGAAAACTGAAATAAGAGAACATTTAAAAAGCTACACGAGATGAGTTATCGCAACTGTGGATTTTAGGTCTAATCTTACAACAAATTGATTAATTTCTTGTTCAAACCGATTAATAACTTAATTTAATTTGGTAGGCATTTTCATGCTAAATAATTCCCTCATGTATTCTCCTAAAGGAATACATGAGGTAACTGGTGCATCATTTCACTATGATGCACCATAATTTTGGATTCACAAAAGGGCAGCGATGTGCAAAATAAAATAACCATTGAAGTTCATCATTTCGAGACAGGATGCTCTAAAACCCAGACTACATACTGCAGGGGAGAAGTTGAAGAATGGTGCAGCATTCAGTATAGCGTTTTGTTTTTTTTTCTCCTCTGTACATTCCATTTGAAGGTTTATTCGAGGCCAACAGCGAGTCAGCACAAAAACAGAATGGGTTAATGACTGAAAGGATGATAATAACCGAGAGCCATCATCGATGATGTATGATGACTGCGAAAAGGTTCGTCCAAATGAGGAAATGCAGTTAAAAAAAAAAAAAACATCCTTGGAGAAAGAGTGGGATGATGTTTGGGAAAGGATGATACCATCTTGAGGAGAGAAAACTGGGATGGCGGAGAAGGAGGAAAAGACAGATGAAGGGGTGGAGGGACTGATCAGAGGGGTGCCAGACACAAAGAGGCCAGGCCATGGCTGGTGGCACGCGATGGGCAGATTAACCAGCGTTTCCTCCCCTAACTGAAGCATTAGGACACCTGACTGAGTCCTACCAATGGCAGCCAGCCAAGGATTTGTTGGGGGTGGGGGGGGGACAAGCCGGGGCTCGCCTTTCAACACTCAAGCTCTTCAACGACACAAAGACGAGTGGAGTGGGGTAGTGGGGTTTGTAGGGAGAAAAAACTAGGGGCTGATGGGCTGGTGGCTTGGACTGGGGAGGGGGGGGGGCTTCAAGCCTTACCCCTCACCATCTGCTGCCCAGGCTGAGCGTGGACAGGGGAAGGGCCAGAGTGGTGGGGTGGAGAATTTGAGAGCGTGCACAGAAAACACACATATATATCTGCGTGCACACACCTGTTAGTGTGTCAGTGGGTGGGTGGGCGAATGCGCTGACAGATGGACAGGGCATACTGGCACTTCCATGATAGTCATCCCATATTAAGGAACATCCCCCTTCCCCCACATTCCCAGCCCCTGCTACCTAATCTGTGATGCCAGCCAATTCTTTATGTTATGCTCAGTTTGATTAAGACATCCATGATTAGAGCCATTATGGGCTGGATCAGTGTGTGTGTGTGTAACGCTTAATCATGTAGTTGTTTACCGTCAGCAGAGCCAAACTGACAGAGTCCATTGTGCCACAGTGCCTTTAAGATCATTTCTATGTTGAGTACAATGAGACGCATTTTCAGTCATGTTTAAAATTCAATTTTAGATATAAAACTCTAAAAGCATAAAATATTTTCAGATAAACCAGGATGAAACAGAACCACTGGTTTACAGACCTTTAAGCTGAACACTGATTTCATTGAAAGCAAATTTAGGTGTGATTTAATTTTAAAAATCACATACCCCACGTACACCCCCCCCCCCCAAAAAAAAAAAAACTCAGCAATTTATGATTTGCACCTTTTGTAACACTTTCTACTTTATTTCAAACAAAATCTGGAATTTTTGAGCTTCAGGGTTTTATATGTCTATACTACATTAGAAAAACTGATTTAATTTTCATCGTTTTTCTCTTAAAATGGAATTTTAGTCTATCAATGCATTTCAAGTCGTTTCGATTCACCTATGGTTTGTAAAGCAGTTTGAAATTGTGCGATGTAAATAAAGTTGAACGATCAAGTGACTGATCTGGTCTTCAATTTACACCTTTTAGAAGTGTGATACACAAAAAAGGCCCTAGAGCAGAACTTTACATCTGTGCTTATCTGCACATTTTTAGTAATAAGTAGTTACCCCCAGTGGTGGTGGTGGTGGTGGGGGGGGGGGTTAGAGCAGCAGACAGTTCAGTCTTGCTGAGCAGTAATCTGAAAATGCCTGTAATCCTCCGTACAGATTGTAGTGTGGAGAGGTGTAACCTCGACTCAGTTTAGCAGCCATGTGTCTGATCCAGTGACACACACCCAGAGCCTTACAGCTGCCAAACACTGAAGCTGCCCCAGTCACTCACTGCAACAATTCTGCCATTTTTCACCCTACAATGTGGAGTGAGGGTAGGTCACCGAGTTTATTCAACACAGTGTCGCAACCAAGTCGGAAATTAAATACCGGCAAACACTGCTAGGAAAAATATATTTACTTGTCAGCATCAACAGCAGAAACGAGAGAGATCACACACACAAGAGCAACAATTCTTTACAGTTTGTTCTTGTTTCTTGAATGATTACTGTGAAAGTGGAACAGCAGGACTCAGGCAAATAGTGACACACACCTGACAGCTTCTAATGATAACCTTTGGTGGTCCATTGAGTGACAACTAACAGAAATTTCAACCAAAATGAGGAATACAAAGAGGTAAGTAGAGAGAATAAAGGTGACTTTAAATATCCCGTTTGATTCCATAATCAAATGATCCTTAATTCTAATCACCAACATGCCCCTTAGTGAGTGAGGAAACTATTCAGCTCAGCTAAAGTCAAAGTATTTCACATTTTATTGAATGAAATGAAAGAATTAAGTAGGAATGAAAGAATTGAAAGAATGAAATAGGCATACATTAGCTTTAACTACAGAGACACCAGGTGTACGGAAGCCCACGCGGGGCGACTTTCGCTTTAGGGAAGCTTGTTCGTTTTTTCTGAGCATCAAACTGTTATCACAGCCAGGAAAATCCACAGGCATTAGTTCATCTTTAGACTTTACCTGTAGGGTCGTCCGTTGGTCAGTTGCTGGCAGTTAGCAGCGGTTGCCACGGCTCGTTAAACGCGAACAAACAAACAAACAGAAAACCAACAAGTTATTTCTAATCCGTTCATTAGAGTCTGATTCGCTGGCTTCTCTGACGGGCTGTGACGCGCACCTGTTTCCCATCTGTCCATTAAAGTGTGAACGTGACCCTCACGTTTATCCTGCTGGTGAACGAGACACTCGTGTGTTTGACGCAGCTCCGCAGATTTTCACCAAAACGAGTGTTTTTAGTGCGGGAAATGACGCTTCAGTCACAGATGGAACATTCCTGTGTGGTGCCCAAAGAAGACTCGGATGTTTGGCAACACCACCATCGATATTAGTGATTATTGGAAGTCATTAGTGATTATTGTTTGGCAATTCTCTTTAGATTTGAAACGCTCATGATCGGTTTTTATTAATTGTGCCATATCAATGACTGTCATGTTTTTTGTTCTTATGGTGTTGATATCAAAGTAATATTATCATGGCATGCTGACTTTGGCTGTGGGCCGTGGCAACATATACCAGTAGAAACTGTTTACTATAAAAGTATTTAAAAAATGTAAAGCCTTTCATAGTAGCATCTGTAAAAACAATGTAGTGTATAAACAATCTAGTGTATAAACATGCAGAAAAAAATCTGAATATTAGCAATAGAGAATAAAAGCAATTGCAAACAAGGCAGTCAGAGACTAACATCCTGCGACATCCCTGGATTCAAAATTTTACCCTGAACTACTTTCATAGGTCAGGTTCATAAAGACCCTTGATCCAACATGTAACTGATGCATTCTATTTTCATGAGATTTCAGAGATGTGTACCTAAAAAGGTATAAAAGTGAAAATGACTTTGACCTAGTTTTTCAAGGTCAAGGTTGTGATCTAATTTTCATCCCTTTGCCTCCTTGAATATAACACCTTTTGTTTCGTCTTTCTTTCTTATCCGGTTCTTGAGATATGTGCAAAAATCTATCTAAAATATCTCAGGATAGACAATGCAGTCAGAGACTGCAACATCTCACGACTCCCCTGTATTCAAAATTTTACCCTGACCTAATAGGTCAAAGATCAAAGCTAATGCTCTGACCTACTTTCATAGATCAAAGCACTAGCTTTGATCTGTGGTCTTACTCCAACTGGACTTCTCCCTTGTCTTTCTATCTTATCCAGTACCTAATTGACAAAAGTTAAAATGTGACCTTGATCTAGCTTTCTCAAGGTCAAGGTCGTCATCTCATTTTCATCCCCCTTGCCGTCTGAGTAATGTGCTTTTTGTTTCATCTTTCTTTCTGCAACGGTTGCAAAGATATTTGGTGGACTAACGAACGAACACTGACAATTACAATACATCACTGTTTCGTGGGATGTAAAAACAAAAAAAGTAAATTGATCAGAGAAACTTGGCACAGTATAATAATTGTCCAAGCATAAAATATAAAGCTAATCAAGTATTTTGAAAATGATGCACAGATGTGCAGGAGAGTTAGAATGAAGCAGTTAAGAGACACGATTACACATCTTATTCTCTAATCAATCACCCCAGAAACTTCCTCAATATTCCATTTTTATCTTCAAGGACACATTTATTGGATCTTGTGGACGCAGCGTCAAGAATCATACAAATAAGATGCTAAAATATATGACTGCATCATGATAGATTTACAATCATACTGTACCTGATTCCTCCCAATTAATTGAACTGTTTTTTTAGTTCATTGTAAATTTTCACATACCAAAAAACAATTTTAAAATCCACATGATGAAGCTAAATAGAGGTGGGCTGTATGTAATCTGTACAAGTGGTTGTACTTTATTTGAACACTAGTCTGTTTTGACAGGACAAATGGTGATTTGTAAATCACTCAACTACAAAAATTCTGACAAATGATTACATGACAAGGCCACTGATATTTATTAGTCAGGGAATGACATAACAAAATTCCCACAGTACAGTACTGAGAAACTCATTGAACAGTTATAACAAATGACACTGCTATATTGAACAGGCTGTCCCCAGGACATGTTGAGTACCAGTGAATGGACACTTACAAACCACTACAAGGCCCACTGTAGCCGTGAGGTGTGTTATACTAGATGTACAGCACATTAACACAAGCCAGTGAAAATGTGAAGCTGTGTGGCAGGGCACGGAAGGGACTATTGGCTCAATAATGTGTAATTTTGCAATAATCCTCAAGGACACCACAGATCCACTCATTTGTGCTTAAGACCCCAAATGTAAAAAGAGCAGGCATCTCACTTCCTGAGAAAACCATGTCCACTCAGCGGTTTATTTTTGAAGGTAGTGAATACATTTTATTACCATTCATTCATTTATGTATTTGAATCAAAACCTAACAAGAAATATGTTTCACAAATTCATTACCTTTCAATTTTGGGCATCAGAGAGAAAATTTATATAATACACAGCAAGTTTTTTTTTGTAAGGAGAAAAACAATATTAAAGTCTACATTTTGCTCTCCAGTCCTAAATTGTAAAGTAACACATAGACACTCCTTTATGTTGAGATTGGTTAAATAGAATTCTGGGTAGAGGTTTTTCTGGCGTGAGCATAACTTTGAATTTACGTAGTTTGCGTGCATACAAATAAATGTTTAGGAGATTGCAGAAATAACTGCTTGTTTACCACAGTTCAAGTACAAACACAGATCTCAATTATTTACTCCTGATATATCACACCATTAGTCTTCGGGCTGAGCGGATACAAGCCAAATACAGCAGACTTCAGCTAATAGAACATTTATGGTAGGTAGCAGATCGTGAAGGTCTCTTCACCGTCACCACTGATTTGGTGGGTGAACTGGCGTTCAGTAAACTCATGTTGGGAATAGTTTTCTGTAGTTCGGTCCAACCGTCCTTTCAATACTCCATCCCCTCATGACCCCAGAGTACAAAATATTATTACCAGAGTACAGTTTTAGTGCAGTTTAATTTATTTGGTGACAGGCTTCTGTTTGAGGCTCTCAAACTGGGCAATTCTGTAGGTTTGCATATTTCTGAAATGATCTTGTCATTTTCCAGGTTTGAAGGTTCACTTGTATTATTATATGCTGTAAGCACCAGCACATAAGAAAATATTACATTGAAAAAAAAATTTTTTTTTTCTTCTCAAGGTAATTTGAGTAAAAATTTCCCCCCCAAGATTTTATGTTTAGTACCAGTGAGTGGGTATTTTTGGACCATGACAAGGACTACTGTAGCTCTGAGGTGCATCACTAGATGTACAGCATATTAACAGAAGTAAATAAAAAGAATATCTATACGTAGCACTTAAAATTCTCTCTGAACTTTGTTTTAAAGAACAATTATTAATTTTAGGCAAATTGTAATACAGATTGTGACTACTTTTTATTGACAAAAAATAGAAACCACACATTACCTTTCCTTATCTGTACAGAACATTTAGTGTTTGAACTGGCATTTTTAAAAATGGTCACATTTTAACATAAAAATCATCTCAAAAACAGAAATAAATTTATTGAAAAAAATAAATTTTCAGAAATGTTCCAGTTCCTAGGCAAATAAGATGCCAACCAATCCAGAATTTGAGGGATACTGTATACTTAAACACATTTAATAAAATGTAATTGGCTCACTGCAAGCCCAAATCATTTATTTTGGTCTGAATCTACACAACAAAGTTGGAAAAAAAATAGCTCATTGTCTATCATGACAGTTCAATGATTTCATAATACATCCAAATCATTTTTAAACAATCCCTTAAACAACTAAGGAATGTAGTGCTGGTTTATCGTTTCCTAATGGCTAGAAATACCAATAAAAACACAAAAAACACATGGAAAAACAGCATCACCAACAGCTACAAAACAAAGACTTGGTTTCAGCTACACATTAGTCGTTAAGTACACCCTTAAATAGTCTTTATGAAACTTATATGTTACAAGGTTTTGCTTCTCAGATGCAGTCCTCTGACTACAAATCACACAAGTACTGTGAGTGTTTTGGCACAAAGGTGGTGGCTTTGTCATATGTGCTCTGCAGTAAATAAACCATACAGTACTTGGGTCATGTAAGTCGTGCTGAATCTACAAATACCATTCTTTAAAAACACAATGCTGCTTTTTCTTCTGAGGGTATGTTCCCACAGAATATCTTCAGTTCATTAGCACATCCGTAAGGATCAGAAAATGCATTCAAGCTTGTCCAGTCAATACAAATTACAGTAAACAGAGTAATGTGTGCAAGTATGTGGCCTAGATTTCTCTTTTTTTTTTACCGTGGATGTAACAGTGCAGAGGTCACACGACATATCAGCTAACACAAAACTAAAAAATAGAAAAATGTTTTCAGTACACGCCTGTCAGCAAGAGACACACACATTCTCTTTTTTATTCAGTATGGGTACTGGGTGTACTGGATTGCTTGTTTGAACCTGATTAATTTACATGCTGAATATCAAACTACTCCTGCTCCTATAATTCCAAAGCTTCATGACATGCTTAGTCTGCTGGGCCATACCTGTCCAATAAAATGAAAAACCCTCTAAGTCAAGTCTGAGACTATTTGAAGGTATAAAATCTCTGCTGTATCTTAACATCAACTCAACACAATCAAACCATTCTTTTATAGAAATACATTTCAAATTTCAATGGCCCATTACTGGTATACTCAAGGAATGGAGAAGTGTGAGGCTGGACTTGAAAAATTATTTTGTGACGACACTTGCTCGTACACAAGACTTGTGGAAAGATATTTCATCTGGCTGGAAGTGATGCTATAAAGGTGAAAATAAAGGATTTAAAATAAGTGTGGACAGTTATGTCAGGTGACACTGCATTGTGCCCAGCTGGGTGATGATCACAAAGAAGATGAAGGAAACTCTTTCCTTGTACACATAACTCTGTCTTCAGTCAGCATTAAGTTCGTTCAAACCACTTTTTTCCTACAGGCTTTTGCTCTCTGGGGAGAAGAGAGCTGCCAGGCCCAACTCTTCACTGTTCACTATATCCTTGTCTGGCTTCGGCTTTTTGAAGAGCGATGGAAGATTCCGGATATGAACCTCCTTCCTGAACTGCTGGCACAGAGCTTTCTGTTGGGAGGGGACAGAGAGAAGAGCTTAAACGGAGTGATCCGAAGATCTACCAGAAAGAACTTCATTAAATTGTTTGGCTCTGTTAAGCTGCTGCACATTTTTTGCTGCCTAGCACAAAATTTACAACACAGTGAGAATTGCACTGCTGAGTAATGACTTGCATTAGGCCAGTGTCCCGCCACTTGAGGAGCTGCTGCCAGTGAGCTATAATAGTGAAGTACTGCGCCCTAGTGGTTAAATGGTATTACCTCAACAGTTCCTGCGATCAGCTTCTTGAACTGGTCTTTTCTCTTCTTATCTCCAACCTTCTGGGCACTGGGATTTATGAGTCTGTGATCATATTGGTCCAGAGCTTCCACATTGATGTTTGGGATCTGTGTCATCACAGCTCTCAGCTCCATGTAACGAGGCCGCTAAGACAGATGGATAGACAGAGTTTAAGGATGTTTTTACACCTGCAATAACCTCAGTGCAATGACTTTGGAGTTAAAACAATTAGCTGATAGTCGTAGAAGAAATCTGAAAACCTGAAACTTTGCTCAGTGATTAATCATTATTACAGTTACTTGTCATTTAAAAATTCAAGATATTCACAGACAAAGTTGGATTTGGAGCTTTATTTTATTTTTTAAATGCAAGTTGGATAAAACATTCTATTTGAATGAGTGGCCATGGGTACTTTTGATTTTACTGACATTTCATAGACAAAATCTAGAAAAAGCAAATGATCATTGTTATTTGCAATCAGGTCTTCGATATTTGAGTGAAAAATAAAGAGTAGATACAGTGCTGCCTTGTTACTCGTAGTTAATGTGTTCCAGGACCACACGTGAAAAAAGAAATTCTGCGATATAGCGACAAACTATTTATTTTATTATTTATGGTAATTTAAAGGTTTATGAACCCTCCCCATACTGATATTAAACCACCTTATATCTGTATTACCTTTTCCCACACTCTTAGACTGTTAAATGCACTTTTGTATTATAGAAATTATTTTCTTTAATACAAGGAAGTGTGCTGCGTTCCATGAGTCTCAAACCGTAAACTGCTGTCAGCCAATAGCATGTGCGTACAGTATTATGTGACTACCCATTAAAAAAATCTGCGATGTAGTGAAGCCTTACATCTTCCAGCGTGAATAAGCAAGGGATTACTGTACTTCCATTAGTCTTACCAAGTTTTCATAGATCAGCATTGCGAGTTGAGAGAGACTGGCGTTGCAGACCTCATGCTGGCCGTGGACCTGAAGACCCTTAAGAACACTGGCAAAGATCCACGTGACTGCCTCCGGAAGGAGGTTACCCCCCACGACCTGAAAAACAGAAGATATGAGAGGCAAACAAACATATTAGAATTAAAAATACTTTTTTCAATTGCAGTGATGTAGAATAACCTTAGGTCTGGTGATTTTGTCTCCTCTTTTAAACACACCAAAATATGTGTATTTTGTATGTGAAACACAAAAATAAGCCACGTTCTTGTACAGGATGCATACATACACATCCTACTGCTGAAGTTATCACTGGAGCATAAATCTGATGCTGAACTGTGTCCCCATTAAATGTGCGCTAAAATTTAGTCTGACAGTTTCAAGAGTTTGTAAAGGTTTTTAAAAAGACATGCCAAGAGGTGACATCTTTTACAGAACTGCAAACTGTAGATGGGCTTCACGCTTAGAGCCACACAACAGGGCAGGGAATCAGTAAGACTATTGCTTTTGAGGGTTTCATGGGAATTGTAGACAAAAATTATGCAGAAATATCCAGAATCTAAGATAAAATTATAAAAAAGATCCAACAGTATGCTGAACATTTGTTGTTATTATGTGTTCAACCTGTCGTAGGAGGCTCCAGCAGACTGTAGAAGCAGCGCGGTTACAGCTAGTGGTGTCCTTCCATGATAGTGAGGTGAATGACAGGGTCAATAAAGTCATAAAGATATTCTGGGAAATTAATAAAACAAATAGAAAACAAAATTAGTTGCAGACACCATTTATTTATCGACTGACTAAAATTGCCGCTGAAATGTTTTGTGAAGCTGACCTCCTGCTTCATCAGGCATTTTCCCAGTTCAGTCAGCTCGTCTGTAGGCTGGGCAGGAGAAGCAGCCTGTGCTGCATCCATCATATCTTCATCTGTGAGGGTATTGTAAAATGATAAGACCCTCTCTGAGAGGAAAAAAGTCTACTCATTTATTCATTATTTTTTACCGTCAACTTCCTCCTTATTTGCTGATGGTTCAGGCATTTTTTTGGAAATACAGCTTACAGCTAAAAGGGAAGGAGAAAAAAGAAATAAGTCAAGCTGTCATCCTTATCCTGAAGTGTGTATTTTTTGTTCACAACATCTGGAAATGCTGGAACCAACTACACTCCATCACTCCATAAACTGCCTTCAACAGGTAAAGGCTACTGGGTAACATAATGTAGCTGTTAAATCTGTCCTCTGGATATAAAGGTCTCAGTTGAAGTATATACATGTTTACACCGTACTGTCCAATTCAGGATTGGAAACAGTGAAATTTCACAGATACTGGTATCAACTGCAAGATACATCAATCAGTGTCTTCTCTTAGAATGTCAGCATCTGGGAGATGTTTCTTAATGTGTTCTGAAACTGCTTTGACTTAGTGTGGCAGGCAGGGAAAAAACTTCTATATGACTGAAGTGTGTTAGTAGGACCAAAAATCAAATGAACTTTCCTTCACACCTCGATTCAAAGTGAGTTTAAAGAGGGACGTTACACTGGTGTCTAGTGTCAATTCTTGCATGTGAATGACAGTAGCAGTAGTTAATTGAAAATATGAAACTTGATTTACAGACGAGATCCAGGACGTCTCTGGTGAGAAGGCGGACCAGCTGCTCCTCCAGCATCTCCTGTGTCACTTGGCTTCCTTGACAGACTACCTCCTCCTCATCATCATCATCATCACTGAAAACACAAGATAAGTGTAAGTTCAAAAGCTCAATGTGAAAAACAGTATATAATTAAGTATATATGTAATATATACACAGAGGCACTCGCGGCTTTGCTTTCATAACACCCTCCACTCTGACTCATTCAGAACAATCCAATTTTAAAAACTTCGGTGGCAAAACTTTACGAGTCCAGAGTTTAAGATGAATAAAAAATAAAAAGTGAGAATGAGGAAAGTGTGTTTGTAATCTCAGTAAATTTACTCAAAGAAAAAAATGTTTCTGGAGAAAATGAAATGCATGGAAAGCATCTCAACACGAGGGACAAAGATTAGTGTAGCTTCATGAACAATGTAATATTGATTTTCATCTTAGAAATAACAGCAATCATCCCAGAGTATATGTCATAAATTGCCATGACAAGAACCAAAAGATACTGCCTGATTTTTTTTAAAATCGTTAAAAATGTCATTCCTTAAACTTGTCTCATAATTGACAAACACCAGGAAATAAAAAATACTACAACTTACTTCATGGATGTCCGCTGGCTGATAATCTGCCACTTGGCATTGAGTCTCTGCAACACAAAGCAAGCAATAAGTCTGAGAAATCGGGAAATGAATTACAGACAAAACAGGGAGTGTGTAGGTCCTGACCTGCAGCATGTAGGAGAACAGAGGGCCCAGCAGGGGGCACAGCACACGATCATAGTGCTCCTGAGGACAGGATAGCACCAACTGCTTCAGGAACAATCGTAGCACTTGTTAAGGAAATTCCAGCAGCAGCAACGGCTCACCTTAATTCATGCAGGGCATGAAAATAAAACCCTGTACACAAAACATACTAAAACAGGACAATAGAAAATATTTGGCAAATTACATGAAGCAAAAGCAAATGGATAAGGATATGAATCATAGGACGAAGTCTGTGGTCGGGCACATGGTCGAGGGAAGTGAAAGCAGAGCCAGCTATTTCTTCAGCCAACCTCTCAATGCTGTAGAATTCCTGTTGCAGCGACAGGCCTGCATTTCCCAAGACGTGTAAGCTACAGAGGTGGAGAGCGGAAGTAAGAATACAATCCAATCTGTAGCAGCATGCAAGATATAAACATGATAAAAATAAAAGTGACAGCACAGCAAAGTTCTCACCAGTTTTCATAAAGTGAGGTGAAGAATCCCTGCATTCGCTCCAGGTTGGTTCTGCACACAGGAGCGTCATAGATATCGAGAGGATGCTGAGGGAGTCCTGGAGAAAGCACATAGAGAAGCTTTAACGGTCTTTTCACAGGTGCTAATGAGACCAATGCTTGTTTGGAAACCTCGTACCAAGAGATACATTTTTATCTGCATCCATCAAATCATGGGCCCTGGAGAAGGTCTCGCTCAGACGAGCCGTATTCTCTGGCAGGAACAGACTGTTGAGAGTCCTGCAGCGAGAGGACAAGAGACTGGTCTCAGATCAGTTTAAAGTCAGGAATGATTACACCTAAAAATGATTCGGTAAATGTTTCACATACAAATTCCCTAATATGGGAATATAATGCTCATCAGACCTTTTGTTGGAAATAAATCTGAACACACTGATCAGAAGTGTTACCCCTACCTGATAGCCGTAAATAGGTTTGGTAGCAAAACCAGAAAGTGGGCGGTGCAGGGGTTTCTGTAGATGGGAGCACCCGCAGGAGTGTAGCCGACCACAAAATTACCAGCCTTAGCTTCCTCCAGGTCTGCGGGCCAGTGTGCTCGCTTTACGACCCCCAACATGGCATATAAGCAGAAACTCACCTGGAGAAAAGAGGAAGAGAACTCTTTAATGAATGTTTCTGTGTTATATCAACGATAGCATGAAACATTTCAGATGTTCATGCTGATAAACCATCATGTTAGCAGTGTTAGCTTTAAGCTCAAACTTACGTTGAGCCTAGTGATCCTCAAAGTTTCGAGCACTGCTCTTGACTCGTCTTTTTGTTAACTGATAAAACATTAACAAACCCCTCCAAAAAAATCAAACACAATTGATTGGGTAGTTGGAAGTAAGATGGCATCACCCGCAGCAGGGTAGTCTACCACATATTGCATCGCAGAATATGAAATGTTTTGTTAGATATTCAGTGATAAATCCGTCTGTATCTTACATTTTTTGGTAAGTCACACCTGAAATGCTTTGACTAACACACATTACAGTGACTTTTCATCAATCTGCAAGTGAACAAAAACTAACTAGGTACCTCTACACTAAGTTGTTAACATCCTCTTTGATAACCCAGATACAGAAATTCTCATTCAGTTTGCACTGACACACTTACCCTCCCCCTATTAAGGCCCGCTGTGTCTACATCTTTGCTTTGCTCCATGAGAACTTGGTCTGCTCCTACAAAGGCCAGGAACACAGCAGGGTCCGAAAGGACACTGGCACAAAAAAGAGTTATGATTCAAACTTACGGGATATATTTAAATATTGCAAAAAATGATGTAAGAGAAACAGGAAAAATGTAAAACACACTGCTTCATCTCTTCCGAGGTCCATTCTTTGATCACTGACTCCATCAGCTCATCTAGAAAAGCCTTCTGCTTTGCAAAGTCTTTGAACTGGTTGCTGATGAGCACCAGAGCCTCCATCAGTGAGCACTTCTCCAGGTGGGTCGGCATGCTGTCGCCAGAGAACAGCTTCTTCACTTCATTGTAAAACATGTCAAAACAAGGCTGCAGAGGCAAAAAACCAACGGAGTCAAACATACACTCCTGCCTGCTCACCAGTACTGTGTTATAGGAACTGTACTTTATACTACACTTGAACAGAGACACAAAGATATTCACCAAGATGAATTGTGGGTAATCTCTGCAAATTTTGATTATGGAAGAACAGGCGTGCCTCCTTATGTTCTTCACAGCTCGGGTCCGAGGCGCCTAGAGTTGAAGAGAAAGAACTTCAGTACAGGAATATATTTTGGATTAGGGAAAAAAAATGTTTTGTGTTCAGAAGCTCACCTTGTTTACCTGCTCAACCTCAAATGTGACCGCTTTAAACAGCTATAACAACAAACGAATACCTGACTGTTAATGATGAACACACAAGACTTATTCACAGCTTTTAAAGCATTTGAGGTGAAGCAGTTGGGAATCGTATCAGCCACTATTTTGTTATGTGACTTAAACTTAAAAGTACTGGTATTCACGTAATGAATTTCCATATGCCTGTAGGGTTACACAAATAATTTATGTAAATGCATTAAAATCACTGACATGTAGTAATCAAGGACAACTTATCTGACCTTGTACAGGAATTGTGGCAGGAAGTGTTGCCTTCGTATGACAAACGGGAATAGGGCAGAGATGTTAGTGAGCACACAGGAGAGGATGAGCGGGTCTTTGGTGTTGTACTCCAACAAGGCCTGCAGCAGGTCCACGCCCTGATTTATAGGCAATGCCTATAAATAAAAAAACTTTCAAATGACTAATCATACAACAGATTTATGCTCCTTGTCGTTGCTCCTGTTACCTCCTCCTCCACATTTTTAAACATCTGTGCGACCACACATTCCATGAAGATGGTCATTGCATCCCACTGGACGACTGACGGAGACAAGAAAGAGCACAGGCCCTCGGCAGCTCTAGCTGGTGCAGCACAATGAGAGAAACGTTAACGTCATTAAAAAGGTGCATAAAATACAGTTTAACAGCAACATGAAGATAAAAAAATGAACATTTTTTTCATATGGGATCTAAAGTGTTGCTCTATTAAGTCTAAGTTCAGACAAGAAATTTATTTGTCTGGTTGCAGCTTCCTTTTAACAGCGCTCGTCATTCAACCTCTAGCTTCCTCGCACACCATTACTTTCTCAAACTGGGGAGAATTCCGATATAAAACTAAATCCACTCCAAAAAACAGTGAGTTCTTGTCATCTCATAAGCAAATGCACCACATTTCAGGGATGGCAACAAGAAAATGATAAAGCTGAGAGCTTTTCAGTAATTTATAACCAATTTAGAGTGAAATTATTGATAAGAAAAACAAAACGCAGACTTAAAATATGCCAGCTGCTATAATTAAAATAAATATTTTGAAAATAGATTTAGTCACTGTTTTTTTTTCAATGCTTATTCCAACTCTCTTCAGTTTAAGAATAAATTTCTAGCCATAGGTTATGTTAACATTTACACTATAGTTGATAATTTGTACTTCTATTTGACACTTCTTTGCAGTAACTTCTGCACTGCCCTCGTCTTTAATTCCATCTGGTGTGCTTGCCATGAATTTGTGAAGTGAAATGCTTTGAGCGTTCTTATTTGTCTAAATTGATTCATATTCATCCAACAGATTTACAGGATTTACAGAACTGATCAATATGTATTAAAATTAGTAGAATTCCACTGTTCAACAGAAAATTGCTGTCTATAATTTTTGCAAAAACAAAAAAACCCATCCCCAGCAGGAACCCAAATGATCTCTCACGCTAATATGTGACAATGTGCCAAGATGGAGGACAAACACTTACATGTCGTATTCCCAGTATCAATAGGGCTGGTGATCTGATACTTTAACCACTCTGCTGCTATCTGGAAAGCCTCCAGAGGAACAATGCGACACGCACACCTCAAAGCATCTCCTTGCTGCGCCCGAAAAGCTTTTAAGCAAAAAAACACACCATGGACAAACATTAATAAGGAGAACTGATCATAAGCATAGTGAGATTGAAGCCTTAACACTGACAGTTAAAGAACGAATTGAAGTCCTCGTCGCTGTCAAAGTCCACACGAGAGTACTCGCAGCTGGGGTTATCGTCTCTAGAAGGGAATCCAGTCTGGAGAGAAAGCAAACAAAACTTGAAGAACACCCCCTCTGGCATCCTTAAGCCTTAAGAAAGGTAGCACAGACAATACCGCCTCACTTTGACTAGGTTGGTCATACACGCTCTGAGGTATTTGATGGCCATCTTCACAACAACTGCTTCCTTCGATAGAGTCTCATGTCGGAACAAAAATGCCCAAGTAGGCAGAGTGGAAGCCTTTAGAAACTGCAAATAAAGAAAGATAAAAAGGAAGACTAAAAGACTCAAGTGTCGACTTCAGTACATGAAAGTACAAGATGTCACACTAAGTGTTAACAGCTGGAGGTGTTACTTCAGTTACAAAGCGCTGGGTGGTTTCTGATACGTCCATCATTAATTAAAGAAAGCCTGTTTTCATTTCAGATTATGTCAACATTATTTATGGAAATTCAAGAAAACATTTATGACTCCCAAAATATAAGCACCCCTCCTTTATATGGCAGAGATAATACTCTGTCTCTCACTCTCTTTCACACACACACCAAAACAAGCACTCACCTGACTGGAATGTGTGGTGAAGGCTAACAAGGCCTCCATGTACTTGTTGAGATTTGCAGGTATTTCAGCCTCAACGTCTGAACCCTGTGGGAAGAACATGACACTGAAAGTTCTGAACATGTGATATTACATCATGTGAGCCAGAACCTGACAACACAGAGCCAAACTCACCACTAAAGAACAGAGCTGGACTCCCAGTGCACACAAGACCTGACACAGCCTCTTCAGGAAGACGTATCGCCGCTCCACCACTTCCACCGCTCTAAGATGTAGTTTGCAGCAAGAATAGGAGGTTAAGTCAAAATCAGATGAAGACACTTTGTCCACTGACAGCTATCTGTGAGCTCCTGATTATGCAAACGTGTTAAATCACTCACGGGGATTCAGAAGATTTCCTACATATTGCCAGTCCATCTGCTGACCTGTAACCAACAGACCATAACCATAAGTGACATTGGTTCAAGTCTTTAAAGAGGGTTGTTGGATGGAAACAGTTGAACTCACTGTGCTGCAGACAGGATGTAGTGGATGGCCTCGTCATCAAACAGCAGCATGAATGGCTTCCTGTCTTCCAGTTTGCCCTGAAGTGAGATAAAACTGATCATCCACAGCTTATTACTGTTATTCTAACATGAATATCCACGATAAGATATTTTGACATGAATGACAAGACTTTCATATTCCATTAGCAAAATAAATAAATAAATAAATAAAAGACAATGTTACAAAGTTATACTGCTCTGCAATTGGTGGATGTTACAGAGGTGATTTCATTTCTGTCTAGGATTCTTATTTTTTGTTATTATTATTATTAGAAACCACACAATGATCATTAATTAAGTATACAAATTAACTTTATGACTTGCTGAAATCCAAATCATTTCGGGACATCTATGAATACACAGTGAAGCATGCTCTGGATTTGTTTGGTCTTTTCATGACTCATGACCAAAGTTTCAAAAATATAGTTTTGAATTACAATGCGCCCTCGTTCCTCACGATTAATGCGTTCCAGGAACCACACGCGATTAATGAATTCCGCATACGACAAACTATTTATCCTATTATTTACGGTAATTTAAACGTTTATGACCCTCCCCATACTGATATTAAACCACCATCTATCTGTAATACCTTTTCCCACACTCTTCTCGACTGTTTAAAGCACTTTTGTGTCTCATGGAAGTCCGAGAATAACGGAACCGAGCGCACTTCCAGATGCCGTCAGCCAATAGAATGCGCGTACGGTATCACGTGACTGCCTACCAAAAATACTCAATGACGTGAAGTTTGACGTGAAGAGCTTTGATGTGCGAATGAGGGCGCACTGTATCTTGAGGTGTTTTCACGAAACTATGCAGTGGTACTGTCACTATGTAAAAAAAAGGACTGAAACAATGATCTCTTTAGGCAAGAATTATGTTCATGCAGTTTCCTGTGACTCACTTTGCGGCTAATGGCGATGAGCAGACATTCTGCTGCCTCCAGCTGCAGCTCTGGTTCACTCAGGAGCAAACACAAAATCTCCAGTAGATGACAGTTTCTGGAGGTAATGTGCACCAGAGACACCCAATCTATGTAGCCTGCAAGTGTATTCAGAGTAGCAACAGCGACTCGACAATGACCTCTGGCCTAAATGTATAAAAGTAAAATAAATTAAGGAGGGAAGAGAGAAATAAGTAATGCACAACTAATCAAAGTCATTAGTAATTGATTGGGTCCAGCTATGTAGCAAAGTTTTCTTACCTGCAGTTCATGCCCAAACAACTTGTTCTGGATTTGAAAATAATAAACAAAAAAAACACATCTTATCATCGCTTCACTTTAAGTTTTCTTGAGAGAAATGTGAATAATTGTGCATCAACAGCTGAAAACCATCATAATAATATAAAAAGTGAATTTGATAATGCATATTTCCACAAAACTAAAGTGACGGCCACACCGACCAGTTTGCGGTAGTCCTCGACATTAATTTGCAGAATGGCCATCATGAAACTGAAGAGGCTGTCCATGTTTTGAGTGAGTGTTTGTTGGATGTCTCTGCGTCGTTGGATTGGCAGCGTCTGGAAGGTGATCACATCTTCAGCCAGCCTCAACAGGATCAGCATCACCAGCTCCGTTTGTGCCGCCTGTTAAAGGCACAAGAGAATTTAGTTCACTTTCATTCTCGTTAGCTATTTGGGGGAGAAAGCTCCAATCGCCCAAGAAAAGAGTTTGAACTCTTAAATTAATAAGAGGAAAATATTTTGTTAATATTCATAGAAACTGAATATTGACACAACCACTGGACAAACTGCCCAGCATCCAACACAAGATGAAAGTGAAAGTGACCAAAAGTTGCTGGTCCTTAGTTGCAAGATCCGTAACTCCATAAACCTATTTAAACATCACACGACCTGGCAAAGAGAAGCACCGCTATGCAGTGACAGATCACCCAAAAATAAAATGCCTTAAAACATTTACAACCTCTTAACAACTTAATCTTGTTTGATGTTGCTGAATTTTAAGGTTTCAATGACCAGTGTGCTCACTCAATAAATCTTGAATCCTTTTAGAAATACAAAGATATGACCTCCTTCTTCTTCTTTTCCTTTCGGCCTTCCCCTTCAGGGGTCGCCACAGCGAATCAACCGCCTCCATCTAACCCTGTCCTTTGCATCCTCTTCTCTCACACCAACTACCTTCATGTCCTCTTTCACTACATCCATAAACCTCCTCTTTGGTCTTCCTCTAGGCCTCCTGCCTGGCAGTTCAAAACTCAGCATCCTTCTACCAATATTTTATTATATAGAACAAACTCAGATAAAGAGCATGAAAAAATAATAAATTTTTACAAAAGTGCAACTCCTTGGCATTCAGAAACACTAAATGAAGAAAAAACATTGTGGTGGTCAGTAAATGTTACTTTTATAGAGCAAGTGCAAGGAAATAAATTTGGACTCACTCAATTCTGAGGAAAAAAATATGGAATCATGAAAAACTGACAAAGAAATAACAATCAAAACACATCACTAGTATTTAGTTGCACCACCTCTGGCTTTTATGACAGCTTGCAGTCTCTAAGGCATGGACTTGATGAGTGACAAACAGTATTCTTCATCAATCTGGTGCCAACTCTCTTTGATTGCAGTTGCCAGATCATCCTTGCAGGTCGGAGCCTTGCTGTGGACCATTTTTCCACCACAGCTTTTCAATTGGGTTGAGATCTGGGCTATTTGCAGGCCATGACGTTGACTGGATGTGTCTTCCTCCAAAGAATGCTTTCACAGATTTTGCTCTGTGGCATGATGTACTGTCATCTTGGAAACTGATTTTTTCATCCCCATTTTGTTAATTGAAGCGATAAGAAAGCTGTCCAAAGTGTCAATGTAAACTTGTGTATTTATTGAAAATTCAACCACAGCGATCTCCCCTGTGACTTTGCCTGACATGTAGCCCCATATCATCAAGGACTGTAGGAATTTTGATGTTTTCTTTAGGCAGTCCTCTTTGTAAATCTCACTGGAACGGCACCAAACAAAAGTTCCAGCATCATCACCTTGTCCAATGCAGGTTTGTGACTCATCACTGAAGATAACCTCCATCCAGTCATCCAGAGTCCATGATTGCCTCTCCTTAGCCCATTGCAGTCTTGTTCTTTTCTGTTTAAGCATCAATGATGGTTTCCTTTTAGCTTTCCTGTATGAAAATCCCATTTCCTTTAGGCGAGTTTGCACAGTTCTGTCACATACATTGACTCCAGCTTCCTCCTCTTCCTTCCTCCTCCTTCATTTGTCTTGGTGTGCATTTTCTGTTTTCAAGACGTATGGCCTTTAGTTGTTTGTCTTGACTTGTAGATGTCTTCCTTGGTTTACCAGTATGCTGGACTTTAACAACCTTCTCATGCTGTTTGTACGTGGTCCAGATCTTCGATACAGCTGACTGTGAACAGTCCACATCTTTGGCAACCATACGTGTAGTTACCTTCTTCAAGAAGTTTGATAATCCTGTCTTTGGTCTCAAGAGATATCTCTCTTGTTGGAGCCATGATTCTTGCCAATCCACTTGGTCCAGCAGCCCTCCAAGGTGTGGTAGCTGCATTGTTTTTAACTGCTGACTAAAGAGCAGATCTAATCTGAGGTAGGTGCCCAATTTATGAAAGGAAATTGATTGTGTCCTTATTTTCTACTCAAAATGGAGTGATTCCGAATTTTTTTCCTCAGAAGTGAGTGATTCCATATTTATTTCCCTGCACTTGCTCTATAAACGTAACATTTACTGTCCACCACAATGTTTTTTCTTCATTTCATTTATTTTTTCTGAATGCCAAGGAGTTGCACTTTTAAAAAATTCATAACTTTTTCATGCTTTTTATCCGAGTTTGTTCTGCATAATAAAATGTCGGAGTGAGTGCTCGTCCAAGACTGGTGATTCCATACTTTTTGCTAGGGGTAATATATGAAGTACTCACCCCTTGGCTAGTGAGAGCCTCCATTTCTTTCAGCATATCAGGCCAATGTTGAGGCCATTCTCTCTTTATCATTTCCACTACGATTCGAGACAGTCCATCTTTGATGTGGCTTTCCTCCTCCAGGATAGAAAGAGTACCCTAAAAAGAGTCAAATCAACCATCAAATAAGTATCTACAATACAATAAGCTTTATTTAAATTATTAGATAAATGGATAAGGTTGGAAGTGAAATTCATCAGTCTCTAATTCAGTATGTCTAATTTATATACAAATATTTTCATCAGCTGTTTGCACTGAACAGATGAAGATTAAAGAGTGATAATACCTCAAAAATAGATTTCACAAGGTTTTGACTCAAAAAAAAAAACATTTCAATGATAACTGCAGATCAATTACTTTGAAATCTTGGATGAAAACATCTTGCAATCTGTGAGAATGCTGTAGCCTGGTCATCACTAAACTTTCTAACAGACCAATGATCCAAAACACTCTCCAAGCCCACCAAACCTTAGTTTCAGAGAAAACTATGAACATTCAAAAGTGACTGTCACAGTCACCTGACTGGCGGCTGCACCATGTGACCTCAGGAACACGACAGAACTGGAGGCTTTTGTACATGAGGGATGGTCATAGATTCAGCAGGTCGGAGCAGCAAATGGTTATTCCACAAAGTACTAGAGACACTTCTCATAATGGCGTTGAATCCTTTTGAGAGCATCGGTCAGTAGGAGTTACATTAGTGTTATGTTAATATTTGTTGCATTATTCTAAATGGTTCCCGTTTCATTTGTTTTTTGCAAAAATTAAATAAAAGACCTATTTTTCCAGTGAACTTTTACATTGAATTGCTTTTTGTTTACAGGCTATCGCTCTCACACTTACATCTGATAGCAGCTGCATGGCACACTCCTTCAGCTGGACCTTCTCTTGTTGTTGCATGTTGTTCCATCGGAACCTACAAGAAAGAGAACCTTTCTTACAAATATGCTTCTTGTATCATGTCAGCATTTTGTTATCATTTGTGTTACACTCACTTGATGACGTGCTCCAGAATTTGCAAACCAAAGTGTCTCACAACAGCTGGCTGAGTTCTGTCTGCTAGTTGTAAGCCACATGGGACACAGAGTGTACTGGACTCTTTAAACTGTTCGCAAAACTGTGGGGAAAACATAATGTAATACATTCAATAAGAGAAATGCAAATTTCTATTTATTTTTCAGTTTTGCAGAAAAATGTTGTAAATGCTGTCTTACACAGTATATGGTATATGTTAACATTTAACATATGTTAACATATGGTATATGTTAACATTAAGATGTTGCTACAGCAACATCTGCTACTGCAACATTAGAATTACTTTAGAGAATAAAAAGAATCTGCAAATAATTCAGGAACATTCCACTGGAACATGACAGCTTGGTCTTAGATTGAGCACTGAATGACTATTATCGGTGTCTCTGCAGGTGGTATCGTTTCTCTGAATGTTTGAATGAATCTGGTGAAGTGATAATCGACGCTAGCTCTCAAAAGAAAACTCATTTAAATAGTGAAGCTACGTTTAATTAACGTTAGAGCGGGAGTGATGCGGTTAGCTCTGTTGACAAATAATGTATTTTATTAGGCTGCCTGAGCACTTTGGTTTACTTTCAAAGCAGCCCCTTTGAATGACAAGCTCAGCTAACTAGCCGCTAGCTAGCAGTTCATAACGATGCTACCTTTAAGGCCTCCAGTCGGTATATTTGGCTTGTTTCTGCATCCATCGTGACATTCACAGCTCTCACAAGCTGATCACACACGGCAGCCACCTGCTCGGCCATGACTTCAGGTAGCGTCTGGCTCACTGTTAAGGCGAAAGCAAGAGACTTCCTCAAGCACGTTAGCAGCACACCAGCAGGCTACGTACGCACACGGATGCGCCAACGTGCACAAAACGTGCTCGCGACGTGTTGGACCGTTGACTTGCCGTAGAATTAGAATCATGGGATTTGTAGTCAAAGCGACATTATTTAATCGTCATCTTTGCACGGAAAGAGAACTTGCTGTATTATACATACATACATACATACATACATACATACATACATACATACATACATACATACATACATACATACATACATACATACATACATACATACATACATACATACATACATATACTGTATACATTCATGAAAGTACAGTAACTGACGAAAGTAACCGACGACGCGCTGTTGGAAGTCTTTCCCAGTTAGGGACTCTATGAAATGTATTTGTTGCAGTCTCTGCTATTGAGCTCTCTGCTGCACAGTACATTTGTCCACTCTTGACGCTCATTGTAAATATACTGTATTTCTATAATTGCTTGTTTCTTGCACTTGTGTTCTGTTTCTGTATTTTATACTTTATGCTTATGTCCTTTTTTCACTGAGAATTATCTAAAAATTTCATTGTACACTTGTGTATGATGACATTAAAGGCATTCTATTCTATTCAATTCTATTCTATTCTTCTTCTTTCTTCGTCTTTTCCTTTCGGCTTTTCCCATCAGAGGTCGCCACAGCAAATCAGTTGCCTCCATCTAACCCTGTCTTCTGCATCCTCTTCTCTCACACCAACTACCTTCATGTCCTCTTTCACTACATCCATAAACCTCTTTGGTCTTCCTCTAGGCCTCCTGCCTGGCACTTCAAAGCTCAGCATCCTTCTACCAATATATTCATTATCTCTCCTCTGGACATGTCCAAACCATCTCAGTCTGGCCTCTCTGACTTTATCTCCAAAACCTCTAACATGTGCTGTCCCTCTGATGTCCCTCTCATTCCTGATCCTATCCTTCCTGGTCACTCCCACAGAGAACCTCAGCATCTTGTAATGCATCTTGTAATGTAATGTGTGCAAAAAACCATAGATCAAAGCTAGTGCTTTGATCAATGACAGGAGGTCAGAGCACTAGCTTTGATCTTTGACCTATGCAAGTAGGTCAGGGCAAAATTTTGAATTCAGGTGTGTCTTGGGATGTTTCAGTCTACGACTGCATTGGTTCTAGTTTGAATTGTAATGGTGTTCTACTGGACATCATAGTTTCACAATCTATTGTTCTAATTTAAATAATGTAATTTTTATAAATTCCATTCACTTTTTTTTAATTCGACAGTGTGTTTTTTTCGTGTCGGACTTCAAATAGAAGGAGAAAAAGAAACAGGTGATGCAAAGTATGAATTAGCCCTCAGTCTTGATTTGGCTTGGCTAACACTGCCATCTAGTGACTACAATTATGGACTTTCCAAGACTCGGCTACCATAGTAGAATGTTTGCGGCGGTTTCTTATAGTCTTCTTCTTTTCCTTTCGGCCTTTCCCTTCAGGGGTCGCCACAGCGAATCAACCGCCTCCATCTAACCCTGTCCTTTGCATCCTCTTCTCTCACACCAACTACCTTCATGTCCTCTTTCACTACATCCATGAACCTCCTCTTTGGTCTTCCTCTAGGCCTCCTGCCTGGCAGTTCAAAACTCAGCATCCTTCTACCAATATATTCACTATCTCTCCTCTGGACATGTCCAAACCATCTCAGTCTGGCCTCTCTGACTTTATCTCCAAAACCTCTAACATGTGCTGTCCCTCTGATGTACTCATTCCTGATCCTATCCTTCCTGGTCACTCCCAGAGAGAACTTCAGCATCTTCATCTCTGCTACCTCCAGCTCTGCCTCCTGCCTTTTCCTCAGTGACACTGTCTCTAGACCAAACAACATCGCTGGTCTCACCACAGTTTTGTACACCTTTCCTTTCATTTTAGCTGAAACTCTTCTATCACACATCACACCTGACACTTTTCTCCACCCATTCCATCCTGCCTGCACACGTTTCTTCACCTCTTTTCCACACTCTCCGTTGCTCTGGACTGTTGACCCCAAGTACTTAAAATCCTCCACCTTCTTGATCTCTTCTCCCTGTAACCTCACTCTTCCACTTGGGTCCCTCTCATTCACACACATGTACTCTGTCTTACTGCGGCTAACCTTCATCCCTCTCCTTTCCAGGACAAACCTCCACCTCTCTAGCTTCTCCTCCACATCTCCCCTACTCTCACTGCAGATCACAATATCATCTGCAAACATCATAGTCCATGGAGATTCCTGTCTAACCTCGTCTGTCAGCCTGTCCATCACCATAGCGAACAAGAAGGGGCTCAGAGCTGATCCCTGATGCAGTCCCACCTCCACCTTGAACTCATCTGTCACCCCTACAGCACACCTCACCACTGTCTTACAGTCCTCATACATGTCCTGCACCGCTCTAACATACTTCTCTGCCACTCCAGACTTCCTCATACAATACCACAGTTCCTCTCTGGGCACCCTGTCATAAGCTTTCTCCAGATCTACAAAAACACAATGCAGCTCCGTCTGGCCTTCTCTGTACTTCTCTATCAACATCCTCAAAGCAAATACTGCATCTGTAGTACTTTTTTTTGGCATGAAACCATACTGCTGCTCACAAATGCTCACTTCTGCCCTTAGTCTAGCTTCCACTACTCTTTCCCATAACTTCATTGTATGGCTCATCAGCTTTATTCCTCTGTAGTTGCCACAACTCTGCACATCTCCCTTGTTCTTAAAAATGGGCACCAGCACACTTCTCCTCCACTCCTCAGGCATCTTCTCACTATCTAAGATCCTGTTGAACAACCCAGTCAGAAACTCTACTGCCACCTCACCTAGACACTTCCAAACCTCTACAGGTATATCATCAGGACCGACTGCCTTTCCACTCTTCATCCTCTTCAGTGCTCTCCTCACTTCATCCTGGCTAATCTTTGCTACATCCTGGTCCACAACAGTCACCTCTTCTAGTCTTTGTTCTCTCTCATTTTCCACGTTCATCAACTCTTCAAAGTACTCTTTCCATCTTCCCATCACACTACTGGCACCTGTCAATAGACTTCCATCCCTATCCTTAATCACCCTAACCTGCTGCACGTCCTTCCCATCTCTGTCTCTCTGTCTTGCCAGCCTGTATAGATCAGTCTCTCCCTCCTTACTGTCCAACCGAGCATACAAGTCATCATAAGCTTCTTGTTTGGCCTTTGCTACCTCTACCTTCACCTTACGCTGTATCTCCCTGTACTCCTGTCTACTCTCCTCAGTCCTCTCAGTGTCCCACTTCTTCTTAGCTAACCTCTTTCTTTGTATACACTCCTGTACCTCCTCATTCCACCACCAAGTCTCCTTATCTACTTTCCTTCCAGATGACACACCAAATACTCTCCTACCTGTCTCCCTGATCACATTAGCTGTAGTTGTCCAGTCATCTGGAAGCACCTCCTGACCACCCAGAGCCTGTCTTAACTCCTTCCTAAAGGTCATGCAATACCCTTCCTTTTTTAGCTTCCACCATTTCGTCCTCTGCTCTGCCTTTGCCCTCTTCATCTTCCTCACCACCAGAGTCATCCTACACACCACCATCCTATGCTGTTTGGCTACACTCTCGCCTACCACTACTTTGCAGTCACTGATCTCCTTCAGGTTACATCGTCTACACAAGATGTAGTCTACCTGTGTGCTCCTACCACCACTCTTATAGGTCACCCTATGTTCATGCCTCTTCTGGAAGAAAGTATTCACTACAGCCATTTCCATCCTTTTTGCAAAGTCAACCACCATCTGTCCTTCTGCGTTCCTCTCCTAGATACCAAACCTGCCCATCACCTCCTCATCACCTCTGTTACCTGCACCAACATGTCCATTGAAGTCTGCTCCAATGACGACTCTCTCACTTCTAGGTATGCTCTGCATCACTTCATCAAAGTCCAACCAGAATTTCTCCTTCTCCTCCAGCTCACATCCTACCTGTGGAGCATACCCACTAACAACATTGAACATCACACCTTCTATTTCTAGCTTCAGACTCATCACTCTATCCGACACTCTTTTTACCTCCAGGACGTTCCTAACAAACTCCTCCTTCAAGATAACTCCTACTCAATTTCTCTTCCCATCTACACCATGATAGAACAACTTGAACCCTGCTCCTAAACTTCTAGCCTTGCTACCTTTCCACCTGGTCTCCTGGACACACAGTATGTCTACCTTCCTCCTCTGCATCATGTCGACCAACTCTCTACCTTTTCCTGTCATAGTTCCAACATTCAACGTCCCTACTCTTAGTCCTATACTCTTGGCGCTCCTCTTCTCTTTCTTCGTGCGAACGCACTTTCCTCCTCTCCTTCTTCGACCAACAGTAATCCAATTTCCACCGGCGCCCTGTAGGTCAACAGCGCCGATGGCGGTCGTTGTTAACCCGGGCCTCGACCGATCCTGTATGGAAGTCATATGTTTGATTCGCATCTTTGATTTGGCAAAAGTTTTACGCCGGATGCCCTTCCTGACGCAACCCTCTGTATTTATCCGGGCTTGGGACCGGCACAATAAGACACTGGCTTGTGCCCTCTTGCGGCTACATTTGTGCCCTCTTGCGGCTACATTTGTGCCCTCTTGCGGCGGTTTCTTATAGTACTTTTATTAATACTGTTGAAATTTAAATGTTGAACAATCCACACAGATCATCTCTAATGTTCTGTTTAGGGTAAACTTACTGCTGCGACGTTGTGAAATTTCCTATTCTCTTACATATTTCCTAAACTCTAACCAGTCATCGCCCTCAATAACTGAAGGTAACCAACCCCATTAACGAAAGCCTCACAATTTAACCAATAAGATACACCGGGGGGCGGGTCCTTCTCTCACCATAGTAGGTTTCATTAGCCAGCCGCCGATGGGGTGTTTCCTGCCCCTAAACGGGGCGGAGCCTGAATTCCAAAGTGTACTGAGTTTCCTCCTCATACGTCACTCTGGGGATAGGCTGTGAGCAACGTTGTCATTCAACAGGATTTCGGACTGGCTATCTACGCAGCCGAGGGTGAGAAATACTTGGAAACACGTAACAACTCACACGTATCTTAACATATTCCTATTTCTCCCTGTTGTTTCTTCGCAAAACAAGAAGAATTTCTGTAGCGCCTCGCGTACGCAACGAAGCGTTTCAAAGTTTTCATCGATGTTTTTCAAACTAAAACGGAAACTTGTCAAAGGCCTTGTTATTTGCTGCAACAGGTCCGCGACATAATTAGCATTTGTGTGTTATATCTTCAGGGAATGTTGCTTTAATGTATACATTACCGATGTTTTGTGCTTGAATGCAGAACGGGACCATCGAGTAGAAAAAAAGAAGCTTCCCTCACCGCATCTCCAGGATTAAAGTGATCTCCGGTCCCACCGCTTTCGACGAAACCACCAGTGGGAATTCATGTTGTGCTGGTTAGCTAAATGCGTTACGAAGCTAAAATGATGCCGGTGAGTACGCATTTTATTCACTTAGCTACAGCCACAAATTCTAGCATTGTACCAAAACCTGATATCTCTATTACATCAGCAGCTCATGCAGTGTTTGCATTGTGAATTATCTGGGTATTTACTAAGCGACTTGATGCGGCTGCTACTTTGTTCCAGTTCTACTACAGAGCAAACTGCTGATCCCAATCAGCAGTTTACGGACGACTGGAGTGTTTGTGAGGTCGGTGCTTGTGGGAACAATTTACGTCATATGTTAGGGTTCTGTCGTGTTTTTATTATTATTTTTTTTGTATTGTCGTGTCTATCTATATATAAAGCAGGTTGTAATCCCCATACGTCAAAATGAATCGTTATACTATATTTATTTTAGCTCTAAGTAGACAACCATATCCTAGTTATGGAACGTATTTATTTATCCATACACACTGTTATATGCATGTAATCAGCTCATAACATTTGACAAATGTCAAGTCTGGCTGGTCCTCTGATAGACTGAACTCGAGAGGTTTGTCATGTCAGCATCATCATCATCGGAGGTTCATAGCTTTTGCTGCAATTCACAATTCTGTGTCTCCACACTTTGATATGTGTAAATAGAACAGCACTTTTGAGACATAACCTTTCCAACAAGTTAATGTTCTTGTCTGTTTTAGATTGTTTTACGTTTCTTTGCTTGTCTAGAAAATATCCTGAAAATTTGTGAATGGATTTTGGTGAAATTTGGACCAAGGAGGAGATCAGTTTTGATGCAGATATATTTAAGGATGTAGGTTCTGGATCATTTTCTCTCTTTTGTGTTTGTCAATATTGTGAACAATAAGAAAAGATAACTGAAAATAAATATATACAGACATTGGCAATTCTTGACTTTCCACACTAGGTGCATTTGTATAATTAATTCCATTTTTTATGTCTAGATTTATCTGATATTGATCCACCCTTATGGAAAATCAGATTTTGGTTGATAACTCGCAAACTACAAAGAATAAACACATGATTTCAAATACTAGTAGTAGATTTGCATTGGAGTGGTATTACTTACAGTAATTTGGCATTATCAGATCAGAGTAAACCAATGTTGTCACAGAAGAATCAACATAGTGTGTGACAAATGAACAGTTGATGAACTCCTTGAAGTGATTCTAAATGATATGCACATCTTTCAGAGGCCCAAATGCAGATGGAAATGATTAAAGAGGCTTGTGCATGATGAAACTACTCTGACTGCTCAGGCTTTAGTGACATTTTGTTGGTGGGTTGCACTCTGCTTTTGAGAATAAGTAATGAGGTTATACACTTCTGTTGAGGCTCTGTCTGCCTGCTGTTAAAGGATATGGAATAATTTGTAAGCATGTGTAGAATTAACTAATCTGGGAATGTAATACCAAATAGGACTGAAGCTAATACTTATGTTTTGATTCATAAATAATTTAATCAACAACATTAAAAGTTGCGTGCAACTTGTGCAATTTCCCAAAGCCACAGTCTATATTCAGGTAATGCACAATCTGTGTTGTTTGCCTCAGGTTATCTCATTTATTCTTGGCCATTGTGGCTTGGTTGAGCAAATGTGGTACACGCAGAGCAACAAACAGGCACATTTTGTTTGCGAAGATGTCAAGTGAAATCCAGAGTAATCTATTTTAGCTTTTGGATGCTCAGGCTCTGCTGATGTTTCTCTTCTCTTCTTACACCTTGTACTTCCAGTTAAACAAGGGCAGTAATATTTTGGCTGCTGTAATGGATGTGGCTTCACTTTGATCCTTTCACAAAATCATTAATTAATGTCAAGTTCCATTCTTGTGGACATCAATAGATGTTGTCACAGAGCATGTTGTTACATATATCTTTATAGATCACATGGGTCATTTTACACAGTCCCTTTTATCCTTACTCTGTCTGTACATGTGTTTGAATGAGATACCGCTTATGACCTTCACCTGATAAGCACAAGATGGGTCCTTTATAGTCACGTCTGATGTGTGGTATTGTCTTTGAAATTACACTCATAGCCTATGACCCTGCTTGTACAGGCTGGGGGCTGTGAGAATGTAGTGCTGTAATTGCTGGCTGTGACAGAGAATAGGGGGGTCACTGTTTCCTGAATACAAAGAGCTGTATGGGCTCTTTAATGGCGTGTTGTGGAGTGTGCATTGTGTATAAGCTTATGCTAATGCAGTATCCAGATATGGGTTGCTTTCCCCTTTACTGAACCATAAGCATGGTATGACTCATTTATCCATCATGTAACACTACCTTTGTTGTTCTACAGCCATTATTAATGTTGCTGTTGAGTTTGAGTTTCTCTTTGATGATCCTTTTTTTCAAGATAAATTATGTTCCACAAATAAATTATTTTCCACAGATGAATTATGTTCCGCGGATAACTCTTGCAGTAAGAGCAAGAGTTATCCGTGGGAGATGTTTCTGCTTGATTAGGGGCTTTAAAAGATGCAGGTACAACTTTCTTATCACTTCCTCATTCCGTTCTCGTGATACAATGTGCTTGTGTGTAGTTTTTCTTGTCAGTAAACTGTATTTGTGCAGTCCCTGCATTGTTTTGTTTTCTTCGACCTCACACATTTGTACCATGTCTCTGTTTCACCATAACAAATTTTAATTTTGCAGGACTTGGTTGTGATGTGAAAATAATGAAATGTTCTGGAAAGACAGATCTTTTTATCAACAGAAACCTGAGTGTGCTTTCATGCTTTCACAGGTTTTGTGTTTTTACTCCATAGGGGGGTGTAATGGTTACATAAGCGGACAGTTACATTACTGATAACCAAGGACATTGAAGAGTAAGGTTTTGACTTTTATGTTAACAAGAAGAATAATGAGAATAACCTTTCTCTGAAAAGTGATAGAAAAACAAAGTTTGTAATGATAAGTGAGCTGGTCATGGTCATGTGTTTTACTGTCATAGTGCAGAGTACTGTACCATTTTGTATACAAAGCTATTTAATCATCACAGGATATTTGCAGAGGCAATGCCAATCTTTTAGAGAAGCTAATTTCATTGAATGCAAATAGTAAAATGTGAAATGTACCGGTATTAATTAACAACATAACATCCCATTATCCTATTTTTCAGGACAATGCACACCAGATTCACTGATCTGATCTTATTTGGCTTGATTCTCATCCAAATGACAGGTTAAATTATACATTTTAGTGGTCCAACTCCAGAAATATCCAGATTTCAAGCTATGAAGGCATTGTGCCAGTGGTGTCTAAAGTTGAATCATAAGACAGAACAGGGATGTCACGGTTCAGAAATCTACCCAGAGTCTCCTGGGAATCATTCTTATAAATTTGCATCTATTTTAAATAAACAGGCCCAGGAACTGTTATGGGCTTTTTGCATTTAATCAGATTGATTCCTTATTCTTTACTCTTGTATGATGGAAGTTTAATTTCCCTCCATAGGCTGAATGTTTATATAAAAGTAACTTGGCAATTCTGTGAGCCTTTTGAGTCAGCTATGCAGCCTTCTTAGATTGTAAGCATTTGCTGACACTGTTTTTTTTACTCTTATTGACTTAATCCACATGTCAAGAGGCTTTGGAAAACATCTCTTCTCCTCCATTTTGATTCCCATTTCCATTATCTCTAAGATAAGAGTGAAGTCAGGACTTCAAGAGAACTGTGACAGTGCAGATTAAAAAAGTGATAGGCTAACTGCTGCAGTGCAGATGGAGAGCAGGGGTTGTCCTGATCGAAGAGTCACAGTCTGCTGCAGCTTTAGTGTTTTTTTTTGTTGTTGTTTTTTTTGTAGGTGTTGCAGCTGAATAAGGCCAGTGTGCATTCTGATTCCCTCTGCGTTATTCCCTGACCTTTGCCCTCCTGCCGCCCCCTTGGATGGAGTGAAACAGAGACAAAGCTTAATAATGTATAGAGTCATTAGGGAGTTTTCTGCTGCCTTGCCCTTTTGAAGGACTGCTATGTTGGAACTGTGTCAACTTTTGATGCCCTGGCACAGAGAACAAAGACATGCTGGAAAATGATGCTGCAGTGTCTTACAAACCTGCTGTAATCAGATTCAAAGGTGAATCCCTCAACAAGACATAGTCAATTGTTTGCTTAGTACAGCAATATCTGTAGTTGAAAGCGTCTGCCCAGTGAAGGCCTGAGATTAGACCCCCAAGGCATGTTCAAACATATGACCCATGTTCTGTTCTGTCAGCCTGCCATACTCTGCCTGGTACCCAGTTGTCCCATTTTTCTTTTCTTTATGAGTATTCATTCCTAGTTTCTTATAGCACTACTATTTGTGATACTCGTGGAGCTCTATAGGTGTCCCAAACTGGTAAAAAGGTGAAATTGTTGTTTACCTGTGTATCATTAATAATTCATCAATTCTAAAGGTTTTAATAATCAGGTCTGCCTGGGACCAGGTTGACACTTAAATATACAGTACAAGCCCTCACAGGCCCAGTGCTTAATATTATAGACAGACAGCAAAATTATTGCACGCATGTTATTTCTACATGGAGTCAAATCAGCATGTGTCGTAAAGATGCTACAGGTTTATATCTGTACTGTATTTGATGTATGCTTGACACAAGTTTTTTATTTTCAGTTTACAAATTATTTTGATACATAACAGGTTTTAATTAAATTTTGGGTTTTGGATTAAATTCTACAGTTTTGTTTCTTGTGAACAGCACATCAATAAATTAAGGTTCAGTTTTGATGCTGCTCTGGTTTGAACCGTGACTTGTACAGTATGAACAACAGACATTCAGAAGCATTTGCTTTGCTGATGTCACAAAGCACTCGTAATTGAACAAATAAATTAGTTCTATTTGATATACTTCTAGGTGTTTTTAGTTGTACTGAGTCTTTCATTTGCTAAGATGTCCTGATAATGCAGAGTAATTCAGTTATGTAGTATAATCCTTTGTGATTTGTCTACCTGGAAATAGGAAACTGCACTGGCAGACAGTTTGGATCGCTCCTAACTCAATATGCCTCCAAAGGCTTTCGGACAATGATCTTGAAGGTCTAATGCAGTAGAGTTAACCCTCACAAGCAATAAATGGATTGTTAGGATAGGGCAGTGGGGCGAACATGTGACCAGGTCTGTTTGAAGTGACACTGTCAGAGATTCGTGCCTCGATCTTGTTTAAAATAATCTTCAACAGCAATTTCCTGTCGACTCCTCTGTTTATGTGCACTGCTCTATTGCTGTACTGTACACATTAAAATCTGAGTGATCACAGGGAGTGCCGTGCACACACACATCATTGCAGCATTCCTTACCGCAATTGGGTATGGGTGCTGATTGTTCTTGTATGTCATCATAGAGTCTTCTGTCTAAACAACCAGAGAAAGGTTGAAAAACCTGTTTCCTCAAGACTGTGATCAAAGTTATCCGCTTTAAGACACCCCTCTGGCTTTAATAGAAAGTTGCAGTTGAGTGCCAATAGCATCTTACTGGCTGTGGCTCTAGTTGCTGATATGTGTGGTTCATACAGTTTATTACTGTACAGGAGGTAACTTAACTCAAAACATGACTATTGACAAAAAACTGTCACTACCCATATGTCTGTAAACATTTTTAGTCCATCTCGCACACTATACATATCACCTTCGCCAAACTTAATATAATAATGATAATAATGTAGTTGTGACTTTGGACATATTAAGCCTCCTTCAATTTAAATTTTTGTCTTTTGCATGGAAACAGGATTTTGACGGCGAGTCTATGTTCAGTTGTTCTGACAATCTGACCAGTCCAATAAAAGGACGGTTTTAAGGTGACCAACAACAGGTTTGCCAAAGGCTCATTGATGTGCTTGGCGATCTGAGGCTGGCCTGCGTTGTCCAATCCCAAAGAAAAAACACTGGAACACCAATTGCTGTGGGGGGGGGGAATCTGATAGGAATGTGTCAGAATTCAGTGCATAGCCGTACAACCACAGATCCGCCAATGTGGCCTACAGTGTTAAGCAATGGAAGAAGGTGGTCTGGGCTTTCACATGGTAAGGATGACTGGCTTTATGAGTGTATTTGTTGTGCTGTTTTATTGGAGGGATGTCAGGGGAATATGTCACTCGCAGATAATTCCTTTTATGAACTTGTCAGCCTTTTTTAACAGGGCAGTTGGTAAAATACCTGCTGGGAGCTGTAGACAGAGATGCACAGTGGCTAGGTGACAAACCCTTACTTGCCTTTTGTTTGTTTCCTTCCCTGAACAAACCAGCAGAGGCTGCAGTGTAAGGTTTCAAACAGAATGTTCCGCAAACAAGGGAGGCATGACGTTCAAAATGACAGCAACAGCGTCTGTTGTGTGCTGAGCTGTATTTTATAAACAGTGATAAAGACATTTTCAATGGATTTACTTCTATTTTGAGTTAGCTGTACAGTATTTTCCGCACTATAAGGCACACCTAAAAGCCTTTTATTTTTCTCAAAAACCAACAGTGTGCCTAATAGTCCAGTGTGTCTTGCAAGTTTTAAAATAGGCCATTTGTTGAAGTTGCGCCCTATAGTCCAGTGCGCCCTATAGTTCGGAAAATAGTGTAATTGTTACTAGTTGCTTTTTAAATCTTCTGATTGTGAGTTGCACATACAGTATATCCAACTCTCAAAATGAGAAACATACACATATGCCACTGGCACTATACACTTTAATTTCTTGTTCCGTGCATTAGGATCCACTTTGAATGAAATGAATACCTGAAACAAGGTACTAACTTGGGAAATTTACTCATGTGACCTTGTTTTGGATCTTGGTTACATAGAAGGATAAATCCTCTTGAACTATTCCTCTTGGAATAGTGGCTGCAGACTAATGCCTTTAAGCTTACTGTTGCACTCCTATGCCAGTAGTTTGTTGAAACTCTATATTTTTATATAGAGGATTAAAATAATCCCAGAGATATGGCCAGAGCGACCTTGCCTTATAGTTCCTCTACTTGGCTCTTATCTACAACCCAGGCTACAGTGTGTCCAGTTTGTAATTGTCAGTGGGCAATTCTGACCTGTCACCCAAACCCCTAACTGCTGGAGACACCTGTGACTCGGCTAATGCTGTTATGGAATCAGAAATCTATGACTAATATACCAGCAGCACCGGCAACTCATACACATCTCTGCCCCAGGGCTATCCCCTCTTCCTGTCGCATCCAGGGAGGAAGTACAGTTCTGCTGTTCTTTCTGTCATCCACTCTGCTAGAGTGGAACCTGCCAATTGTGGCACATTTACCTCAAAAATTGTCATATAAAATCTATATTGGTACCACTTGCAGTAGCTCCCTGTTGCTGTATCAAAAGTTTCAATAACAACAATTTGGTGACTTTAGGAGGAGGTTGTGATAACCAGTAAATAAAAAGCAAAAAAAAAAAAAAAGTACATAACTATGTACTCTGGGGTAGTCCGTGAGGCCATCAGGCACATCAGGACTTGAAGGTGGATGTTTTTTTGTTTTTTGTTTTTTAACTTTTTAGTGGATGAATGCCAGCAGTAAGCTGTTAACTTACCTAGACCATTGCTAATATCTGGTGGTGGTGTCCTGGATCATGAATTTAAATGATGGGAAATTGACCCTCCCCCTCACTCTCTTGTCCTGTTCTCTCACACATACACAACACCCTCTGTCACTCCATTGTCCCTTTTTCACTATCCAGGTATTAACAAGATTATTTGAATGTTCTACATTACTGACAATTTTGTGAGTCAGTTGCTCTGCAGGCTGTGATGTATAATGGAATGATTCTAGCTCTTAACTACATACTAGAAACATTTAAAACTCTGATTACCCAACAGGAAATGAAAAGTCTTGGTTTGGCTTTCTTCTCCAGGGTGGCCTACCATAGAGCAGTTAGGTGCTCACCGGGCACTGACAAACACAGGGGCAATGTCTATTTACAGTTTTCTGGACAGTAAATTACTGACAAGGATGACTCACTGCTGACTCACTTAATTTTCATTTGCATATGGGACAAAGTCAGAGAATCAGGTCCCCTGACTCAGACCCCCGTACCTTCTTTCATCACCTCAGAGAAAAAAACAAACCAACTCTGGTTGAGCGTGTCTGACGGTGATTCAGGAAGGAACAAAGCACTTTCCCACTCATTCACTAAGCTTTATTTCAAAGAAGGAAATTTGAATTCGGCAACTTATCTCAAGGCTATTGTCTTTTTCTGACACACCCCGCAATTTAAAAGCCTGAACAGTTGGTGTCCTCCCCGTGGCTCTGGCTGCCCTCCTCGCTCACCCAATAAGCCCTTTGTGGTCATGACCCTGCTGACCTGACATTCCCGCTATTGCTCCTGTCCTGACTTGAGTTCCTGGACACTTACAGTTATGCTACTCTGACAATCTCCTTTTCATATCATTCAAGGTCTCAGACTGTTGCTTCTATGTTGCAAAACTCAGTTATGTGCAGTTGTTTGTTCTAAAATTGGATTTGTTGTTACCTATTCAATGCTCTCACCTGAAAAGTGTCATCAGATGGGAGTCATTCCATCTTGCCTTGAAAAGCCTCTGACGCATTCATCTGATTATACAGACACAATTTGTTCTTCAAATATTCAATGTCATTGTTTTTGTGTAGCACATTAGCAGAATATGACAGTTCATTGGCTGATTTATTCCCCACTTGGAAGACAATGAAGAAAGGAGGGGGCATAAAGGAATGAGTTGTGTCCCATTTGTCTCTCCCATCTTTCTGCCTGTCTTTTGGATTTCTTTCTGCACCTGTGGTGGGGGATCCCGAGCACTTCATGCTTGTTAAATAGAGTATAAATACTTCAGTTTGATCGTTGATCTACTTTAGTTACTTAAATTGACTCCAGAATAGCAAGTTGTTAAAACATAATGAATAATATACAGTTTTTATAGCCTGCAGAGTGCTATAAGACAACTGTCTTTCCTCAGTTTGATTTTTTAACATTCCACTTCCATTCGTGGCAACTTCTTCAACATGGTTGGGTTTTGCAGTTTAATCATCCTCGACCAGCCTCACCTATCTGCTAGCCACATCTCTAAAGACCTCGGTGGACCCTCCCTTCAGAGGTCTTTGCGGGAGTATTGAGTGTGTGTGCACTCAAGAGAGTAGGATCTCATACACTGGTGACAATACTAGTTAGTGTTTGGATGGCGTGGGGTGAAATGGATTTTCAGGAGCTGGACTGTGATTTCTCTGCTGACACAGAGGAAGGAGGGTTGAAACTTCTGTCTGCAGTCCCTGCATCTCTTATTGTTAATGCAACAGTTTGGCCTTATGATAACCATCTTGACTACTGAAGTTACATCAGTTTTATACTTGACAAACATTTCTGGATCTTTGGAAACACTATCGATATGTATGGTGAAAGCCTCTTGACTATCTTCTAAGCTTGCTGAAATAAATGAGTTATCTCTAATGCACAAAATCACTTTATTATGGTTGGAAACTTTTGATACATTGAGATATTTTCCTCTCACACAGCAGCTAGAGCAGAAGTTGAAATTCTTGTTGAGGCCAACTCTCTACATACAGTATATTTCCAATGTGTATTTATACCACGGTTAAAAAAGAGGAATGAAACTCTCAGTCCAACACCCCCGTTGTTCCTTTTAACAAAGGAATTTATGAATGTGAAAATGTAGATTTTGATGTGAAGTGTCCTATATGTTCATGACAGCAGGTGATTTGTGACAGCAGGTGATTTGTCCAAAGCGAGATAAGTTTTCAAAGTCCATCAGTGATGGAAGCTGGGTTTGCTCTAGCCATTCGCCACGTCGCCATAGGCGAAGTAAATCCCAGATTGGCTGCAAGGTTTTTAACCTGTGTAGCCACAGTGGCGTTCGTATTTTTAGGAAAAAAAAGCTAAAACTCGCGAAAATCCCCGAGCGATAACAAACTTTCTCTCTTGCTAGCGCCGCTAGATGAAGCATGCCGTCGGAAATAGCCGAAGTGACCCGAACGCTCCCGATCATTAAATACACACTCCTCTCATGACCTCCTCTCGTCCAATGTAAAACAAAGATTCTATTTTTACATAAAGTAGAATAGAAATAAAGATGGTTAAGCTTGAACTGTTGACTTTTGTGTATTTTTGTAGGTAAACTGAACAGAAGATTTTGACCTCAGAATGCACTAAAATACAGGAAAACAACCCCATTTTCTAAAAAATTTGCCGGGGGAGGTCCCCCAGACCCCCCCCACGCCCCCTCGCAACAAGCTTTGGACGTCTGTGCGCTGCACCACTGTCTTGGACACAGAATGTGGCTTTTGTGGCTTTCTCAATTCTTTTACAATGAGCCACAGCGGCTTCGTCATACTAGCTCCTAGTGCAAGCCCAGGGAAGGAACTCTTCTTGCCACTGTGTGAACAGATTGAATTGACTGCTGTCTTCCTCTCTTCCTTCCCTGTTTTGCATACCAGGTGCCAAGTACAATGCACACACACACACCAAACCACAGAAGAATGAGACACTAATCATAATAACTTGTGATGTTCATTCTATTTTCCATGAAGGCCACCAGGATACTGTGTCCTGCTGTAATATGATTTAACTTTTCCCTCTCTTTCTCCCCAGATGTTCCTGACAGTATACCTCAGTAACAATGACCAGCATTTTACTGAGGTTCCCGTTACCTCTGAGACACTGTGTCGGGATGTGGTGGAGTTGTGCAAGGAGCCTGGGGAAATAGACTGCCACCTGTCCGAGATGTGGCGTGGATCTGGTGAGTACCACCCCCCGGTGACATCTATTGACACATAATAGGGAACATTAGATGTTATGCCAAAAGCTGTTTGTGGAATATTTCAACAACCCGATAGAAATCAGTCACTGTGCAGATGCATGTTTTTCTTCTTCCTTTAATCTGACTGAAATTGCTCCTCTGAAACCCATATTTGGAGATTAGCTGTGTGGTCAACTGCCTAGAGATTTTTGGGTTTTTTTTCAGGGTTTTTTTTTTTGAAAGGTTATCTGTTTTGGGTCTGCATCACAAATTAATCTGAGCTCATAATCCCTGTAACAAATACAAGCACCCAAACGTGTCCCATCGCTCTGAGGTTGGGGATGGGGGGATTGAGATTTCTTTCCTTTCCCATCTCCTCCATCTCTGAGAGTCATGAGGTATTCACTGTCTGAGCCAAGCATCTTAGCAGTTTCCATGGTGATGCTGTCATAAGAGCAAAGAAAGTGGCAATTAATGTGTTCGAGTACTTCCACAAGTGGCCTGAAAAGAAAGTGGTAACCACTGAAAAAATTGTCTTATTTTTCAGGGTTTCTCACCACAGACTCTCCTTGAAAACACAGCAATGACATTTTACATCATGCTTTAATTTTAAGCTATTAATAACCTGCATATTTCAGAATTTGCTGATTTTTTTTTTTTTCCTTTTGCCATCTCGTCACTGTAATAGATCATTTTCATCGACCTCTGCTTGACTTAATATGTCAGACCATTTGTGTAATGAAACGGCTTTAATCAGGCTAGATAAATGTCTGAGGAGTGGCTCATGAGCCCTTTGGCTCGCTACCAGGCAGAGCAATTGACAGCACATTAAAGTTGTTTTCCCTGCTGTCATTTCTCAGAAAGATCAGCTACATGCAGATGGCACTGAACAGGATTCTCAAAGCAATCATCACACACACTCGTGGCTGGATCAGATGTTTTAACCTTCCAAGATTAACATCATTAGACTCTGTCAATAGTGACTTTGAGGGTGTGTTTTTACATCACATTTAAACACTGACGTATTTTTATGTAATCCATCTGCAGAGCGAGCCGTAGGTGATGGGGAGAGAATGTTGGATGTGCTCCAAAGATGGGGACAACACAGGGGAGAGGTGCGATTCTTTCTACGTCACAATCGAGCTCCTGGTAGGGAACCTGGTAAGTCTGTCTCCTGCATATAACAGATCAGGAAGCACAGCGGAGGGCCTCTGAAGTCACTTTACTTTACATAAGACCTGTGGTTTGGGACGAGGGCTGTCCTCAGGGAGGAGACATTTGACACCAATGTAGTAAACTCCAGAGATGCCTGCTGCCTGTAAACACATGTGCACACAGACACACACACCTGTTCTGGGTTTAACCATTTATGAAATGGAAGTTTTCATAAAGAGATCATTTCTACTCTTACACTGCAGAAATGTGTTCTTAAAGTTTTACATTTGCAAACATCAAATCCTCAAACAAATCATACTGTAGTTTTTCCAGTTGAAGGCAGAGTGTCGCCATCACATCGTCATAAGCCTTTCACTACTCAGTTTTGCTAAGAACACAGAAAACACTAGTATTTTGGTCATGCACTATCCTCTCAGACCCCGTTGCGTAACTAAGCCCCTTTACCCCTCACGGCTTGAGTCTGGCCGAGGGATTAGATGGCAGTTTTCCCTTCTGCTAACTTAGCTTGCTCTTATTTTCCCACAATGTAAGCTTTTCTCAGCTTTTCTCAGATTTTGTTATGTTCTTTCGACGTTCATTTGTCAAGGATGAGTGTGTTTTTTGTCCAGTGGTACAATGATTAATTATTATTACTAGTACTTCACGCTCTGTACACAAATTCTTGTTCAACAGATTCTGACCTAACAGTTTTCTCTGCGAAACTGAACTATAAAAGAAAAAAAACACTTCACCTAATGTCAAGTATTAAGCCTTTGTTTGGTGTTGTGGTCACGCTGAACACTTAACTGGTTCATGGTAACTGTATGGCAGGGGTCATCTAAGCCCATTATGCAAGCTAAAGGGTTTTAGTCATGGGCCACGGCTTTCAGGACCCACCCCCAGCTGTCAAATGCTAGTAGCATGATTGGATATACGTGCATTTATGTACACAAAAATCCCTGCACACACTGTTGTGGAAGACTACCAGACTGTTATGTAGTATGTTAAACCCTGAGATTATTGCAGCTCACAAAGATCACTGATCCCAGTTATTTCCCAGAGTAGCTAAGTTCATTCAGCAGCCTGCTCATCTATACTCTGCTCTGCAGTAATCCAGAGAAAGACATACTCGTACACTTTGTCAGAGACGGTAATGAGAAAAAGTCATTTTGTTCTTCAAGTCCAGCACTTTCTTCAGTTTGACATTTCTTGGTTTGGACCAAACCGATACAGACAAAGCTCTGTAGCGGATTGTGATGTCTGATGGAGTCTTCTGTCATGTTCTCAGGTGGGTCCAGAAGCTCAGAGCCAAAGAGGAACGGAATAAAAGGTCCTCCAGACCGAAGAATGGAGAATGGGGTAAGTTTCTGTTTTCTGCTTCGACAATATGAAATGTGACGTTTGTTTCCACTTATTAAAAAAATAATACTTAAATTTTTAAAAAATGATCAGTAAAATTAGTGACACATTCTCTTGAAGAATAATAATTAATTGTTTACTACGGTATGTTATTTATTAACATATTATAGAACCTATTTATTCATTGGTTTGTTTGTTTATATTCAAGAAGAGCAAAAGCCCTCAAATTGTTTTGACTTTTAGGAAGACTTTTTGGTGCACCTGCACAAAAAGTTTTTGATGCATTCCCAACCTAGTGTTTTAAGATTAAAAACACTGTCCAGTGTGTGGATTCAATCCCCAGTATTAAACAAAGAAAGTAAAGGGATTTCAATTGCTTCATTACGCTCTCTATATGTGTTTGCCATGTGTGTGTGTGTGGGGGGGGGGGGGGGGGGCTGTTGCTGCTATTGCTTCTGTAAATTAGTTTTCTTTGTTCCTTTGTTTGCCCTGGCAGGTGGCAACACCCCGAATGGACATGACACTGGCCGAACTACAAGAGATGGCTGCACGACAGCAGCAGCAGATAGAAGCTCAACAACAGCTCCTCGCTACCAAGGTGCATAAATAAGTGCAAGATGAAAGGAGAGGGGAGAAATAGGAGAGAGATGGGTGGATGAAGGGGTGATGTGGTGGAAATGAAAGGGACACCCTGAAAGAGACAGAATAACTAATACAGATGAAAGAGGGTATGATTGGGGTGAAAAAGTACAGGGATGGTACATAAAATAAAGGCACTGGAACATGTCAGGTGTATTTATGGGAATGAAGACTTTTAGATTACATAAGGAGGTTTTGATCAGCAGGTGAGATTAGTTGATGATGGCTGCAGGCAGAGCGTTTATAACTTGAGAAGCCTGAGACAATTGCCTGCCTCGGATTCTCATTGCGCCGGACTCTTCTGGTATTTGAAGACATCATTTCTCACGCTTAAGATGTTCAAGATATTTTTTGCTCAATAGTCATTTGTGACTACAAAAAAGACACTTAAGCTTTATTACAATTTTTGATTGACCTTTTTTCCACATTGCATGTGTGTTTTTGGTGGAAGCTGTTGAAAAGGGTTTCTGTTTCTAATTCAGAAGTATAGTTTGTACAGTATTAAGAAGACTCAATTGTGCCTTTCTTTGTTCTGTCTCTGATAAACATGCAACTCATTTATAGTAGTTCTGTGCGTATTCTTGAGGATAATTTAGCGAGCTAGGGAATGTGACTACAATCAGTCATGTAACCTTGACACAAAAGAGTAAGCAAACAGGAATTACTGTCTGGACACGTCACATTAATAGTTCCAGAAAGAGATTGTGCTGTGCTCATCATGAAACCTGATTATGAGAACTCCGCCACATGGCGGTTCAAGATTGACTATTAATATTGAGAATTTAAGACAGGAGAATGTTTTCTTGTTTAACCAGACGTGTTGAGGTACCAGAGACAGTCATACTCGGCCAGAGATTAATCAAATCTAAACTTCAACAGAGCTCTGTTTGTGTGCGGCTTTTCTGACCATGTGACCTTTTTTTCTCCTCCAGGAGCAGCGGCTACGCTTCTTGAAGCAGCAGGAGCAGCGTCAGCAGCAGCAAGCCTCTGAACAGGAGAAGCTGCAGCGCCTCAGGGAGAATATTGAAAATCAGGAAACTCGACTCAAGAAGGTCCGGGCCCTCAAGGGCCAGGTGGAGCAGAAGCGCATGAGCAATGGCAAACTGGGTAAGTTCAATAATGTATTGAATTTAGGAATGGATGCCTTTTGGAATATATTACTGAAAGCATAAACCAAGTTTAATACAATAAGATGATTTATGTTCTTTCACCTGTCTCCATAATCATCACAAACCTTCTCACTCCCATCCCTTTCAGTGGAGGAGATAGAGCAGATGAACAATCTGTTCCAGCAGAAGCAGAGAGAATTAGTAATGGCTGCATCCAAGGTGGAGGAACTCAACCGACAGCTGGAGTTGCTCAAAAATGGCAAAATTGACAACTTCCAAGACAACCAGGGCTCTGTGGCTGAACTAGACCGCCTGTACAAAGAGCTGCAGGTATACAGAAAAATTTTTTTCTGAAATAGAACGAAGTTCTTAAAACGGGATTATTTTTAAAAGAATTCAAATGTTATACCGTCTTCCACTTTCCTCCTTTCTGTCTTGTCCATCTTGATGATCAGTTGAGGAACAAACTCAATCAGGATCAAAACTCAAAGTTGCAGCAGCAGAGAGAGAGCCTGAACAAGCGTAACCTTGAAGTGGCTTCCATGGACAAACGGATCAGCGAGCTCAGAGACCGACTGTGGAAGAAAAAGGCTGCACTGCAACAGAAAGAGAACTTACCTGTAAGTGTTATCTGGCCTCAAACTGACACTGAACCCTTTCATGAATTATCTTTCATGCAAAAGGTGTTTTTGTCAATGTCACAATTTGACCAAACATCGCACCTGAAAATAAGTGATAGAAATGTTTTGATAAGAGCGCCCCCTGGTGCCTCCCGGGTGTATGTCTGCCTCTGGAAGCCTGGCATTCAGAACCCACCCATCCCATTGTAATGCTCTCCAATCCCACTGTGTCCTGTCTGGAGAAATCGACCAGACCCCCCTCAATGTGGACTTCACCTATTTGTCTTTTTTCAGTATCTTCATCTGAAGCAGCTAGTGTGAATTGATCGTTGTTTTGATCACGTTACATCAGTTCACACGCATCCTTCTGCTCTCTCAATCCTGTTTGGAAGAAGTAACTTCTGAAGCCCAGGGAGGCAGGAAGCTTGGGGAAGATTTTTATCTCTTCTGGCTCTACCCTCCACAGAAACAGGAAATGGCAGCTTAAAATGTAATTGGCCAAAAAAAAAAAAAAATCGCTGAAAAACTCTGGCTTTTCTAAACACATGATGTAATGAAATGCCTGACAGGATGGTACATGCAGTACCATTCAGAGGGCTGACGTTTCAGCTCAAGGCTCACTCCCTATTTCCTCCCTGCTCCTCTGCTCCCCTCTCCTCTCTGTTTTATAAAATAAATAAATACATGCTAGTGTTAGATTATTACTACCAGGGTTAATTACTTTTGGGCCCCGTCCACACAATGACGGAACTTTTTGAAAACGTAACTTTTTTGTTGTGTTTACGCCTTCCGTCCACACAACAACGCAGATATCCGGAACAAAAACGCAACTTTTTGAAAACGCTGGCCAAGGTGGATTTTTAAAAAAAACGCTGGGTCTGCATTGTCGTGTGGACGGTGTATCCGTAACTTTTTTTATCCGGGGGGCGTGTCCCTGGGACCAAAACCGCTGTGACGTCATGCATGTGAACCGAATCTACATGTACAAACGGAGTTAAAACCGGCTATTTTCTGATGTATAACAGCTCCACGTCAAAGATGCGTTGATAAACATGCTTTGCACTTAAATATTTGTTCGTCTGTTTCTTTATTTATGTGTCATAATGTTTATATATGTATTTATTTATTCATTCATTCATTCACGTTCCTCACCAAAGACGCCGACACCAATTCTGGGTCAGACCGGGATGCGCTGTCTGCAGGTGGGGGAACTCCGTGATGGAGGTTCTCCTCCAGGAGGAACAGCGTGAATTTCCGCATGTCCCTGTCCTCTCTCCTGTCGTTCTCGGAGTTGTTCTGCTTATACGCGCGTTGATAAACGCACTGATGCGTTTATGTGTGGGCGGAGATTTTTTTGAAAACGCTGTCATGTGGACGCGAATCTTTTTCGATGAGTTTTCAAATAGTTGCGTTTTCAAAAAATTCCGGCATCGTGTGGACGGGGCCTTAGGGTTAGATAATTAGGGTTAGTTCTCTCTACATTAATGTAGAGAGAACAACTTAACAAGAACCAACTTCCTCTCAGGCATCTTTAATGTGTCATTGACCTTTATTATTGACCTTAACAAAAATTTACAAAGCGAACCTCCTAGATTGTTTAGTTTTGATTCATATCTTAACACGTTTTTTCTTTCTTATACAGATAATATCCTCCTTAGTACACAGCATATCATGTTAACTAATCCTATATATTGTACAAGATTTTAAGCGATGCATAAGTTAGAACATGAATAATGAATGTTAAAATGGAGATTTGAAAAGGTTTTGGTGAAATGTGCACTTAGTTCCATTCCATGTTGACATCAATAATAAAACAGGAAGTGTTTTTGCGTGCACGTGTGTTTTTGGTAGAAATGAAGGCCTGAATAGACCCCAGTAAAAAGAGGAGGTGATTTACCTTCACCCTGCTTGGAATTATAATGAGTTAGACTTTTTCAAACAGCACAAAGACACTCTGGCCAAGCTTCTCTCTCATCCAACCAAACAGCAAGTGTCCAGCATTGAACTGCTTGTAGAGAGAGTTTGATAGCTTTGAGGCATCCTGCGCCACCTCAGTCATATAGATCTGAAAACACTAGATTTGGGTTAGAAAGAGAGATTGTTTAATATTTTGAATTGCTGTTGCCTTTTTGTACCTCTGTTTTTTTTTTTCCAAAGAATGGCTATCCTGGTAAAGAGAGGGCTTCAAAAGACACTCATCTTCAGGTAACTAAACTAGTGTCGGAGCTGAACATATGTGTTTCTTTTCTTTTGATGTGAGATTTTGTATTTGTCCATTGGTTGAACTATATTTTCAACCTACATACAGATTTATTCAAATGTTATTTATGGCATGAGTTCATGTCTTTGTGCTGTAACTTAAATCTGGAAGTCAATCAATACTGTAGTTGTGTAGACAGGTAAAATTAAGCCCCCCACCCCACCCCTGCTGTCATTTGCAACAACAATAATTAAACAGTCATTGATTCGCGTGGTGCAGTATATATAAAATGATTTAAAATACTTTCTCCTTTAATCAGCTCCCATATTTTTTTTAACAACACTACACCCCTAAATCCTTTCTATAGATTTTAATGTCATTGATTGTTTTCAGGATTTGTTTTATTTTTCTGTGAAACTTCTGTTGACCACAACGTTGCTTAACAATCACAATGGTATAATATCTTTCTGTCATCTATATAATTGTATGCATAGTGAATGTGAATAGTTTATCACTTTTGCTTTCCGCAACACAATGTTTTGAATTACTCTGACTGACCATTGCTGCTCTAATTCTTTCTTGTTTTGCTGTGCAGCTTCCCTCTGAAGGCCAAGCCGGGCAGCAGTCAGGTCCATCTCGTGTGGCAGCAGTCGGCCCATACATACAGTCATCCACTATGCCCCGAGGTCCAGTGAGACACGACCCGCTTGTAAAATCAGCCTACCCAGACAGCACCACCACCCCTCAAGCTCACGACCTGCAGAGCAAAGCCAGCACAGGTGAAGAAACAGAGCTCAGACACTGTTTGCAACTTTTTCCGCTTATAATTAAAGGAAAGCTAAAACACTTGCTTCTTTTATTAAATCACTAATGTGAGGGACCCATTAGTCAAAGAGTTAGTGCTTCCTGTTTGTTAGAGTTTATCATCATATATGTGGGCATTTTCTATTGGAAATGGAACTATCCTGACTCCAGCAGGTGCAGAGGAGTCTTGGACACCTGCTGCTTGTGATGTTACTCTTAGTTCAACAGGTAGCGACTGTGGTAGCCTCCTGGATGCTGTGTTGTGATTCCTTACCTTGAAAATCATGGTGTCCTTTCCTAATATGCTATTATTTTCTGAAAAACATTTGCTATGCTTTGCAGTGGTTTTGTCTCTCTTGTCTGTTCTTCATATTCGTTCACACAATGCCATAGTTTTGTGAGTTGTATCGTGACACACAAGTTAACAGATGTTTCATGCATTCTGAATTGTAATCCAAAAAAAAAAAAGATATTTCTGATATTAATTCTGATTAGAAGCACATCTGATATAAAACTTAGGTTTATACATTAATTTCTAAATAACACTGGAGTATTGGAGTAAATTTCTTTTGAAAATGTATTTGGAAGTCACACAGCCAGTTGTTTTTGCACATGCTCTGCCTTTGGACCGTAGAAGCTCGTGCATTGTGTGATGGAGAGGAACAAAGTCTGTCCAAACCAATGACAGACCAGAACAACACAACCCATTTAAAGATGTTTTTTGTGTCGTCCATTCTGCAGTAATTCCCTCTCATGTGCTCCATCTGTGGACTTGTTCACTTTGCCCTGAATCAGTCCCTAGTGCGTGTGGGGCTAGCAGCGCCCTTCATGTTATTAAAAATGAATGATTTAACATCAAAATCAGTAATTACAAAAGAGCAGCAGATAAGAGTCTTTCCCTGCATTCCTCATCTCATTTCCCCATCAGTTTAAGGTTTTTTCCCCCCTTTCTAAAGCAATTCCACGTGCAGGAAGTAAAAGTAACGGGCTTTTCCCAGTCTGTCATGATGTTGCACGCAATTATTTCCGCATGCTGAGTTGATTTGCAGTATGGTAAGAAGAGAGCGAGAGAGAGATGGGCGGGGATGAACAGGAATTTTCTCTTTGCACTGTTCACGCATTCCCGGTCCATCTTCAGCAGGGACGTCCTGCATGGTATCAGACAGGCTCCTGGGGTTTGTGTGGCCCCTCAAGGGGGGCCATGTTTGGGCCCTGCCAACAGCATATTTGAAGGAGAGAGATCTGGAGCTCTAAGGCTACTCTGTTTTTCTTGTCCTTTGAATGCATCCTCATCAGAAGCCATGTTCTTGTTTAAGCCTCTGAAAGAGCTGCGGGCTAAGAGAAAAGGTACACCCTGGTGTTTGTCTGCATGTGTATTTTGTCAACAGTTTGTTTTTGATATGCTCCCCTTTAATGACACTGGATCTCACTGCCATAGTGAGATAACATACTGTTATAGTTCCTTTGCTGGATCTTTGGTCCTGTTGGTTGTTTTGATGCTGTTTCTTGAAGTGTGTTTGTTAAGCTGTCTTCTCAGTGATATTTCTCCTCTAAGTGGATCAGTTGGTAAAAACACATAACCTTCAGCTGAAGTGACATTCTGTGTGGGCTCTGACCAACCAAATAGGTCTGTCTGTGTTCTTTTGTGAATTTACACAGCACCATTTGATAGGGAGCCTTTAGCATCTTCAGGCTCTGAGATGGAAATATCACTAATCATACTAGCTGCCAGAGCCCCCATATGCTTTTGTGCCTCGTCAGACTGGATGCCTGTGAACATGTGTGGCCACTGGCTGTGTCTCAGTCAGTCAACCAAAAACCCAAATGATGGGGAGCTGGGGATGCGATCTGCAACAGCACACAGCTGTGTGAACTTTTATCTGGATGAATAATAACTGAAGCTAGTTTCCGCTACATGTATTTGCGATTTTTTTTCTGTTTTTTTGTAGCTTTTATAATGTGGTAAGCCCCACGGGACAATCTCATTCTCCCCTCTTCTTTCTAACCTTCCTTCTGTCCCTCCTCTGTTTTGGATCCCCCAGGCCTTCAGCCATCCAAGCTAGCAGACTGGGGCTCTTCAGGTCCAGAATCCAGAACTAACAGCCATGGTGCATCTTCAACACTGCCACGAATGACCTCTCACAACCATTTTAACACAGAACAAGGTAAGAAACACACCTGTACGTTTTGACTTTTTTTTTTTTTAATTTAAACACAAGCAAGAAATGTTGATGATATTCCAGAGGATGTACTTTTATGTCTTATGAATTAACTGTCTGAAGATGAGATGTAACCGATATCTATTGTTTGGTGGGTAGATGAGACAGAACTGAAGAAGGACGGGAAAGGGCGTCCATCATCCATGTTCGAGCCAACAGAGGCTCCCACCACCTCCCTACGCAAAAACCAGAGCAGCGATGACCTGGTTAGGGACACTCAGGTAAGGGGCAACAAACACATGTCAGATTTCCTTTTACCCACACGAATGCAGTCCCACGTTTAATTTTCTCTCTGTCTCTTATTTCATCTCTGTCAGTCTGCTCTCAAGGTTCCAGTCAAAGTGCCTCCTCCTGTGCCCATCAAGCCCAAGGGATCTGGTATCATTCCTTATGGCAAACCAAGCCTCAATGCAGGCACCTTCCCTAAAGCCAAACCTCACAGCCAGCAGCCCCAGGCTGTCCGGGGTCACAGCCCACTCCCACCCTCACAGAGCCAAACACTCCCCCTACCCCCCAAACAGGACACTCCACCTGCGGCCACGGTACGACCCTTCACCCCGGAGCTGCCCTCCTCCAAAGACTCCAGCCTAAGTAAACCCCAGACCTTAGCGGCCAGCTCCATTTACTCCATGTACACACAGCAGCCCGGCGCAGGGAAGCCCTTCCAGCCCGGTCCACAGAGCGCCCTCAACAGGTCCCAGAACCGCTCCAATGGATTTGTCAGTGGTAAGAAAATCCCTTTTTGCATTGTCACACATTTTAACGATGGAACTGCATTACTGAGATTTCACAGCTAAACGTGGGGATTCCTCTTTGGCTCCCTGGATGTTAAAATGGACAGTGGTACAGATGACACCCACACCGCTGACAAGAACAGCAGCTCCAGAAGAGAGCTGCTGTCTGTTACTTCTCTTTCTAAACACATTCATTAAATGAAGTTTGCAGTTGCAAGAAAAAGAATGTGACAAAATAAACAAAAACAGTCTGCTTAAACTAATACCACACAAAAAATATATTTTCGTGTTTTTATTGAACACAACCTTTAAACATCCACAGTGTAGGGTGTAAAAAGAGTATGTGAACCCCTTACTCTAATGATTTCATCAATCCTGTAAAGACAATTGCAAGAGCACGGCACAGAACAATAAGTAAGGTGAAGATGAGTCCTAGAGTGTCATCTCAGGACTTATAAAAATCTCTGGCAGATGCAAACATCTCTGTTTGCATCTGCAATACATTAAATGTTAAACAAGAAAGGAGAACAAGGCAAGGCCACCACGGAGGAAGCCGCAGCTGTTCAAAAAATATGTAGCTCCGCATCTGAAGTTTGCAAAAGAGCACCTGTATGTTCCACAGCACTGCTGGAAAAATATTCTGTAGACAGGTGAAATCAAAATTGAGTTCTTTGGAAGGAACACCCAACCCAACGTGTGGAGAAAAACAAGCACAGCACACCATCATCAAAATATCACACCAACTGTGAAATATGGTGGAAGGAGCATCATGGTTGGGAGCTGCGTTGCTGCTCCAGGGGTTGGACAGATTGCCATCATCGATGGAAAAAAGAATTCCCAAGTTTTTCAAGACATGTTGCAGGAAAATTTAAGAACATCTGTCCACCAGCTGAAGCTCAATAGGATGAGTGATGCTACCAGGCAATGACCCAAAGCGTAGAAGTAAATCAACAACAGAATGGGGAGTGGTGAATGTTTACATGTTGTTTACATGTTGGAAAACATTAACCGTGAGTAACGAGGGATTACTGTAGTTCAGATAGCAAGTGAAGAAAGTGTTAGTAAATGAATGAATGTGGTTGTGGTGTCCTTACCTCTACAGATTAGTCTGAACGGTGCTTTCTTTTCTGTTTACAGTGTACGGTAAACCAGTCATTCCCAGTGGAGGCTCCCTGCTGCCAGAAAACCCTTACCTGGAACACCGCTCCCCAGTCCCAGAATGTGAGGTAGATCACAGTGGAGCCAGCAACATGGGTCCCAGCCCAACTGAAGGCCCTCAACCAGAGACAGAGCGGATCCCCCGGCCCCTCAGCCCCACCAAGCTGCTTCCATTTATTTCCAACTCCTTCAGGCATCAGAGCGACAGTGAACTGGAAGCCCTGAGAAAGAAGTTCTACAATGCCCCAAGACCCCTGAAGAAACGCGGCTCCATCACTGAAGCAGAGGGTCCAGCAGGGCCCAACATCCAGAAACTCCTCTACCAGAAGACCACACTGGCAGCCATGGAGACCACTGTGACTACACCAACCACTCCCACCTATGCCAGTGACGCAGAGAAGGTTCCAGACGAGTCTGTGGGGCCACTTGATCCAAGCACTTTGTACGGGGCAGAAACACATCCATCAGTGACGGGACAGACTCCAGAGGAAGGACTGAATCAATCTTACACTCCAGGTGTTAATGTCCCTGGTCTTGCCCCTGGCGAACAGACCGATCCACCATCAGCCATCCCAGAGAGCGATCACATTATCCCCCCTCCTCCCCCGTCTCATCCAGCTCCTAAGCTAGATGAAGCTCTTTTCCCACCACCGCCTCCTGCTGGCATGGAGGAAATGGTGCCAAATCTGCCCCCTCCGCCTCCAGAAGGGTTCCTGGAGGAGTTCCCACCATACCCACCACCTCCATACCCCAGTGGAACAGAGGACAGCTTGGGAGAGGACACCTTCAACATGAAGGCTCCTGAGGTGACTGGCCAGGTCACTCTGCCACCGGTACGCATCACCGTCCTGAAACATGAAGAAACGAGCCACTCAGCTGTGTGGCTTCTTACTTACAGTCCACAATATAGTCTTCCCATGTTTACTTTAGTGCTATGTGTAACTTTAAATCCCATCACATGCTTGTTTGTTAGTTCCACAGGGGCAGGTCATGAGTTACAGTTGGTCTACTTTAATCTTTTTAATGGTCTACTGGTAATAGCCTGGTCTGATGTTATATAATCAGATAATCCCTACACAAATACTGTTCTTCTATTGTTTGTGAGGAAAATGGGACGCATTCTGCTTACACTAAGCGGATACTCATCTCACCCCCCACCCCCACCCCCCAAACTAATTAAAGAACATTCTGTGTTGAAAATAAACACCAGTTTACATGTCGATGTCTTTAAGCTCTTAGTCAAACCCTTGAAATGTATTTTATGATGGGGTGAAGGGTTTTAAGCCAAAGCTCAGATCAAATTTATGACCTGTTTTTCCTGCCAATTCCTTCATTTTTGTTGCGTCCATTTAAAACTCAACTGGTTGCATAATCAAGGTTTTAGTGAAAAGAATGTGCTTGTCATAGTTGGGGTTAATAAACAGGATTAGCGATGTTCTTAGAGCTAGGAAACAAATGCCTCCGCTGCTCTCAGTCCGGTCTCAGTGCAACAGAGTGAACATGTCTACCGCTAATGCTTCACCTCCTGGACACACATTTCTCACCTGTGTTTTAGTGGCTGAATTTCAATCATGGTCGTGTCTTTAGGGAAAGAGGACCAACTTGCGCAAGGCTGGATCTGAACGCATCGATCACAGCATGAGAGTGAAGTTCAACCCGCTGGCTCTGCTGCTGGACTCATCTCTGGAAGGGGAGTTTGATCTGGTCCAGAGAATCATCTATGAAGTGAGCTATTTTACTACCTTTCAGTTGTTCTTTTTAGCTAATGCTGTGTCACAGAAGTTTAGATCTGGAAAATCATAAATTAATAATTCTATTCCCTTTTCTCGCAATCACAGGTGGAGGATCCCAGTCAACCAAATGATGAAGGCATCACTGCGCTACACAACGCTGTCTGTGCTGGACACACAGAGATCGTCAAGTTCCTGGTTCAGTTCGGGGTTAACGTCAATGCTGCTGACAGCGACGGCTGGTAGGTTTACATTCACTGAGTGGGTTCATTCAGGATTCTTGTATCTGAGCCTCAGACAGACCTCTGATGTTAAAATTAGATTATAGATCTAATTTCAGTTTAGTAGTTGGTTAACATCAGAAAATGTAATATTTTAAAGAAAGTTCATGTTTATTTCCAAACTTCTCATTTCCGTCCCCCTTTTTCTGCTGTTCTTGTCTCTTTTCTTCCGTAACGTAGGACGCCTCTTCACTGTGCTGCATCCTGCAACAATGTGCAAGTGTGCAAATTCCTGGTAGAGTCTGGTGCGGCGGTGTTTGCTATGACTTACAGTGACATGCAAACAGCTGCTGATAAATGTGAAGAGATGGAGGAAGGCTACACCCAGTGCTCTCAGTTCCTTTATGGTCAGTAAAAGTTGTAGTTTTTTGCTAAGAGTGAATACTAATATTTGTCCTGTGACAACATTTCCTACAAGTAACTTATTACTCTTTAAATCTGTCCGTCCTCAGGTGTTCAAGAAAAGATGGGCATCATGAACAGGGGGGTGGTCTACAGCCTCTGGGACTACAACGGTGAAAACCCTGATGAGCTGTCATTCCACGAGGGAGACTCGATGACCGTCATCCGGAGGGAAGACGAGGACGAGATTGACTGGTGGTGGTCGCGTATGGGTGACGCAGAGGGCTACATTCCACGCAACCTCCTTGGGGTGAGGCATAAGTGAAAGTAGAAACATTTATGTTTAAATGTGCTCTGGTAATAAGTCTTTTTCTTTTCCCTGGAACAGCTCTATCCCAGAATAAAACCAAGACATAGATCCTTGGCTTAGAACGTGGAGAGCCCTGCACATTCCAGTCTGCCACAGACCTAAAACACACAAACCGGCTTTAACGGACCAGAGAAGAGAACACTGCTGAACTGGAAAGATGAGGACTGAGCAAACAATATGAAGGATCAACTTTTTCTGGCACTTTTTTCCTGCATCTTCAGCAGAAGAATTCTCCCTCACTCATTTTACATAACATGTCGTACTGTGTACTACAGACACTATTGGCTTTCTTTGTCTTTTATTCCACTCTGGTTTTTTTTAATGGATTTCTCAGCTGCAGAAACTCAGTTGTCAGTACGTAAATGGAACAGGCAGTATTGTTATTGCTAGAAAGTGATTTTTACACCTTTTGAATTGTTTTTTAAAACCTGTTTTCTGGGCTGTTAGTTATTTTCAACACACTCAAAGCTCTAGATCTCACATAGCCAACCAGCGGATGATAACGTTTTATTTTTTTTGTCTTTTACCATGACAACCTCTGGGATCTTGATGCTCATTATCTTTGTTTTGTGACTGTGCCTCTGTATAACTGGAAGTGGAGGTCTAAAGTTTCATTTGAGACCACCCCTGTTCTGGCCAAACAAATACAAAACAAGTAATTGGTGGAAAATCATTGATGAATCTTTTAATTGATCATTCTGTTCTGTGATACCCAGTCTTCTATCACTCCATGGCACGTTGTTAAGGTGCCATGAATAGTGAGTATACATGTATTTCTGTCACACTGAGTAGTTAAATATTACAATAACGATTATATTGTTATAAACTTTTTGACAAAGAAGGAAATGTCAAGTAATATGAATTTTAAAATTTTTATAACAGCATTCCATGACAATATGATATTGTAAGAAGGCAAGAATAAAACTTGATGTTTTGTAGTTAGGAGTAAGAGAACACTGTATTGTAGAATCAGACAAATCAAAAAATCTAAACAAGCTCCCAAAACTCCTCATCACCTGTCTGTCATTGCAGATGTATTTATTTTTGTTATTTTTTTTAATCCTCGTGTCAGAAATATAACCACATATGTACTGTAGTATTTCAAAGATTCACAATAAAATACTTTGTACTGAGTGTGTCTCCAAACATGTTTTATGCTTAACATCTACTGCCCCCTGCTGGGCAGGAGGTGAAAACAACTCCGTCAAAGTTGCTGCACAAAGGTTGAAACCTACAGAAGCATCTGATGTGGAAACAGGATAGAAATGAATTAAGCACATAATATAAGTAATACAAACAAAGTGAGAAAGACTTCTAGTGAGTAGAAATAATAATAACCTGAAAATAACAAAGTTGAAGAGCATCACTTTATTTTTCTATTTTTTTATTTTGTTTGATTTGGAAATGATTGGATATCAATCACAGTGGTACTCAGCGAAATGATTGAACCAATGCATTTGATAATTTTTTTTTAATTTATCATAAATAAACAGTTACCTCCCATTATAATTTACCAAAACAGTAAAACATGAATGTGCATAACAGACCAAGTTGCATATGTCAAAATTAAAGGAAGAGATTGTCATCATCATAAATATGTAGACAGAAACACAAGGGCGTTTCAAGGATAAATCAGACATAAATCATCCTGAAAATGTCTAAGATCAGAGAATAAAGTTGTAAAATCCTTGCTGTTTATTGTCTATTAAATGTTTTGTTACCTGTAGAAGATTTTGGACTGAAACTTTTCACTCATGTTCAATTAAAATGAAAGCAAATTTTCTCATGTTGATAAATTGGAGTCCACTTTTCTGTGCCTCTTGATAAGGTTGGAGATTACAGTATGCTGTGTCTTAGGTGAGTGAGCATGTAAAACATAAAAAAAGAAAAATCTCATTTGTCTTTTACTTTACTGCCTCAAGAGGAAGTAATGACTGGAAATGTAATAATCATAATCCCAAAAAGCACAAATTCACCAGATTGTGGCAAAAAAAATAACAATTAAAATTCAAAGTTTAACTTACCTGCAGGTAAAATATTATAATCTCACAAGAAAATAATGGTAGCTGACGTTCCTGGAACTGTTAATGAATTTATGTTGATGATATGACTTGATTATAATCCTAGGAGCTCCATCTCGCAGGAAAAACAAATGACAGAGTTGAAGTGACTGTTTGTGACTGTTTTCAGAACAGATTTATCTGTCATACCAAACATCCCCCGAGTCTGGAGGTGCGCTTCATAGATGAAATAAAGATGTTTATGAAGTGCTACTTCACGCGGGACTGTACAATGGAAAAAAATATTCTCTGAAACCCACTAGTGCCTTCATTAGAAATAATGAAAATTCATCCTTCAGTTTTACCACAGATTTCAAATTTATAGGAAATGTAAAGAATTGCCTTCATTCGTCCATTAGGAACCAAGAAAGTTTGATGGAAATTATTCCAATAGTAATATATTTGATTGTGAAGAAGAAGTCGTGGCCCTGCAGATAGAGAGGCTGGAATTTAGTTGTATAACATATGCATGTATAGCATTGTGATATCTGTCACGCTCAACATCTTAGCTTGTATGTCTGCTTCCTCAATTACCAGATCATTTAGATCTGGAGTCCAAAAATGTAAAAACAATTTGTGATTGGAATGTTAGGCGACAGTTCTGAGATGTTACTTAAAGTCCGGCAATCAGTTCATGACGTTACGATGAAAGACGCACATCTTTTGAAGTATCATCTCCAGCAGTGCTGTCTTTCCTCATTGAAACTGTCCTCTTGCATTATGGGTTTACTACAGCTAAATATTTAAACCACAGAGCCTATGCTTCACAAAGCTCTGCTGAATTGCAATAAGTAGTTGAGATAAAAGAATAGATTCAACATTAATGCTCTCATCCATAATTGATGCATACATTCATTATAGATTACAGGTTCTGTTTAACTGAAATAAAATCCTACTCAGATTGATAGATAGCTGTTGTTTTTGCCCATCTGATCACAAATCTCATTGATCTCTGCACATTAGCATGAGCCTCTTGTGTCTAAATGAGAAGTGTGATGAACACAGACAAAGTAGTGATCTATATCATTACGGTACTGTTATCTTGTAATTTACTGATATTTACCCCAACTAAATCCCCTCTGAACCTTTTATTTCATTTGGTTTGTGTATCTCGGAGAGAATGATGGGCATATTTTTCTGCTGTGGCATTTCATTAAGTGTTGAATTCCTGTCTACATAACATCCATATTTACTGGGATGTGAGACCTGCTTCAACACGAATCACATCCAATCAGGAAATGCAGAATGGAATATTAGATAAATAGATAGATAGATAGATAGATAGATAGATAGATAGATAGATAGATAGATAGATAGATAGATAGATAGATAGATAGATAGACAGACAGACAGACAGACAGACAGACAGACAGACAGACAGACAGACAGACAGACAGACAGACAGACAAAACACCGTACGTGTAATTCCACCCATCTCCACTAGGTGTCAGCGTAGGGCCGCCGAGTCGCGTTCGTGCTGTTTTGGCTTGGACTCGTCGCTGAAACGCGATCAATCAACAGCCAATCAGAATCGGTTAAACATTGACACCTGTTTCGTTGGTGAGGGGAGGGGTGACGTCACTGCGGGGGGGGGGAGGGCCACCTGTTTGTGCGTAATACGTGGAGACCAGGCTGTGTGTGTGTTAAACAGTGTCCCCGGGTTTTAAATCTCGTCTGGAGCTCCGCGTCCATCTCTGCGTGGAATTAGTGACGTGACGTGTTTCAGGTAAAATACACTGAACGTTACACGGTGATCACTGGATTTACCTGTACTGGACCTAAAATACCTTCACTGGTGTAGTAACTAAGTAGTTTACTCGTGTTGGTGTGTGTGCAGTGTTACTGGTTTGAACACCATGGCTGCGTGGTGAACTTGTTTAATCTCATTTGCGGACATTCTGCTGTAGTCTTGTTAACAGTCAAACTTGTTTAGTAGAACATTTTACAAACGTGGAGTGAATTCCTGCTCTGTCGTTTCCTGACGTGTCAGTAGCTGCGTGTCCGTGTCGGTGTGTGTGAACCCGGTCTGCGTCGGTGGCTGGATGTCAGTCCGCCGACCGGGAACGTGGAAATAAATCTATCATCATCATAAAATGTTCTATTTATTAGCCTCTGACTGACTGGTTGTGTTGAGTATTGTATATTAACAGATCAGTTAAAGTCCGGTTTTGTTTCATAAATATTTTAAAAAAAAATAATATTCACTCTTTTTTTAATTTTCCACCATTTTTATATAGTTAATGAGTTTTCACCTCAAGCCTAATTTAACTGTTGGTTCTGTTGAATTTTATAATGACTTCAGAATTTCTTTTAGTTTTGTTTATATCTCAGGGTTCTGTCACCGCCTGTCAGTGAGATTCAGCTCCGTCCAAATGGAGCTACCGTGAGAGCGTGACGTCATGTGATGTCATGGAACACAGTCTGTCACAGTCTGTGACGTCACATCACAAAAACACTAGTTCCACCTTCACCAAGAAGGGCTTGGTTGTTTGTTTGTGGAATCACTAAAGAAGTTTTGGACAGATTTTGATGACATCTTTGGAGAAGTGGAGGCTAAGATGCTGATCACAATCATCGTCTTTATTTACTGTATGAGGTAGAGCCAAAAAGAGATTCATGTCCAGCTGTATGGACTGAACTCTACTGGATCACGCACATAATTTTGCTTCACAATCCTGTGATGACATCCAAGCATCTATCACACATTTAAGTATGAGCTAGTCTGGATCTGGTGATGTCATGGAACAGAAAATAAAAAAAACAAAAAAAAAATCATGCAGAATTGTGACCTGAGAACAAACGGGAGCCAAAACTGCAGGTTCAATCAGGAGTCAAAGAAATCGTCAAAAACTCCTGAGCTGGATGGAAAATTTAGTTTGATGTAAAACCAATTAAGTTATAGTCTGATTCTAAATTATTTGAGCAGCACTTCATGATGGAGGTGTCATATTCTGGGGGTGGGACAATCAGTGGGCAGTAGCTGTTTGGTGCAGTGACACAATGGGCCGCACTCAAACACTTAATGCAGCGTCTGGGTGTGCTGGAAGACAGATTTGTCCACTGCAGCTCCTCCTCACATGTTGAGGTAGATTCCATTAAGAATCCCTTTAATTCATGCCTGAATTAGCGTTTAACATCCTGTTGACATTGTTTGTGCTTTGTCAGTCTAATCTCCTCTGTCGACTGCCAAACTATGAACTTTAGACTTTAAAACATTTCTGCATTTGGACCAAACCAAGTCTTGCCAAAGAATGGAAAGATTCTGTTAAACACACTGAGGTTGTTGTCAGCACTTTTATAGATGGTTATTAACAACAAGCCGCTAACACACTGACCATACAGTTTTGCATTTTTTGTCTCTTTTGTTATATTTCCAGAATAACTCCAGTCTGAACTGTCAGTTTTAAAGATGCTGCATTCATATAGTGTGTATGGGAGTATACAGAAAGAACAAACAGAGTTCAGTTCTGTTGGATTCCTTTTGTGTCTGTCAGACAAGAGTGATTTGAGGCAGTGTGTCTCAGTAGGCGCTCAGCTCAATGGCTCTGACTGTAATCTTTTCTACCATTAGTCACTCAAATACAGGGTTTGGAATCCTTGGGGACGGTTGTTGTTTGGTGTTGATGGAGCCTTCATTGCATTGCTCCATTCTCCCTGCTCAGGCAGGTGTACACATACAGTACTTTATAATTGCCTGATAAAATCCATTTTGGTGAATGAATGTCATGGGACACTGAGGGCTGGCAGAGGGATCGGGAGGAAGACAGATCAGAAGTGGTAGGCCGTGGGAGGCAGAGTCCTGGTGTCAGCCTCGTTTTCATGTCTTACACTCTCTAAAAGTTTGGACTCTTGTGCCCAGTGGCCAACTACAGTATTTTCCGCAGTATAAGCCGCACCTAAAAGCCTTTAGTTTTCTCAAAAGCCAACATAGCTCCTTATAATCCAGTGTGCCTTATAGTGCAGAAAATACAACTGATAGCGTCTGCATTGATAGGGTTCCTACGCTAACATCAGGAGTGATCAATTTAAGAAGACAAGGATTCATGAACATCATGTTGTCTCTTCACTCTTTGGTTTGCTGTGTTTCCCTTGGTGACACATTTCCATCTCAATATGCTTCCCCTTCCTCTTGGAAGAAGACCACATGAAGACCGTTTGTGACTGACAGACTGTGACTGAAGGGACCAAGACCCTGTCAGCCCATCTGAAGGCTTCGGTGTGCATGAGTCAGATAAATGACTTCTAAAGAGCCCCTCAGTGCATCTCCTCTGCCACCTTTTAACAGGAGCTTATATTAGGCTGATGGGGGCACTTGACACCTCGTCAGTGTTTGACAGGCCTCAGGAGAGGCAGCACATCCTGACAGAGAATGCACAACTGACATAATTGGTGTCTCCAAAGCCTAGTGAGCAGAATAGAGCTGTAATTACCTGTAAAAAGTTATCACTAGTGAAGTAGTGGGATTTCCCAAGCAGCTTTAATCCAAGAAGTTATCAGACAGCTTTGTTTCCAGTGTGTTTTGCGGTTTATTGCTTCACCTCTGGACGTCCATAAAAAGGATTTGCGTCGTGCTGCCCGTGCGTTTAGATTGACTTCTAGCCATCAGTTTTGCAGAGAAAAGAAATCAATCAGTGACAGTTCTTGTCGACTTTTATACCAAACGTACTGTCAAAGTAATCAATTTGCCATCAGGAATGTTATTAAAAACTTTTCCAAAGGTATGATTTCGGAGTTGGGCACTTCAAAAGTCATTTCACTTCAGGATGCTAACGTGTGAAGAGTTCATCTAAACCCACCTGTAGTTTTCATGTCTTCACGTCAAATCACACAGGGAATGACTACAAAATGAAGAAGCGATGTCTAAATCTGAAAAACCTGCAAACAGCAGAGAACAGATGGATCGCCACATCTATAGGGACATTCTTGAATATAATTTAAAAACAAGCAGGACACGTCCACATTTTAAGTTTGAATCTACATATATGTAGTCTTTTAGTACCAACATCCAGTTTTCTTTCCAAAGAAACCTGGATGTTGGTACTCGGCACGCACGCGCACACACACACACACACACACACACACACACACACACACACACACACACACACACACACACACACACACACCCACACACCCAATCTCCTTTCTCTCCCCTCCTCTCCCTTCACTCCTCCCAAAAGAAGAGTCTTGTTCTGCTGGAGAAACATTGGTATTCACAGCCCCCCACACACACACATAAGCACATCTTAGAGATGATCATATTTCTCTCTCCGTCCTCCGGTGGATTCAGCTCCTCTCAGGTACGTCTGAACCGGCGTCAGACCGCATCTGTCTGCTTCATTTCACATCACCGTTTCATCCTCGTTTCTTTGCTCGTGATGCACACAGCTTTGATTTACGGTCTCCTGTGGTCGATGGTATTTTACGGACATGTGTTTAGACTCTGCTTTTGTTGCCCCCCTCCCCGTGCCGGACTTTGCATCACAGTGAACCAATCATTGATCCACCAGAGCCTCCAATATTTGTAGAGCGAACATCTCTGTGGATATCATTGTGAAATGACTTTGTTTCATGTGTTGGAAGTGTTCCACTCAACTTTGCCATCATTTTGAACTTCTGTGTCATTTTAAAATGACATATCCCCACAGTCACATCATTATCTGTCTGCTCTGCTGTTGAAATGACAGCTAACGCTAATGATTTTGTCTGTTTTTTGTTTTGTTTTTTCAGTTCTTTCCACACCGCTGGTGAAAGCGGCTGCCTTTCTGCCTGCCAGCGTTTGTCAGAGTGCCTTTCTGTGCAGGGGTGTGTGTGTGTGTGTGTATGTGTGTGTGTGATTCATAGGGTGAATATGCTTGTCTGAGTGCCCCTGCATGCGTGTGTAGCTGTGCTGGAGAGTGTGTGTTCCATGAGACGCCTGGAAGAGATGGAGAGAGCTCCGTCCTCGGCGGTGCAGCTCCTGCTGCTGAGCTGCTGTGTGTTCGCTGCAGCCGGCTACCCGTTCCAAACGCCGCTGGACCTGGATGTGACGCCACGAATCACAGTGCTGAGCAGCGGTAAGCACACACACACACACACACACACACACACACACACACACACACACACACAAGCACTCAGTGGAGTTTGTTTTAAAATGTTTATGTTTGGTAACGTTGTGTTCATGTTCTATTGATTCTCTGATCCATAAATCGGTTACAGAAGAGGCTGCTAAACTTAAACTAACTTCAACTAAGTTTCCTTTAACTGGATCTCAGTAAGACACAAACACTAATAATCAATATTTTCTGACAAAGATCAGAAACAAAACAAATTTCATAGGGAATATTATTTGGTTTATTTTACATCTCTTTAATTAGCCTAAAATTCCACAAGCCTTTCATATTCTCATTTCTCATTATTAAAGAAGTGCATTTATTATTTATATATATTTTTAATCACAGTTGCTTAAAAAGGCTCCGGATTCCAACAGGATGGCGCAGATGGAATTCCATCTGTTTGCAACTTTTGCAGTCTAACAACGTTGAATCAGAGCCATCATCCTCTGAGGGGGGTGGGGGGGTGTACATCCTCGTTGTCTTTTTATTCCTCACTAGTGTGACATGCCGTGGGAATTTCATAATAAATGCTTATCTATGTTTCACTTGTGTCAATGAAGCTGGGTTATTGATCATTGAATCAATATGTGCATCCAGAGTGATCAATCGTTGGAGCCGCTTTGGCTTAGGAGGAAGAACTTCTCAGAGTCACAGTGGGTCGATCCTCAGCCCCGTAGATGTAAGATGGTTTGTGTGAATGGGTGAATGCTGGCTTAAAGCGCTTTGAGTTATCAGCCGGACTAGAATGGAAACGTGTTCATTAAAGCACCGTCCTTCACATCACACCAGTAGTTTCTGAATAGAATTTGACCCTCAAATGTTGAAAATAAAATTATGATGAATAAAAATTCAGTTCAGTGCAATATATTACATTAAATGTTGTGGTTTAGGAGGTATTTTTTAAACTGAGAAGAAGAAATGATTTATTTGTTTCTCTAGTATTGCAGATGCTGCATTCAGGGTTGCTTTATATTCCACCCCCCCCACCCCCACTCCCCCCGACTCTTCCTCCTCAGTCTCACATTTGCCATCATTTCGTAGTTTTTTTTTTTTTTTAATTGGACTGTGATTATTATTCATTTATCTGTGAGTGATGGCATGCAGCCCGAGGTGATACAGACACGAAAAGCCCGCTTCTAAATCCCCGCAGAGCATTCAGGGAGGCTAACACCAGCGCAGGTAGTTGAGAAACCCAGTAACCATGACAACTGTTGTAGTGTGGCGCAAGACTGCCATATACAGTGTTTCTCTCTCGTGCGTGTGTGGGCAACTCTGTGTGTAACTCCATTAAAGCTGTTATCTGATCCTGGAATTCATTTGTTGATGCACAGTGTGTGAGAGAGATTTTCTCACGTCCACACTTTGACTTGTGGCCAAGTTGACTTTATGAGGCCTTTGTGTGGGACGTCCTCCCACTGTTCTTGTAAACAGTTGTCTTTCTCACAATACATCACCTACCCCCCCCCCCTTCCCCCCGTTACTCCACTTACTATGAGACCTTTTTGTTGACGCCTTTTCTCCGTTTCTGTAAACCGTCAGTGAGTCCACAGGTCCTCCTGGATGATTCATCTCTTCTCCTGCAGCTCTGTCGGTTTCTCATCCACTACTCCTCTGCTACTATCACTCTACTTTTAATTTTTCGTTTCAGTTCCATTAACTTTCTATTCCTCCACATTCACTCTTGTTTTTTCTTTCAATCCTCCGCTAGAAACAAAATGAGGATGGGGGGGTTCAGACAATCTCAGGTTTTCCTTTCCTTCCATCAAACACACAACAGCCAAGTAGTGGAGGTGTCTTTTGCTATTTAGGGACTTTTGTTGTTGGTGTTGCCATTGTTTCCATGGTTACAATTTGAATTTTAGCATATAGTGTGTGGGGTCAGATGGTCTCAGATGAGGGTTTCCAGCTCAGCAAGGCTTCAATGTTGTTCATAAAACTTTATCAGCACAATTTTCCGTGTTGTGGTTGTGGAGAGAGATTCTTTGAGATATTGTTGGTGATTTTTTTTTTAAAAAAATTCTTTTTTAGTTCTCATTTTGAAAATTGAAAAGTTCTCTCAGATATGCAGCAAACAAGAATTGTAATCAACAGGGACAGGATAGGTAACTGTTTTACATCTTTATTTAGCTGCTGTGGTGGAGGATCAGGACTACTCCATGCTCGTTGTTTCCAATCTATGTTTCTGTTCTCCTAATGAGGAGATTTCAATGTGCAAATTTTCCACTAATCTTTGAAATATATGTTTCTTAGCAACCTAAATTCAAAGCCGTTAAACCTTTAGTGTAGTTACATCACCCACACACACACACACACCTGTGTTTCCTCATTGCAGCATCACTTCCTATGAAGAAGACAAACAATGTGGAATGAATTCATCAAGGGTTAGTGATTTGACATATTCCAGCTCTCAGACGTCTCTGCGTACACTGAGAATTTTAAAATTTATTCAACCAGTTTTAGTTTTTGAATATTTTTTTTACGCAGCGTTGCCTGTTATGCCATTTGCGTAACATAAACAAGGCAGTCAGAGACTGCAACATCCTGTGTCACCCCTGAATTCCAAATTTTACCCTGACCTACTTGCATAGGTCAAAGATCCAAGCTAATTCTCAGACTTACTGTCACTGATCAAAGCACTAGCTTTGATCTATAGTCTTACACTGGCCTTCTCCCTCATCTTTCTATCTTATCCGGTTCCTGAGTGTACAAAAGTTGAAATTTGATCTTTACCTAGTTTTCTCAAGGTCATCGTCTCATTTTAATCCCCTATGCTGTTCGAGTAATGTGCTTTTTGTTTCATCTTTCTATCTGCAATGGTTGCGAAGATGTTTGGTGCACTAACGGACGGACGGATGGACACACGAACACTGACAATTACAATACATCACCGCTTTGAAGCGGGATGTAACGAGCCTGATGCTGGTGTGAATTTGTGAGTATGGCGGTCACGTCACAATCTGACGCCTGGAGCTTCATAGAGCCTCTGAACATTATGTGCTGTACTGATCAGCTGAGGTCCAGGACTGTTTGCTCTGTAAATAATCTCATCTGGGCTCCTCTTACTGCCCCTTTATCTCATTTTGCTGTACAATGAACCAAGCATGCTTTTCTCATATTAAGATGAAAACCAAGGCCAAAATGTTTGTTGTGTAAACATCAGATCAACTAATAAATCTCCCTCTGTTGCGTCAAACTCTAGCCCAGGTTGTTTTGAGTTTCCTGTGTCCAGCTGTTGGGCATTATGTGCCTCGATGCTCGGATTACACGTGTCAAACTCAGGCATTGCGTCAGCTGTATTGGATTTTCTTCACTCACAGTAAAACAGTCTTATCAGACAGGAAAAGTTATTGTTCTGACAATCCTGCACAGATAATGTTCCCCTTCTTACTGCTGGGTACGTGGGAGGAAAAGCAGACACCTGTTCACCCAGGAGCATTGTGGGATGGGAGCTGCTGATGTGAGCGGGGTGGATCATGTCTGGCGGCAGCTGAGAAGAATTTTAATGATGACGTTACTTGATAGCCACACTTCAGCACGACAGGTGGAAATGAATCGGAAGTCTAAAGAGGAGCTGAGCTGAAAGGCAACTCGAGCGCCGTCAAAACATCCGAGAGGAAAACTTGTTCGATGTTCAGTGATGGCTTAGAAAGACAACGCTGTTTGCTGACATCATAGTTGACTTGTTGTGGTTCTAGCATGCAAAGAGACTCTTTGTGACGTGTGTGTGTTTGTGTGTGTGTGTGTTAACAGGTGAAGTCACGGTTACACAAGCTAAGTCCTGATAGATTGTATGTTTAGAGCTTACGTAACACTCCCTCGTCTTGTGGCTATGGCCAATGACTCTACGGTATGTCTTGTATGCATCTGTGTGTGTGTGTGTGTGTGTGTGTGTGTGTGTGTGTGTGTGTGTGTGTGTGTGTGTGTACACTTGTCCATGCTGAGTGTTTGCATGAGGGAACCACATAAGTATCTGGTCCTGTCAAACAGAGTGGATCCCAGTGTGTGTGGACGGAGCAGAGAAACGCAGAAACCACATCCGCTAGCAGCAGATCTGCAGGCTAAACATTAACATTAAATATGAAATGTTAAACACGCCTCAGTAGTGTTTAACTGGTGTCATTGGACTTCTATCTGTATCTAGACTGACACCCCCTCCCTCGTGGGTTTCCACAGCTATTGGATGCACTGTCATGAAATGTCGTAAAGACATCAATGTTCACAGTATTCTGTGCATAAGTTAAACACTTTCTTTTTTCTTTCATGCATGATTTTATTCTGCCTTTTTTTTGCTATATTTGTTTTTCTCATCTCTAGAAATTCTTGCCAAGAGACGACCTGATGAACATGACCAGTTTTATACCTGTCCAACATCAGTTTGTTGTCATTAGAGCTATGAATGTCATATTTTCTTTTAAACCAGGTACCTTCTTCCTTTCGGAATACACCATCTTACCCAAACACAGATGCAGCCTTAGATGTTATTAAAACACATGCTATTCTTCTTCTTACACTTGCATTCTGCTGATTCGACGTAGAGCTGTCTGGTTTGGTAGTTTTTGTGGCGGTCAGAAAAATACACCATAAAAACTTGAAAAACAGTCCAAATTATGGGTTCTGTCCTGATATTACCCCACGCCCTCATGATGGTTTGTGGGACTCATCAGTGGAAACAGCTGACTTGGGGGAATAATTGTAAATTATCTTCCCTAATTCAATTTGTCATTGTTTAAAATGCAACAAACAGAAGATTCTGACGTGATGTGATAGATAGGAACATGCAGATCCTGGCTTATTATGTCTATTTGAAAATGGTGATTGACCATCAGATTGCTACTGATTAATGATCTGTGCTCAAATCACATCTGATACAGCAGCTATTTATAATCATCACACTGTTCCCATTTTCTCATTTATCATGAATTTGACTTATTTTAGACCAAACACAAGGAACATCCAAAAACACACAAAGAGATTTTCTGTGCAGATAAAAAGTAATGAAATTCACTAAAAGCAACTTTGTCCTTTCAATCTGAAAACATTTCCTGGTTTTCAGAAGGAAAGAGCGAGAATGTAGCTCTACATCACACTTTGAGAATTTCATCACAGAAGATGGAGAGATTTCTATCCCTACCTTCATTGTTATGCTGTCAGGTTTGATTGAAAAACTGCTCACTTGTCTCCTCATGCTTCGCCCAGCTCTGATGACTTGATGCACGTTAGTGATCTTTTTAAGGCCATTGAGAGAGTTCGGTTCATGTATGCATATTCACCAGGGTGTTTATATATATATATATATATATATAATTTTTTATTTTTTTTTTCATTTCAAAGCATCTCGTAAATTTGAAGATAACACACGTACACATGTCCAGTTTTACTACAGATATGAAATTGTGAAATATTATTAATAAAAATGAACGGTAGAATTGTCTGATCCAGACTAACTCCCGTAGAAAGAGACAAATAAATAATCAATACCGGCAGCATTATATGGAGCTATGAATGGATCAAGCTGTTTCTGTGGATGCAATAATAGCAGATGGGGAAAGAAAGGGTTGTCTCCATTGTTATTCCTCCAGCTGACATGAAATTATTTCTAAACATTCCCCAACATTCCACTGAAATGAGAAATTAACTGATAACACATCACACATTCATCCACTGAGGAGCATGTGTGGTGAATAAAAGTCTCTGCTTCACCAGTTTTAACGGAGGCAGGTTGAAAAATGTCTCCCTCACGCACAACCAGTCCTTTCTCCTGTCCTCCTCTTCCTCAGGTGTCCAGGTTTGTGGGCGCTTCCAATCCGCTGCAGTCAAGTACGGCACCATGCTGCTGGAGGCTGACAGCGAGCGTCTCTACGTCGGCGCCCGGGGGGCTGTGTTTGCTCTCAACGCCTCTGACATCTCAGCTGAGCCCGCTCTCGCTGTGAGTTGTGTTTGCGTCGGTGTTGCGGTAGATTGTGTTCTTCCTCTGCCACATCTGTAACTCTTCCGTGGCTTCATTAACTATTCCACTATTTTTTTTTTAGTCAACAATATTCATTCGACTGTTACCCCATGTGTATTTCTGTGTGTGTGTGTGTTGTCGCAATGACTCAGACGTTTTGCATAAACGTACATATAAATGAGAAAGAACCTACTGTAAACTCTGACTCTAAATAGAAACAGAATCCATCCACTTCTACGACTGAGCTATTCTGGAATAGCTAGAATTTTCTAAAAGCATTCGGAAAGCAGATGATATCCTAATCCTATTTTTTACACACAATTCGATTGAAAACAAAGTCCAAAAGTTTCAGCCAATCAGTTTTATTGATTTATGTAAACATGTGCTTATTTTGCAACATGTCTCATAAATGTTGGGACAGAAGCAACAAAAGACTGAGAAGACCATTCTACATTTTAAGAGGTGGTTGATTGTGACAGGCCATTAAGGGATGTCAAATACTAGTGCAACAGTCTAAACTATTCTGTCCCAAACATTTTGCACAATTGTAACCAGCTTAAAGACTTCACCGTAATACATTAATAATATTGTCAAAGGCTTCAGAGAGTTTGGTGAGATCTTTCCCCGCGAGGGGCCAGAACTGAATTACGGTCACATGCGGTCCTTCTTTCCACTATTTGGAATGCTGGGTTCACATTCCAAATAGTTTTTGGAAACTGTGAATGTTGTGTCCTCTGGGTTCAAAGGGAAAAGTTCCATCTAGCTTTCTGTTGACTTAAAAGATTAAAAAAAACAGGCTCTGTCATGACGTAGGGAAGGTGTGTTCAAGTCTAACAACATTTGCTGCCATCCAGACGGCGTCTTATTGCCAGAAGGAAGTAGAAATTCAGTTTTTATATTTGTTGATATTTTACTGATTTCATGTCTTTGTTTGGTCTGCTTCTGTCTCCTCAAGCAAATATAGGAGATTAAAGTCAACTTTCCTGAAGTAGAAAACATGCAACGAAATGTGGCAATAAACCCATAAGCTTTAGTTGAAAATTCTTAGTGTGTTTGTATGCATGAATGTGTGTGTGTGTATGTCTATATATATATATATATATATACATATAAATACTGTATATACGTGTATATATATATATATATATATATATATATATATATATATATATATATATATATATATATATATATATATATATATATACAGAGAGAGAAAGAGAGAGAGAGGCACTCACACACACACATACAGTATATAGACACACAGTAAAAAATTACATCTCATCTGTTGTGTATTTTTTGTGGAATTTAATTTGATGGTGTCAGTGATGAAACCAGCCTTGTCTCTTATAATGTACTGTATGTTGTGTGTTGTGCATTAGATTGAGTGGGAAGCCTCCCTGGAGCAAAAACGCCAATGTCTGCTCAAGGGAAAAGACAATAAGGTACACGTTTTGTTATTCTTTCTCCCTCAGTCCTTTCTTGTCATCGTTTGTCTGCTTGTCAATTCTATTGATATCCGTTGTTCATTGGGACTCATCTTACGATCTTTTCCTGCTTCTTCTTGCAGACGGAATGTTTTAATCACATCCGCTTCCTCCAGAGGTTCAACGCCACTCATCTTTACGTGTGTGGGACTCATGCCTTCAGTCCGCTCTGTGCATACATCGTATGTCAATGCAGATACGTTACAGCTTTTCAAGTGACATTTAATGCATGCAGCACTGGAATATTATTCATCATATTCAGCTGTCTGTCTTAACTTTGGTCTTTTCCTTGTGTAGTTTTATTTCCATGATGTTTTCCATTAAATTAAATGTCTTCCTCTTGTGTCCTGTACAGGAAGAAGAGAGGTTTGTGATGTCATCTCAGCCCGAGGAGGGCAGAGACAAATGTCCTTATGGGCCGACAACAGGCTATACTGCCCTCATCGTTGGTAAGACTAAAAAACTCTTGGTCACTTCAGAGGTTTCCTAAACACTGAAGAAACTCATATGAACTGTTTTTCCTCCAGATCAGCAGATGTATACTGCTTCCCAGTACGAGTTCAGGAGTTTTCCAGATATCCGCCGCAACTCTCCTGCACCCATACTGAAGACAGAAGATGCCCCAACCCGCTGGCTAAATGGTGAGCTGACCAAACCGTTTACTTCACACCAGTAGTGACGTCCATATCAGCAATCATCTACTCTGCTGAAGTAGCAACACAAACTCTATTAGAGCTTTAATGCGTTATTTATATTCCTTATATCACATGAATTGATTCTTAAGGCCTGACAGCATAGTTTTCCCTTTGCTGACAGGTTGTCTGCAGTCTGTCAGTCCAACACCTGAACACATTTATTAAAACTGCATGAAGTGCCATAGAATTGATTAATAAAATCTTAATAATTTCTTCTCACACAGCTATGAAGCAAATATCATAAAACAATAATTTAATCTTTTCCTCCAAACGCAGAGGCAGATTTTGTGGGATCTGCTCTGGTGAGGGAAAGCTTAGGCAGCAGCACCGGCGATGATGACAAAATCTACTACTTCTTCACGGAGAGCAGCCATGAACAGCCCACAACCTCCGGCCACAGCAGGGTGGCACGGGTCGCACGGGTTTGTAAAGTAAGTGCAGCTTAACAATCGTGATGTGCAGCTTTGCATCAGGCCTGGCTGAGTGAAGTCTGGACTGATGATGGGAGAGTGTGCTGTAATGGATGAGGGGTAAGATACGGAATGCATTTGTAACAAGGTCCTGGTGATCTGAGGAGCAGCCTGTCGCTGATGAATGGGTTTCAATGAGGCTTAATGTATGAGGAATACAGTATGTGACTACAGCAGATCATCTGAGTCGCTTCCTCTGCTGCCTAACATGTGAATGCTATTCCCGTGCAAAGGGATTTCAAATTGCAAAGGGCAACAATATAATGACGTGAAACCCTTGTATGATATTTTGCGTCAGGTTGAATGCATCACAAACGAAAAAGCAAAATGATGTGACTTCCTAGAGTTCTAGAGCTGTGGACTTCAGTAAGATGTTTTTATTGGGAGCCTGTAAATAGGTTGTAAGCTTACCGAACATATCATTAAAGCTTTGGTTTGCCATCTGTTGTGCTCTTTAGGGAATTCAACTCCCCTTCTGTTCAGTCTGCTCTGTCATTTTTCCAGGCCTTACCTCACTTGACCCTCTGCCTCCTCCTCCATTTCTCCCTTGTTCATTCATTTCTCAGGGGGACCGGGGAGGCCGTTTAACTCTTCAGAAACGGTGGACATCCTTCCTCAAGGCCAGGCTGATGTGCTCCTTGCCTGAGTACAACTTCCACTTCAACGTGCTCCGCAACATGTTTTTCATGCCCGGCCCGATGCCACAAGACACTCTCTTCTACGGCATCTTTGGATTGGAGTGGTGAGTTTCTGTTGTCAGACTGATGGGGGAATTTGAGGGAGCAAATGCAAATGAGTGAGGCGATGATGAAAGTCAGCAATCAATACATGGAGATTGTCGAAGAAGACAGGAAGGGTCGAGATAAAAGAGAAGGAGCAAGGAAAACTTTTTTCAAACAATTGAAAAAAAGAAGTTGGTTGGAGAAGTTTGCAGTAGTGTGAGGTCTGAATACCAATTAAAAATTAAGTCTTCCATGGTAAAAAAGAAAGTCACAGACCTTGAGATTTGAGTCTTCTAGAATTAACTTAATAACAGTAAAGGAGTCACACTGAGAAGCTATTTTGTATTGAAATGTAACAGAAGGACTACTGTCAAATCATGTTTAAATAAAAACTATAACATTACAAGCATGATGTAACTTCAAGCTGCACACCATGCAAGTAGCTTTCCACACAAGAACAAGTTTCATTGTTGAGGGTGGAGCTCCTCAAAACACAATTACAAACACAAACACAACTGGTTCTGAGAGGCTGTTTTTAAGTTGAGTTTTTTGTAAGTCATTATTTATTAAATTTCATATAGTTCATTTAGTTTGTATAGTTCCCGTATCTACCATTAAGCATCACTCATGAATCATTCAGATTAGTTGTCAGTAAGATTTTGTTCTTTGTAATTCTTGAAGGGAAGAAGAAGAAAACAGTTCAAGGAACTCTCGACCAGTTTTTAAGCCGATCCAACAACAGTCAGTCAGCTGTTGATGTTGATGAACCACTGTACAGTACTGTAGCATGTAGCATGTAGCTTACCTTTAGTGAGAAGGAAGAGGAGGAAGTGGGAGGAGTTATTGTTGGTCAGAGGCAGAGTTGTTATCAGAGCTGGTCACCACTACCACTATTTTCACTAGACTTTGCTTTATCATCCACGATAAACAGTAAAGTATCTAAGGTACACAACCTGGAGCTCTGACCTGCTCACAGACAAAACAACAAATGACAACAGCAAGAGGAGGAGATGAGTTTTGGAGACGACAGAAGGCAGTGGCGGGGGCAGGGGCAGAAAAGGGAACTGCAATTGTCGCCGCCAGATATGCCAGCACATGTTTGCGCGTATATCCGAATGCTTGTATGTTGAGGACCGCCTTTACGATGAATAATATCGAGATAATATTTGATTATAATAGATCATGATTATAATCAAATATTAATGGTTCGCTTGTTCCTCTTGAGCTCGTCTTCTGCTTCATCTTAGCTTCTCTACACTTCCCTACCAACCAGTGTCACTCCCCCTCCCACTCCTCTCAGAGATGTATGACTTTTAACCAGATTTAACCCCCCCCCCCCCAACTGTGCTTTTCTGCCGTTTGTCTCTCTGTCTTGTCAGCAAGGTGAGGCACTGATCTACTTTAGATATACTGCTGTCCCTATGGCAACACTAGGTTTACTGCTGTTGTTGTTCAAGGCCGGTGCTCTGGTTTTTCTCTCATTCTCTGTGCACTGCTGTCTTTAGGAAAAACGTGAAGGCTTCTGCAGTGTGTCGCTTCTCTCTGTTTGAAGTCCAAGAGGCCTTTCAGGGACCTTACATGGAAAAACAAGACTCCGACTCTGAGTGGAAGGAGTACACTGGAAAGATCCCTGACCCCCGACCCGGAACGGTAAACAAACATGCTCACGCACATTCACTGCTAGCCTCTCAATTTCTTGAATTTGTGACAAAGCTTGAAATAAAATGGCTCTATTTATAAATATCAGAAAAGTGATCCGAAATAAAGATGCATCAAGACACATGTGTCAAACTCAAGGGGTCCAAATGTGGCCCGCGAAAGCAACATGAACATATTTTTTCTGTGCAACTGTAATGTTTGTAACTTGAATAAGTAATAAATTCAGTTATTTAAAATTCAGTAGTACTTACATTTTACATTACATTGAGTTACATTCATTAGTTACATCTGGTCCTTTGAGGACAGCCATGATGCTGATGTGGCCCTCGGTGAAAATGAGTTTCACACCCCTGCATTGAGAGAAGTAGAGCTGGAGGGAAAATGATGGAGAGCAGTGTGGAAGCCTGAAGGATGAGGCTCTAAACACAACATCTTACCTCAATGAAGCCGTTAGTTAATGGAGATTAACTCCGGCCTGTAGCTTTAGTGACAGTGGATAGTAAGACAGCCAGGTCCACGGCGTTGTTAGTGAGTACTGATATTATCCACCATAGTGTCACTTTGACATTTTGGGACTTAACTTTGTCATTACTATTAAAGCTACTAATCTGTGAGCATGAAAGCCTGTTAGAGGAGTCAGCTGAAGTCGTTTGAAAAGGACAAAGCAAGAAGGAAAGTTGTTACCTTAGTCAGGTGCAGAGAGATGTGGGTCAGCCACATATCAGCACTACCCAGCTGCCGAACTCGCAAGACTTCATTCTTGTCCAAGTGAAAAGTCCAGTTCTAACCTGACAAAATCTTGCATTTCGTTTTTTGATCCCTTAAACCATCCTGCAGATTATCTTGCTAAGCCTTGTGGCGTCCTCACTGCCTGCGACTATCTAAGTCTATTCAGAGAGAAATTTATTACAGATGAGCCAAAAATGTCTCTCCTGTCCCTTCAGCCTACTTCATACCGTGTTGCTTGTTACTTGCTTATTGTTGCTCATCTTTTATTGTCGTTTCTTTCTCTTATTTTTTTTTTTTACTACAGTGTATAACTGACTCTCTGAGGGCCAGGGGCATAAACGTTTCCACCTCCCTGCCTGATGATGTGCTGGACTTTGTCAGAAGGCATCCTCTGATGTCCCAGCAGATCCAGGCTTTAGACCGGCGACCCTTATTGTTCAAGAGGACAACAGACTACACACACATGGCTGTACATAGAACCCAGGGCTTAAATGAGTATCAGTACCATGTGTTATACATGGGCACAGGTGTGTATGAATTCATGTCAGGCCTTCATTTTCTTGCAGGAGGTTTTACTCAAGTAACCTCTGTCATTCTATCACATCATAAATAATAAAAATGCATGTTCTTGTATTGTAGCACAAAAATGGAATTATATTATCTAGTATTGCTGAGCATAGTCCAACCAGAAATCACTACAGGTGTACCTCGACTTACGTTGTTTTGAGTTACATTGGTTTTCAAGAAAAATGCACAGAGAAATAAAAATCACGTTTGCATCCTTTTAGTCAACTTTACGTCTGTCTGCCACAAATACTGGAATCGTAAAATCACAGGAAAAACATTAAAAGCACATAAAATCAGGTACAACACATATATTATTAGCCCCTAATAATTGTTTGTAAGCTTAATACAAATTGTATTACCCATATATTATTGAAAATGTATTCTTTAAGTACAGTACAGAGCCGTGAATTATATCCTTTGGTTTAGCCTGGAGACAAGTTCAACATAAGTCGTTTTTATGTACCGTCTCCTGGAACCAAATAGCGAAATAAGCCGAGGTTTAGCTGTATTCAAAAAGTAGACAAAAAATAACATTTGAACATAGTCTTTAAAGCAGTGTAATGGTTTGGACAGATGAAACAAGTGAAAGAATGAAAAACCCAGACATCTTAAATGGGGTTCTGTGATTAAAAAACAGGATATATAGCGCAATACCTTCCATAAGTAGGTTCATGTGTTTGTGAATGTATTTATGCTTCACAGTGAGCTGAATAAATATCGCTGTCTTCCTTAAAGGCATGAAATTGAAACACAGTTGTTTTGAAACCTGGCCAGCAGAAGTGTGTCGGTGTGCTCCTTTTAATGCCAATGCTCCTCTTCTCTGTGCTTCACTCAGATGAAGGCTGGTTGCATAAAGCCGTTGAGGTCGAGGGTCAGCTGCACATTATTGAGGAGCTGCAGCTCTTCCAAGATCAGCAACCTGTTACCAATGTTCTGATATCTCCAAAACAGGTAGCATGTCACAAACTCAAATGCGTGTACACACACACACACACACACACACACACACACACACACACACACACACACACACACACACACACACACACACACACACACACACATTCTACAATATAATCCTCCCTCCATTTCAGATGAGTGTGTACGTGAGCTCTCCCTCAGGCGTGGTGCAGCTTCCCCTCTCCAACTGTCGTAGATATGCTTCCTGCTACGACTGCATCTTTTCCAGGGATCCTCACTGTGCCTGGAATGGAGCCCAGTGTGTGGACATCATGGCACACACAGAAAGGTGGGTGATGTGTGTGTGTGTGTTAAAGAGGTTGGATCATGTGAGGTAAGTGCTGCAGGTGACCTTTTGTGTGTTTGATTTGACTAAATTGCAGTGTCAGAGCGACACAGTGTATTTTTCGTAAGCACTGGCAGCAGGTTGCTGCAGGCTGTGATAGTAAACACTGCATGCAGCTGTGTACTTAGACTGTACACATTAATCTGGACAGATTTCATTACTCAGTACAAAGCTGTTATTGATGCAATAACTAATAGAAGATATATGAATGGAGGATAATATAGCGCCACTGAAATGCTCCAGCGTATGTAGCAGCAGTGCTGTTGCTGGTATCACTGATACATTTAAGTAGCAGTAATTGTTTATTCTTTCCAATCCTTTCAGATCAACTTTAGTCCAGGATGTCCAGAAGGGCAGCACGGGATGTGACAACACACAAGACGGTACGCAGAAACCTCCTCAGACATCTGCTGTTCGCTTCCACCGTTAAAAAAAAATAGAAAAAATGTTGCTTTTCATGCAGTAAATGAAGAAGGTGTGACAGGAAATAGAGTGTTTGGAAGGATTCAAAAGATGCATCGTTGTCATCATTTGGCATGAACGCATCTTTGAAAGTTAATTATGCACATTGCATTTGCGACTCCTCCCTTTAATCACATTTTTTGCCATCTCTAGAGAAATGTCTGTTTGATATTCAAGGCAGGCCAATGCCTTTTCTCGCTTCATGGTTTCACGGCAACAAAAGAAAGTAGTGTCTCTTCTCTCTGCGCTGCTGTCTGTGCATTCCGATGGCAAGAATTGGACGCTATGTGATTGGAGTGGGCAGACTTTTGTTAAATGTTGAGTTGAATTGAGTTTCCCTTTAAACCAAAGTGAAACGAAATTCCCCGTGTTGATGTATGTGTTTCAGCCTTTGTTCCGCGGAGACGCACGTTGCGGGTGGGCGATGATGTGCTGCTGCAGTGTGAGCTCAGTTCCAACCTGGCGACGCCTCTCTGGACCCTGGACGGCAACAAGTTGCAGGGCTACGGCCTCAACTCGGGCTTCAGAATCGGCACCGATGGTCTGCTAATCATTGAGGCCCGGCGAGACCAGAGTGGGCTGTACACCTGCTACACTGTGGAGAACAACATCAGGGTCGCCATGGTTTCCTTCAATGTCACAGTCGACCTGAACTTGCCCTTTCCCCCATTGGTGGAGCCAGGAAAAGACCATGACAGTCTCGACAGCGGCGCACTGGAGCCCTCGGAGCATCCCTCCTCCAAGAATCCCCAGTCCCCACCCGTCGCCCCTCTCCTCCCCCACTCAGAACTGCTTTCCCCCAGGGAGATGGAGGCCATGTACCTGTCGCTTATCACCATCCTTGGAGGACTGTGCGTGGTCCTCACTGTGGTCCTCATCTACGTGGGCGTCTGCCTTCGAGTGGGCGACCGAGGGAAATACTCACTACGCACCGCAGCTGCTGCCTACACTAGGAGGGGCAGCAGGGGTAGAAAACCACACAGGAACTCCGCCCACCTGGAGCTGAAGACGATCTCCAGCCACTGTAACGGCAACGGTGTCTGTAATGGAGTCTCAAAGCAGCATCGCAGCAGCATCCAGGATGGAGGATTCCTCCAGATCGTCCCCGGCGAGGCTCACCCAATGTCCAATAAGGAGCCGCCTCCCCCAGCCCCGCCTCTCCCGCCAACTCCACAACTTCCTTCCCCCGAGCACGACTTCCCCAACGGACTGTCAGCGACCCTACCCAGCGTCCTAAGGAGGATGAATGGCAACAGCTACGTGCTTTTGAGGCAGAGCGACTCTGGAAACTCGTCACCGCTTTGCCACTCGTTCGCTGAGGAGCTAAACAGGATTTTAGAGAAGAGAAAACACACTCAGCTGCTGCCCAGGCCCGATGAGAGCTCTGTGTAGAGAGATGTAGCTCCCCCTGTGGTGGGAGGACTGCTGCGCTGAAGTGCCTGTCATTCGACTCGTTATTGTTCAAGACTAAAGCAATAAGAGTCTTGTCTATATTTACTTCTTTGAATTGTTTTCCGGATTGAGACATTCCTTCTTTTTGAAAATTTGAGATGTTTGTCAACTTTCATTCCCATATTTTCCCGTGAATACGAAGAGAATGAGGAATTCCATTGAAGGACCAACTGTAATCTACCTCACTTCCATCCTGCCAGGATGTGTCGTCAGCCTGTCACCTGATCTGAGCGCCAGGCCTGACAACTTAGCCACAGACGGATCTGTACTCCTCTGATCCACAGAGCACAAAGCGGAACAGGCTGACTTCTAACAAAGAGCGAAGCCCCACAGGAATACAAATACATGTGAAAGGCTCTGCTGTGTGGTGGCCATCTTTGGCTCGATTTCAGCTGGAGGGCGGCTAGCCGAAGCTTGTTTGCACTGACAAGTGTGCAGATGGCCTATCAATTTTTAAAACATAAGATTGACAGATTCTAGATAAATCCTGAGGCAGATGAACTTTGCAAGCGAGGCATTTTTGATGCATGTTTAAATATTGAAATGCAGTAAGTAATACAAAAAAATCCACCAATTCATAGCACACAAAACATTTTACACCAGTCTTTATTTAGAAATAGTGAACTAATCATTATTAAATATTACTATTAACGCTAATTTAAAAATATGATGCATTTAGTTTTATGTCGGTTGTTAATTAAAAAGTGAAATCGCAGACTGCTACAATTAACTAATTTTTAAAATATTTGGAAACATAAATGAGTATTAATGTTGCCTAATATGAGATGAATGACCAACTCATTAAACTCAACCAAACAGTTGAGCATTAATGTGCTGGAGCCGCTTTGCGCTCACAGTCCATCATGAACAGTTAAAATGTTTTCCTTTGTGGCTTTATGTTGGTCAGTGAATTTATATAAACTTAATTGCTGCCCGCATGATGTGCAATCAAACATATAGGCAATTAAAACAATATCACAAACAATATAATACTAAATAATGATTATTCCACCAACTGTTACAAAATTTGAAGGAAAGAATGACAGTATTATTGATGATAGTGCACTTTAAAAAGTTTCAAAGCACAGTGGAAGGTAATGTCTTGTGTAACCAGTAAAGAACCAGTAGGCCAGGGGAGCTTTTTGATTGGTTGTCCAACAGAAGAGCGTCGGTGGTGAAGGCTGATGCTGCGATTGCTGCGCCTCATTTGACACAAAAATATGGTAGGAACAAACTGACTATGTCTCAGCTGAATCCACTGCTAAGTGACGCCTGACCTGACTTTATAACTCAAAATGAGAGACCGAGACACATGAATTCTCCAAGAGCATCCAAGGTAAAACGTTTTTTTTATAATTTACTCTCCTGCACAGACTGGTTGCCAAGCGGGTACTTAAAGGAATCTCTTAAATTAGTTAGATGAAGGCACAATGTTATCTGGATATACTGTACATTCATTTGCATCCAAACAGCTGAGTGATCTGACTGCTGGGTTGTTTTGTTCAGTTGTGACCAAATGAAAACACACTGAAATCACACTTGTAAATAAACTTTATCACCTTAGACAATTTAACAATCCGACAACATATTTCATTTATAAGAGGAGCCCATCCATGAAAGCCAAACTTCATTTCTAGTAATCAGAGTGAAGGTAGCATTGTTCTCCTCACTCACAGGGTCTCACCTTATTTTGCAGTTATGCCTTTGTGGAAAGAACAGTCATATAATTAAAAAAAATTATACCTGTGGACTAGTTTTCATCATCATTTAATATCAAACTGTTTATTTTCCTCGCTCAGTGTCTCCTTGCTGCCTCAGTCTGTTGTTGTCCTGTCAGGGGGCCGCGTTAATTAAACGCTCGTCTGATGACAAGCCTGACCTTAGCACAGAAGGAAGCTGAGAAGAGTTGGAGATCTCCCGAGAGATTAGCAGAATGAAACACTCAAGCTCCATATTATCTCATATTCTCCTGTTCAAATGGGTCTGCTTTTATTTGCTATTTTATTCCAAAATAGAACTCACTGTACACTAAAGTGCTCATATAAGAAAATCCATGCACCTCCATATAGGTCCTGTGACATAAGGTCATGTTTTGTAGAATCTAACAATCTTGTGGCGTCAGCATGTGACATTCTGTGCATGCTACTGTGATCATGTGAAGGGTCATGACCTCATTAGGAAGGAGAAGTGCAGGTGCACTTTGCACATTAAAAGTCTGTTTTTAAAATATAAGACAAGAGGTTTATTTTTAATATTTGCCTTGCACATCCCTGCAAAAAGTGCTTAAATCGGTGTTTTAGTTACTTATCATTCAAAAAGCCACGGCACAGTCAGGTAAAGATGCTGCAAAACAGCTAAAAACGATCTGGAGTGAAGGCATACTGCTGGCACTTATGGTATGCCTGAATAGTTTATTCCCATCTGTCCTGCTCATGGTTTTCAGGTCTGATGAGGACAGGTCAGTTTGAATTTGCCTTAATTTAATGCCTGGGGATACCATCACCAACCAGCAAAAGATGGCAGGACCGGCTGCAAAGATGTTCTTTTAATGAGCAGTGAAATAAAACGTACCATCATTAATGGACAGATGAGCCAGAAGAGAATGATAGGCTGGATAGAGACGACAGTATGAGTCTCTGCCCCCACAGCTCTGCTTCCACTCATCTAGAATGAAAATTGTTGTCTGCAGTGTCTTACTAAGCAACGTTTGTTCTTCACATAGCGGCTCTTTGTGTGCAGAGAGTGTCCTTGGTTCTGTTCAACTCATACTTGTTAGACCAAACTCGACATGTAGTGACCTTCTTCTAACACTTGCTGCATGAAGTATTTTTCTACACTGCTGTTTCTTTCTTCAAGGTGACAGCAAGGAGAACTTATCTTAATATTAATGGGAGGTGCCAAGGTCGATATTTGAAATGTGCTTCATGAGCCAATTTTAATGCAAACTATGAAGAAGATGTTAAGAGAGGCATATTTATTTTGTAATTTTGCACATTGTGTTATGGAAGTTGTTGTGAATGTTAAAATGCCACTTGTGAAACACCATTCTGTTAAAAAGGATTGTCTCAAGTTGGATGTGTTGCACAAAATGTGATAAATAGTAGCATGGTAGCCAAAAGCATGCGAAGGCCAACACCACAGAATTCAATATTTAGAATTTAATGGGATAAAAATGCACCAATTTATTATAAATCGCTACCTGTATAAATTTGTTATTTGCTGACCTAGTTATCATTAAACTTCTGTCACTGTAAAGTCACATTTTACTTTGGATCTCTATTTGCATGTTACGCCATGCTTGTGCACAAGATATACTGTAGTTCCTTTGCTAACCTAACAGAATAATATGGCAGTGGATTGTTTCGCATTTCAGTCAAAATGAGTTGAAATAAAACTTTGTACTTCAGCCTCTTTTCATCATTGCTTGTATTTATTTGCAGTTCCCTTGTCACATTTTCACATAGAGGTAAATGAAGCCACTGTGCCTGAGAGCACCGGTGTTATCGCTGGAATCAGATCCTGTAGGAGCATCTCGAGGCAGGCGTGTTGACAAAACCTGCATATTAAGTTTAAGTCTTTGTCCTGTGAAGGCATTACAAAAGAAAATGTTACCTCTGCTGATTCAGCATTTAGAGAACAGCAGCTGTTTTTGTTTTTGATCTGATCCTTCAGAAATGCTGCAGTAAAACATTTTTCCCTCATCAATATGACCTTTATTCATGCTACTAAATGAGAGAGCAACACCCAGTTTTCAGACAATAACTCTTGTTGTTATAATACATCATTGACGGCACGGCAGAAACGCTCATGTAGGACTCACGCACACAAATGCCGCCAAAGGGCAACTGGTAAAAGAGCCAGGTATGTGTCATGCGTACGACTTACTGCATTAGAAACAATCTGTCGTGCATGGTTTGTTACTCACTTAGTGTTGCTGCTCTTTTGAACAGGATAAACAAGCACTTTTTCCACCTCTTCAGGGGCATATCAGAATATTTTTATGTACATAAAATGTTTTAAACTCAGTGACTCATTGCTAAAGCACAACAACTGAATTAACAACACGGGTCACAAGTGTTGTACTTGTGTCAAACTACAGTATCTGTATCAATAAGAAAGGATTCAGCTCCTAAAGTTTGGAAATTTAATGGGAAGACATGGATTAAGAAAAATGGTTTCCTGGGAGGTTCAGTGTTGGACAATGATGCCCATGAACTGCTTTGGTCCATCTTAATAGTACAAGTTTGTACTATTGTGTTGACATTACCTAAAACTAACATCTATTTTTATTGTGAAAGTATTTAATAGACAATTACAGTGTGTTTATGTGGCAGAGCAGACAGTAAACATTATTCAAACACAATGACTGCATTTTTTTCCACCAGTCTTGTTTTGCAAAGCACCAAATCTGTCAGATGTAATCTGTCAAGTGACTTAATCTCAGATTAAAAGAATGTGTTATATTTGTGAACTGAATTTACATTTCAGAGAAAAGATGATTCCAACTGATCTTTTTCATTTCTTGTGTTTCCAGGTTGTAAATAAAATACCGTCCCAGGAGAGACAAATAAAAGGGTTTTCAGAGACAGATATAAAATATAAATAACTCTTAGTTTGCAGATATCAATCATAAATCAAGGTAACCTTCAGTGAGACGGAGTAGAAAGTGAACAGAAATGGAGAAATAATAATGGTGCCACTGATAGTTTCCACCGTTGTTGTTCTTCGTCTTTGTTCCTGCTGTTTCTATTACCCGAGGTCCCCTTTTCCAGATTCAATGTGAGCAGCGTTGCTCTTGAGCTTCTTGAAGACAATTTGCCAAACCGCACAAACAAGAGACACACCCTGGTAAGTGTGTGTCCTTATTAAATGTCACAGAGGTCGCAAATGTCATGAGGAAGCTATCAGAGAGCAAAGTCAGTGTGACTCAGTGTGACCAATTTAAACTGGGTTGACAACAAAAAGCTTTTACATTAATATCAATTTATTATTGTGCAGTACTCACTGGCTTGTCGTGAGGTTACAGCACAATAAATAAATTACAAAGGTGGAGCTTATTTGAAGATTCATTCATTTTCTATATTTCTACATCTAAATATTTGTATTTAACCTTTTCTTTTCCTGCATCCACTGAGCAAACCTCCATGCCACAATTACAAGACTCCTTTTATTTCCTGAATTTTTTCTCTGTTCATGATGATAGAAATTTCAGACCAACAGATATACAGCATTAAATGTTTGACAGTTTGACAGAGGTATTAAGAAGATAAGCTTAGCTACCAATGCCGGGGCACGTGGGTAATCTTTAAGCCTTTTCTTGTGGGCCACCATGCCAAAAATGGGGAAAATATATATATATACAGACAATTAAAATGCAGTCTCTAAATTAAATGAAAACACTGCTTTTGAATAGAATATACAGCTTTTCTGTGTGCCGCAATTGTGTCGTGAACACAAAGATGCGAGACTCATTTATGGATGTCCCCAATGAGGAAGTGTCTGTGTAGGTTCTCAGTCATCCAGGTCATGGTTATCCAAAAGCTGTTTAAGTCAATCCACTGGACGTTAAGAAAGTTCATGAAGACGTTTCGTCTCTCATCCAAGAGACTTCTTCAGTCTGAAGAAGTCTGAAGGAACTGAAGAAGTCTCTTGGATGAGAGACGAAACGTCTTCAAGAACTTTCTTCACGTCCAGTGGATTGACTTAAACAGCTTTTGGATAACCAATGAGGAAGACTGTCAGCTGACGAAATGTGTCACCCTGTACTTTTCTTCCCCAATACAAACAGACTCTGTTGTGATCCTTGCAAACAAGACAGTAGACAGTTCCTCCGCCTCCGCCCAGACCGGTCTGACACCAGACGAGCCTCCCATCTCTGCTGTCATAGAGGCCTCACTGGCATGACAATCACTCCTTTATGTGCTGCCTCCACTTGGCCCAAACCAGGCTTACTGGTCTGTCAATTCTTCCAGACGGACACGTGCCTGTCAGTACAGACAGGCTGACATCTGCGATACAAAATGAAGAATTTCAGGCTCTGTCAAGGAATCCACTGCAGTCTGAAGGAGCCTTAAATGATCTCTATATAGCAAATTGGCATTAAAACTTCTTTGCTGTTTGTTTGTTCTTCTCACAGCAGCCAATATAATCAATAGAGACGAAGGCAGCTTTTTCAAAACTAGATGCCCTATGTTCCTCGCGGTGTTTGGTCAGTGGGAACACAGGAGGAAGAGAAAATCCGTAGCCACCTGGGTGAGTTTGTCATCGGTTATTGATATTTCACTTTTGATTCTGATGTTTTGGCAGCAGTGTAGTATAGATGAGTTAAAACTTCCGGGTGATGGCACTGATACTGGTTCTTAAATGTAAGTTTACCCCCCCAATGTTTCTTCTTATGTAAGGATTAAATAGACAAAAATAGGCAACTGCTCTCGTGTTGTGAACAATCATGGACGCCAATAGGTTTTCAGAAAGACCAGATGGCTCTGACACATGGCGAGGCAGAGACAGAATGTCTGATCTTTGACTTTTGGACTTGTGAAGTATTGACAGAGAGTAAACACCCTCTGGTCCAGAGAATGTAGTTCTCCTGCCTCTGATAGTTGAAACTGTCTCGTGGTTTTAAAAGACAACACCAAAGAATTGGGCTACATGGTCATCATGTGCTACTCATCGTGTGCTGTATGTTCATCGTATGTCTCTTCATTATTAGTGGGCTGTGTGTTGCCCATGGCAATGCATTGGTTTCCTGTTTGGAGTAGAAACTTCTCCAGGACACATTTCATTTCCTCCACTGTGGCGCCACCTAGTGGTTGTCTTTAAACAATGTAATTCTCCAGTTAACCACCAGAGGTCACAGTCTGCATAGGGAATATCCCCACTTAACGTTCCACGGAAACCGTGCATAAATCTACAATAAGTTTCAGTCCAATGTTACATATTTTATTTTTTATTATATTTATTAACAAACCCTCTTGATATTCTGATAGTGCTACACATCACACACATGGAATTTTTCTAGCCTCGTGGCCCTTGGAGCAAAAAGCCCAGTTCTAACTGCTCCTATGAGCCAAGTTTTATTTAAATCCGAACTGACAGCTCATGGTTGGTGAGAGTTTTTCTACACAATAAAAATTCAGGTTTCTGCAGATCAGAATCTTTTTGTTTCCTTTGATTGTGTGAATTTCTGTTCCTGTTTCAAACCACATGAAGCCAAATGAAACAAACCAGCAGATTAATGAGTAGAAGAATGACACTTTTTCCGTAATTTTCAGTGACCTCTGACCTTCCTGTACACATCATATTAAAATAAAACACATCACTGTCGTTGGACAGTTTGACTCTCTAGATGTAAGACATTTCAAAGAAAAAGGACATCAATCCAGAGTGCTTCAGCACAGAGAATATTGTTAGCGAGGAAACAGAAATTAAGTAGCATTTAAATTTTACCTCATTTGCATCAATATGCAGCCACAGGACTCGCTGCCACTGTTTGCTAACAGGAGAAAAAGACAGATCGATGGCTGGTTAACTGACCAGAAAGATCTGTCGAGCAGCACGCCTCCTCCATGCTTTAATTCAATCTCACAGACAGAATATCAAATCTCTTTTGAGAACGGCTGGTATTGAACAAATGAGTAAGACTTGATACACACACACACACAAACACATATGAGATCTGTCATGGGGTCGCAGCTCCTGTTTCACTGAGTGTGAAACACAATCAACAGCAGGAAGGAAAGGCAATTTCAGGCTCCAGTGACAAGAACACTTGTCTGTGTTGCAGTGTCAGTCTTGTTTAGAGGTGGATGGAGCAGTCATAGTGTGTGTGTGTGTGTGGGGGGGGGGGGTTCTGCTGACTTAGACCATCTCCCACCTCCTTCCATCACTTTCTCTGATCACATACCAAGGGAGCATGTTGCCGACCTGGTCTGTGTAACGTTATTTTACTGGATTAAAAATGCAGGCTTGAGGAGAACTCACTGGAAAAAACCTTCTAGAACATTAAGACACAATGTTACTTTAAGAAGAGGAAAACTAGAGGTATTGACTAAATTGTGCTAACTTGTTTCATTTGTGAGTTAAATGCACCCTTCGTATGAATTCATATGAAAATAAAACTCAAAGTTTAGTATTGGATGTAAAGACATTCAGAAACATCTTCAGATGGTCAGTTTACACAGGGTAATTTAAGCTTTCCACTAAAGAAAAGGAAAGACAAACTGATTAAAATCAGTTGTCCTGTTGACCTTCTCAGGAAGTCAGGCAGCCTCTGATCATGCCCTGCATGTGATGTGTCACATGTCACATATTTACCCGCTGCAGGATGTTACCTGAATGAAAGAACAGGTTTGGATGCGACACTGGTCATATTATCTCTGTTCAGAGAAGAATACGGTTTGAGATCCTACATCGTCAGATGTTTCCTAGCCAGTCTTCTGGCTTCTTTTATGTGACAAATTATTTCTTTGAATTATAAGTAATTGTGTACATTTCTACTTGAATGATGACTTTGTGATGTCACAATTGTGATGTCACAATTATGATACAGATTTTAATATATTTTTTTGAATCAAAGATATTTGAATTTTCTTACCCAAAATTTATAGAGGAGAAATTAGAATGTCTAAATTCTAAATAATATGTGGTGCAAACATTCTGCGGTATTAATTTTTGACCATTATTAAGATGGAATATTCAACATTTATGGGTCTGTGACAAATAAGTGAACTGAATCTTCAATATGATCAACAGCTCCATTACAATAAGTGGGCCTTACGCTGAAATGGTTAGTTCAAATAACATATTAAAAAAATAACTCAAGCACATTTTAGCCTGTTTAACAATAGTTGTGATGTTTCCATATCAGGATTTGTATATAAAATGCCTGTGTCTAAACCATTCATGTTTTTATATGCATTTCTACACCTACCAGGGAAATATGTATGAAAACACAACCATGTGAAGACAAGTGATCTACGGACCAAACACTGATCCTGATTTGGCAAACCATCATTCCTACTCTATGTCTGACTGGCTGTCATGAGTGCACTCTGCTTCCTGATGCTTACAGATAAAAGTCGAGGTTGAATGTCAGTTAGGATCTGGTTGGAAGAGACAACTTCTGAACGAGGTGATGCAGTAAAATCATGTTCAGTGCAACTGACTGAAGGGCTCAGATGGGTGGTAATGGGATTAGAGTTAGTTTAATGGTTAGGTGTGTGTTTAGTAGATATAATGAGTGTGTGTGTGTGTGTGTGTGTGTGTGTGTGTGTGTGTGTGTGTGTGTGTGTGTGTGTACTTGTGTTTAACTGAGTTAGAGGATCCAGTTCCAATCCTGGATTAGAGATCATCTGTCTGTGTTTATCTCTCAGTGGACTATCTGAGAGGCAACAGAGGGGTTTGACCCAGTTAGACACACAAATACACACACATGCAACACAGACGTGTGACACCCACTAGCTGAAAATGCCATGGAGACAAAAGCAATGCAGTGTAATGTGATTAAGGAATATAAGAAGGAAGTTCAGTTTGTGTTTGCTGTGGAAACAGTCATGGGAACAAGCATCACACTAAGCCTTCAAATCCATTTTCTTTATGAGTTTACAAAAGAATATGAATTTCCATCGCCATGATTCATGGGAGGCATGACTTTAAATTCCTCTCGCTTTCTGGCCGTATCACTGGAGGTCCTTGAAGGCTGAATCTGAGTATTCCCCAAAAAAGACAACAGATTAATTCTTCTCAGTCTTTATTAATAACAGTTCAGAACACAGGCAGTTCTTCAGTACATGGACTTCTCTCACAGCTGGGCCACATCTGGCCCTGAGGAGGAAGCACTTGACAAGTAAGTCAGTCAAAACTTTTATTTCATTGCCACGCATTCAGTTTGATTCATCCTTGAATTAATTCTTGTAGTGATAGTAATATCAAGCGTGAAAGCAAGTTAGGATGTGGAAAAGAAATCAGGATGTTCTGGTACAAACTGGTATCTTAGCAACAACGGATGAAAGAAGATTTGTTACAAAGCTAGAATGAAAAAATAAAATGGATCCATGTGTGGTTCATGGACCTCTGTCCCATTGAGCGCTACAGAGAGAGGGGGTGGGGGTGGGGGGGGCTGACCGGACGTTCTCTCCAGCTCTCCAAAGACGTATGGGGAGGATTCATGTAGAGATTGACGTGGAGGTGCTGACTGCTTTCCTGGAGAAAGTTAGCACTGTTTAATTTTTTGTTGTTGTCGAGGGATCAATAAAGTTATACTCTACTCTATTTCTTCACTTATTACTGCTGTAGTGTGCATTCCAAGGCAGCAGGTGGCAGTATAGCCTTTTAAAACTTAACACCACAGAATAAGTTTATGGTCATGGTTCATCATATCTACACTGGTGGCTGTTAATAAACACATTAGTCGTTGCAATGTGAGGCGGCGCTTGAGGTCACTGAAACACTTTTTCACCAAATGAAGGCCAAAACACAAAACTTGACTGTTTTAGTGTGAAACTGTGTCCATGTGAACAACCCTTACACGGGTTCTGATTTGGAAAAACTTTATTGTCACCTTTAAGAGACACATAATCTTCAACCATAAACTAATCTACAAACAGTTGAAGCGAAGTTTTTTATTAATCTAGAGTAGAACTGGGAGGAGCCTTGTAGGACAGTTTCACTTAGATTTACAGGGATGGTATCAGGGCTGAATAATGAGGTGATGATGTAGAATAAAAGGTTTGATCACACATCCTTCCTACTTTACAATTGCCCCACCCTAATATCTGAAAGCGTCTTTTGACTGACTTCTTCCACCCTGTCCAGGCCTTTGGTTGCTCCATCCTAACTCTTCCTGGTTCAAAGCAAGAGCAGGTGAACCAACTTCTCAACAAGCAGTATTTCAGTAAACCTGAGGTGGACATCACCAGGAGAGCCCAGATACCTACTTTGTGTGTTACCTGTGATGGGACAGACAGACAGACAAACACTCATCCACCCCATCTTGTTCTTGTATGTGCATCTCAGCCTATCAGGCTTCATACCTCCTTGGATAATTTCTTGTATACCATGGCTGGTAAGGCAGAAGCTAGTGCCAGTGGTATTGGCAAAAAGCACAAGGCAGATCATGATAGTGTTAGTGGTAAGAAATGCAACAATCTCTCTGATGACAACTCTGCCTCTCACTGGCAATAACTCCTCCCTCCTCCTCTTCTTCCTTCGCTTTAAAGGTAAATTACATTATGGTACAACAGTACAGTTATACCTCACCCTATGTTGTTGCTAAGGTTATAAAATAAATAGAGGAATTATTATTTTGCAATCGTAAAAATTTGATTTATTTTAAATGTCCTTGAAGTGTCTTATTCTTCTGCTCAAGGATTAAATTATAACGAGCAAAGGTTTACGTAAACTACGGGTGGTTCCTGCCCAACCACCCGGAGTGTGAGCTGACAGTCGGAGGTGTCAGCTCATCTACGGAGCACTGCCGAGGCGCCCTTGAGCAAGAGCATCCCAAAAAGCACAGGCCACGATGTCCAGGTAGGAGAGTGCACCATGGAGCAGATACAGGACTGAATTATCAAGCCCAACGTGTGCCTGGTAGACAAACTGGAGTGGGTCCATCCCACCTGGACCTGGGAACTCATGAACTTCAGGACCCATCACTCCAGAGTCTTCATCACGTGGGAAGTAAGATCGACTGGTCTGTAGTTATTGAGCTCAGAGGGGTGTCCCATCTGAGGCACAGGGACAATGCAGGAGGTTTTCCACATGAATGGGACCTTCCCAACTGCAGGGGTTGGGGAGGTTAAATACATGCTGAAGAGGTTCTCCCAGCTCTGCTGCTCAGGCTCAAAGGAGTCTCAGGGAGACCTGATCCAGTCCAGCCGCATTCCTGGGAAGAAGCATCCTCAGCGCCAAAATCATTTGGTCAGCAGTAATATATGCACAGGAGGAATGTGGGAGCAGGGGTCCAGGTAGTGACATATATCCACTTTGTGCATGGCATACAGTTGGGGACAAAAGAGAGGTAGAAGAGGTAGAAGGAGGAGAAGAGGTATATCTTAGAGTACACCAGTCCAATACTGGTGTCTTCCAGTAGCGGACTCAGGTGGAGGCTGACCATAATAGTGAATTTATAACCAAAACATAAGCAAACGCTGGTGCTGAGCAGAGGAATCCTGCAACATGCTCGATCATGATAAACACCAACATACTGCCTAATGGAGGTCCGGTAGTCTCCAGGGTTACTACAGTTTAGATCATTTAGAGCAGCAGAGAGACTATCCGTTCCTTCCATCCTTCTTCATAATCACTGATTTAAGTCGTAATGTGTTGTTCTTTATCATAAACTGAAGGCTGACCCAGTAACAGCATAAGTGTATTCT